>JAJKFI010000044.1:302921-356182 GCA_029204185.1 Lerista edwardsae | reverse complement strand
TTCGCCGTCTTCCCCGCCCCCGCGAAACGAAAGACGGCGAAACGGAGCGGTATGCAACGGGCGGGCTGCCGCTCACCCGTTCCTCCCGCCCAGCGTTCCAGCTGCATGACGCCGCTGGTTTTAAGCCCTGTGGGTTTTTAAACAAGAACATGAAAAAGAATAAAGATCTCCCATTTACTCTTTGGTTACTCCACTGATCTTATGCACAACACAAAGCCCAAGTAACATTCTCTGCTGGTTACCCATAATTAGGGTTACCAGATACAAACTGGGACAGAGTGCCTGTACTTTTAATCACTGCAGAGGCGAGGGAAGGCTGGCAGGTGCAGCTTTTGAAATCCCTCCAGGATGAGCTGCACCTGCCCAAATTCCCTCTTCTGCATAAAGGCTAAAGGTATAGGCCCTCTGTCCCAGTTTGTTTCTGGTAACCCTACCCATAATCCACTCATCACCCACCAGCTTCTATCCCAGCTGCACAGGATAGATTTGGCAAGATGGGACAATCTGGTCCTGCTCCTCCTGACAATCCAGCTCTATCCCTAACCTCACCTACCAAACCCTGCCGTGGCTCTACCTTAGAAAACAAAACATGGGCTAATTAGACTAGCCTGTTTCTCTGGAACTGCCATCTGTTGTTGACGCACTTTTTACAAAGCATCAGATGACAAGGTCATCAAATTGCTGCGTGTTCTCTAATTTGTCCTGCTGGGTCGGGTGGGGGGAATTTATTGGTCATGAAATGCAATATTGGCACCAACCTGGCAGTGTGGATAGGCAACACTCAAGTTTAGGCTTTTCAAAGCTCCTGTGCCTTTAAATTAAATACTTCCCCTTTGTAGGTTCAACCCATTTTATTTTCCTGGTGATCCCCATCAAGGAATTCATGGGAAAAAATGTATTTTGTTCCCCTTGAATAGCCTCTTTGAATTGCCTCAATATTCGTTTCTGTTCAATGTGTTAGGAAGGATTTGTCTTCTCTTTCTCTTTTATAGTGAAATATTGTTATTAAGAAGGAAAAAATAAATAAAACCAAGGTAAGTAGTAACTAGAACTTCTCCCAGCTCTGTTAAGACCCGAAACAGACTCTGGGGTAATTCAGAGAGTCTTTTCAGGGGGCAGTGAATAGGCCATTCATCATTAAACCACAGCTGAGCTCAACAGGAAGCCACAGAACATTCTGGACCCACAAACTACAAACTTGTAACTGACTGTACCTTTGCGGAGGGGGATTCACTTGTGACTAAACATTAGAGAAGGACCCTGGTAATGAGGAAAGGCACAGCTGGATAGTATAGCACTATGTTAAAACACTGCATGGAACCTCCATTTCCATGCAATTAAAAGAACTTTGCTTCTTGGGAGGAAAGCTATGGCAAACCTAGACAACTTAATCAAAAGCCGAGACATCACCCTGCCAACAAAGGTTCGCATAGTCAAAGCGATGGTTTTCCCAGTAGCAATGTATGGCTGTGAGAGCTGGACCATAAGGAAGGCAGAGCGCCGAAGAATAGATGCTTTCGAATTATGGTGTTGGAGAAGACTCTTGAGAGTCCCTGGATTGCAAGGAGATCCAATTGGTCCATCCTACAGGAAGTCAAGCCTGATTGCTCCCTGGAAGGACAAATCCTGAAGCTGAAGCTCCAATACTTTGGCCACCTCATGAGGACTCTTTAGAAAAGACCCTCATGCTGGGAAAGATCAAAGGCAAAAGGAGGATGGGGTGGCAGAGGATGAGATGGTTAGATAGTGTCGCCGAAGCAACGGACAGGAAATTGGGCAAACTCCGGAAGCTAGTGGAGGACGGGGAGGCCTGGCGTGCTGTGGTCCAGGGGGTCACGAAGAGTTGGACACGACTTAGCGACTGAACCACAACAAAAACCTCCATTTCAGAGTGTAATCCTGAGCAGCGCTGAAACGGCGAGGCCGATGGGCCTGCGTTGAATCCAGCGCTGCTTTGGAGAGCTGGGGAGCCTCCCCTGTGGGTTACCTAGCTCTGTGCCTGGGAAAGAAAGAGAAAGCTGCACTGTGGGGTGAAGCTTTGGATGTGGCCTACTGATCACACCCTGGCTCCGACCCCGTCCCTGGACTGGGACGTTTACCAGCCTGCCCAACCCCCGCCCAGTTCCTTCCTCCGCCCAGAATTGCTCGTGCACCAGCCAAGGTCGGCTGGCACACAAGCGGCACAGCAGTGCCTCGGCCCAGCACCCTCGGGCCAACACTGCTGCTAGCGTCGGCCCAATGGCACTAGCACAGACGCAGGGGGCTGGTTGGCACCCTCACATTGGTGCAAGTACGTCGCGTCAGCCAAAGGGCGCAGTTTGGATTGCGCCCTTAATTCTGCTGGCTGCAAAGCAATGCTTCAGCAGCCTGAATGCGCCCTAGTGGAAGCAGCCGTGGTGGCTCTAAGAAAATATCACTCTCCAGCCTTATCATATCAGGCACCAGAACTGACATGGAGTTGTCTGAAAGACAATTGACCTCACCAAAAACTGGTGCTCAAGTTATGGGAGAAAATGAAGGCAGGAGCTTAATGAAATCCACAAGTCCCCACATTTTAGTCACATCATGTCCTCCCTTTCTCCTTCTAAAGACAGGTGTGCCCCAGTGTCCACTGATTTGGTACCCCTGGTTTCAGTTATACATGGTTACCATGGATACTGGGATGCATATTAAAAAGATAGGGGAACACTAACCAAATCTCTTCTTTTTTACCTTGTTGCCGCAAAACCACTGATGTTCTCGTATCTTTAAAAAGGTGTTCCCAGTTTCCACTGTTTCAGGTACCACTGCCAGCGGTATCCACACTGGATACCGGGGCATGCATGTACTGTATGTAAGAGGCCAAAAATAGAAGCTGGAGGGCTGACCCCTCGTCTTCTCTATCATCCAAGCAGTGCAAACAATTCGCAGATTTTACAAGGAAAGGCTGCTCTTGCTCACTGTCTGTTAAGATCAACTATCCCTTTTATCAGAGCTTCAGTCTAAAGATCCAGGAGTGGTTTTGCTGCAACAAGGTAAAAAAGAGAGATTTGTTTAACGTTCCCCTATCTTTTTGATAGGTGTCCCAGTATCCATGGTATCTGTCAGGGACATAGCTAAAGAAGTGCAGGGGGTGCAATTGCACCAGGGAACAAGCTTTAGGGGGGCAACAAGCTGAGCTTGACACTAGTGTGCCAAAATGGTGAAAACTTTGGTATGTATGAATAATAACCACCATGTTATATATAATTGAAGAGGTAAATTTAATGCAGAATGCAATGAAACAAACCAGTGTAATATCTTTACTCAAAGATACTCAAAGAGTATAAAAAAGATATTCAAAAGTATCAAAAGATACTCAAAGATATCAAAGGTTATGGCCAAAAACCCTGAAAATGAAACTACAACGGTGACATCACTTCCTGTTGTAATGTCACTTCCAGGGTAACCTTTTGCCTTCTGCAGTGGGCTTCACTTCCATTAGCTGCACCCCTAAACCTTTATAAAACAAAAATGTTTTGATCTTCTCCCTTGCAGAGCCTACACTTCAGCATGCAGTGCAGACACTAGAAGCCATAATTGACAGAAGGTTCCGAATGTTCATACCTATCTTAAAATAGAGAAATATGACCTTTGCACATGATAACGTTTGCAGGCATTTACAGATACGCGTTACAGATAATATATATTGCATACACACTAAGGGCCCAATCCTAACCAACTTTCCAGCACTGATGCAACTGTGCCAATGGGGTATGTGTTGCATCCTGCAGTGGTGAGGCAATCAGAGGCCTCCTCAAGGTAAAGGAACATTTGCTCCCTTACCCTGGGGCTGCATTGCAGCTATATCAGTGTTGGAGAGTTGGATAGGGTTAGACTGTAAGAACTTCACGGCCAACATTCATAAAATGATTCTTAAAAAAATTTGGGTTAATAGGCTGTGGTCAAATAAAACCATTTTTACCCAACATTTCGCCCACTCCTTTGGTAGGTTTTTAAGGCTAAAAACCTGTACCACATAGCCTTTCAAACGGTGATAGTACTTGGAATCTCCAAACTGTCAGTTTGAAATGCTACCTACCAGTTTGAAAAGTGCATGTTTTTAGCCTTTGAAAAAGCCTACCATGAAAGTGGGCAAATGTCGGGTTTTATTCAATCATGGTCTATTAACCACCACAAAATAAGGCATTGTTTTAATAATGTATAGGGGCAGAAGATTTAGTCAAGAGGGTTAATGCTTCCATTTGCCTGAAGATAAGAGCTGAAGAGCTGAAGGTCGCCAGTTCGGGACTACCGGAAGTCTCTGTGAGCGGCAGACCTGTAAATTGCGACTGATTAACAGCTGAGCTGTCTCCGGCTGCCTTGTGAGAGGGGGAATGTGCCAGGTCAGCTGCTTCTCTGGTGGGAGCAGGGAAGCCACTTATCAACCAGCAGAAGACAAACGGGTGGCCAGAAAGAAGACTAAATCCAGAAAGATCCATCTGTATGTGTTGTAGTTCTTGCAAGATAGAATGTTTCTGTAAATTGTAAAAACCCTTTGGGTTTATGAATAAAGTCTGCCTATGTAAACCACCTTGAGTTACAGTCATTAGAGAAATCTAGTGACCTAAGAAAGGCAGTATATAAATACAAGTATGATGATGATGATGATGATGATGATGGAGTTTTCTCTCCTGGAAAATCTCACTCTTATTCCAATGTGTGAAGCAGGTACAAAACAGGCTAGGACACTGGTTCTCAAACTTTTTAAGCACCACTTTTTAGAATGACAATCTGTCCTGGACCCACCCAGAAGTGATGTCATGGCCGGAAGTGCATCATTGTGATGCCAGAGCCTGCTGCTTTTCTGATAGTTGGGTTATTTCTCGGCCATTTTCCAATAGTAAAGTCAATCAGAAAGAAAAAAGCCTATTTACAACCTTGACACAAATGAACAACCACACAGTTCTCCCCCTTTCCAGCATCTCAGACATCCCGTATTTTCAATATGGCTGCTCTAGGTGCTTCGCAACCCACCAAAAATTGGCTCCCGACCCACAGTTTGGGCACCACTGGGCTAGGAAACCTTCTTCTAAATCTAACCAAGAGAATTCACTGGAATAGGGATGGGGAAGGGCTGACAACGTGGACGGCTTGCTCCTACTGGAAGTATTGTAGCGAAGAAACCTATGCTGCAAAAAGCATGTCCACCTCTTCTGCACATGGGGAGCTATGTGGATGCTGCTTGTATTATGTCCATGAATAGGATGTGGAAAGAGGGGATGTGACCCACACAAAATCTGCATTGATTGGTGAAGGGCTTTTGCCTTCTTTAGAAATTTGTTGTTTTTCCAGAAGAGAATCTGCTTCATCTGAGTGCTTTGACTTTATGAAGCACAATTCAGAATCTGGAATCATGATCATTTCAGCTGGGACTTTTTGTTTGTTTTTTTTGAAACCTAGTCTTTGCATGTTTTGCAGAGCAGAAAAAAATTAAATGTGAAAGCACTGGTTCAAAAAACCACAGGATGGATATCTAAGCACCACAAGGTGTGGGTTGAGGATCCCACACCCTGCACACACCCCAGACCCAGCACAGGAGGCTTTTAGCATTTAGATTTGGGGAGGGCTCCAAATCTACATCAAATCAGATTAGAGTTCAAAGTGCTGCCAACAATTATTGTAAGTTGCTGGGCTGAACGCATTACTATTGCCTGATCCCTGGCTTTCATATTGGCTTTTGGCATTGCACCAGCAGCACTAAATTTAGTAATTCCCAACCTAGCTGCAGGGTTACGGTAACATGGGAATCAATGAGTCAGAAAAGGAACATGTGGCATATCCTGCTTTTCTTCACACACGTGGTTTGATGCAAATGACAAAAAAATAGAGACCTGCTCCCCAAACTGTGACAAAGTACAGTCAATGAAATCCTTAGATCTGCTCTAAGATTTGAATGTTGACATCCACACAGTCAGTCAGAGAGTCTCGTGGAAGTTGGCAAGATTTTCAGAAGAGTCCCAAAGGACAGCTGGTAGTGGCTGAGTGATGACTCAGGAAAAGGCTGGTGCCATTCCCGTCTCTGCCATCAGCTCACGAGCTGCTGGTCAAGTCACTCTACTGTGGCCTTCCTGTCTGGGAGTAATATGAAGGGGAGGCAACAAAACTGCTTAGCTCACAAGGTGGTTGCAATTGTTATACAACTGCCAAGTATGGTTATTAGGATGCAGCTAAGGGAACGTGGTGGCACAGCGAGTTAATCCATTGTTGCTGGGCTTTCCGACCGCAAGGTTGGGAGTTCAAGACTGCGTGACGGAGTGAGCTCCCGTTGCTTGTCCCAGCTCCTACCAACCTAGCAGTTCGAAAGCACCTAAATGCAAGTAGATAAATAGGGACCACTTCGGTGGGAAGGGAACAGCGTTCTGTGCACTATGGCGTAGAGTCATAATGGTCACATGACCATGGAAGCTTGTCCTCGGACAAAATGCTGGCTCTACAGGCTTAGAAACGGAGAAGAGCACCGCCCCCTACAGTCGGACACGACTAGACCATTCGGTCGTGGAGAAACCTTTACCTTTTAAGATGACTTAGCGACTGAACTACAAAGTCATCTCTTAAGAGGGGTTAATAACAGGTAGCTGAATAGGAAAGAAGAGCAGGAAATGTATTTACTGCCCTGTAATTGTGCATAAGCTTACGCATACGTACATGCATGTACCAGTATATATAACAGAAATCGGTGGCATTCACTTCTGAGTAAACATGTATAGAATTGCATGGGCCAAACTACACACTACACAGGAAATCACACTTGTAAAATGATTAACTTAATGGGGGGGGGAACCAATGGTTTTACAGCTCTCTATTTGCCCTCCCACAGTTAAAATGGCCAAACCTTCAGAAGTAGCCAGCAGTCTCCAGGAATCAGCACCAATCTCCAGGTGATGACCAAAACAAATCTTGGAGACTTTAAAAGAGCTTCCAGGATTTTCAACATGTTGAAAAAAGATCTCCAACAGTTTCAGTCACAACCCTCCTCATAGTAAATATGTAAGTACCTAGTCTAAAAAAACACTTTTTTTTTTAGCTTACACACTCTTCCTAGGGAAAACTAACAGGCATGCCCCGGTATCCACTGTTTCAGTTATCCTCGGATACCATGGATTGTTGTTGTTGTTGTTCAGTCGCTAAGTCGTGTCCGACTCTTCGCGACCCCATGGACCACAGCACGCCAGGCCTCCCTGTCCTCCACTAGCTTCCGGAGTTCACCCAATTTCATGTTCATCGCTTCGGTGACACTATCTAACCATCTCATCCTCTGCCGCCCCCTTCTCCTTTTGCCTTCAATCTTTCCCAGCATGAGGGTCTTTTCTAAAGAGTCCTCTCTTCTCATCAGGTGGCCAAAGTATTGGAGCTTCAGCTTCAGCATTTGTCCTTCCAGGGAGCAATCAGGCTTGACTTCCTGTAGGATGGACCGATTGGACCTCTTTGCAGTCCAGGGGACTCTCAAGAGTCTTCTCCAGCACCATAATTCGAAAGCATCTATTCTTCGGCGCTCTGCCTTTCTTATGGTCCAGCTCTCACAGCCATACATAGCTACTGGGAAAACCATAGCTTTGACTATGCGAACCTTTGTTGGCAGGGTGATGTCTCGGCTTTTGATTAAGTTGTCTAAGTTCGCCATAGCTTTCCTCCCAAGAAGTAAACGTCTTTTAATTTCATGGCTGCAGTCACCATCTGCGGTGATCTTGGAGCCCAGGAAGATAAAGTCTGTCACTGCTTCCATTTCTTCCCCTTCTATTTGCCAGGAAGTGATGGGAGTGGTGGCCATGATCTTAGTTTTTTTAATGTTGAGCTTCAAGCCAATTTTGGCACTTTCCTCTTTCACCCTCATCAGCAGGTTCTTTAAGTCTTCCTCACTTTCTGCCATTAGAGTGGTGTCGTCTGCATATCTGAGGTTGTTGATATTTCTCCCAGCGATCTTGATTCCAGCTTGTGAATCATCCAGCCCTGCCTTCCTCATGATGTACTCTGCATATAAGTTAAATAAGCAGGGTGACAGGATACAGCCTTGTCGTACTCCTTTCCCAATTTGAAACCAGTCGGTTGTTCCATGTCCAGTTCTAACTGTTGCTTCCTGGCCCACGTACAGGTTTCTCAGAAGACAGATAAGGTGGTCTGGTACTCCCATCTCTTCAAGAACTTGCCACAGTTTGTTGTGATCCACACAATCAAAGGCTTTAGCATAGTCAATGAAGCAGAGGTAGATGTTTTTCTGGAACTCTCTGGCTTTCTCCATGATCCATCGAATGTTGGCAATTTGATCTCTAGTTCCTCTGCCTCTTCGGAAACCAGCTTGTACATCTGGTAGTTCTCGATTCACATACTGCTGAAGCCGAGCTTGTAGGATTTTGAGCATGACCTTGCTAGCATGTGAAATGAGTGCAATGGTGCGGTAGTTTGAACAATCTTTGGCATTGCCCTTCTTTGGGATTGGAATGTAAACTGATCTTTTCCAGTCTTGTGGCCACTGCTGGGTTTTCCAAATTTGCTGGCATATGGAGTGCAGCACTTTGACAGCATCATCTTTTAAGATTTTCAGTAATTCCACTGGAATGCTGTCACCTCCACTAGCTTTGTTGTTAGTGAGGCTTTCTAAAGCCCACTTGACTTCACACTCCAGGATGTCAGGTTCAAGCTCAGTGACCGCACCATTGTGGTTATCAGGAACATTGAGATCGGCCTTATAGAGTTCCTCTGTGTATTCTTGCCACCTCTTCTTAATCTCATCTGCTTCTGTTAGGTCCTTGCCGTTTTTGTCCTTTATTGTGCCTACCTTAGCATGAAATTGTCCTTTGACATCTCCAATTTTCTTGAAAAGATCTCTAGTCTTTCCCATTCTATTGTTTTCCTCTATTTCTTTGCATTGCTCATTGAGGAAGGCCTTCCTATCTCTCCTTGCTGTTCTCTGGAAATCTGCATTCAGTTGGGTATATCTTTCCCTTTCTCCCTTGCTTTTGGCTTCCCTTCTTTCCTCAGCTATTTTTAAAGCCTCTTCAGATAGCCACTTTGCCTTCTTGCATTTCTTTCTCTTTGGGATGGTTTTAGTTGCTGCTTCCTGTACAATGTTACAGACCTCCGTCCAAAGTTCTTCAGGCACTCTGTCTACCAAATCTAAGCCTCTAAATCTGTTTGTCACCTCCACTGTATATTCGTTTGGGATCTGATTTAGGTCATACATGGAGGGCCTAGTGCTTTTCCCTACTTTTTTAAGTTTAAGCCTGAATTTTGCAATAAGAAGCTCATGATCTGAGCCACAGTCAGCTCCAGGTCTTGTTTTTACTGCCTGTATAGAGCTTCTCCACCTTTGGCTGCAAAGAATGTAATCAATCTGATTTCGATGTAGACCATCTGGTGAAGTCCATGTGTACAGTCGCCGTTTGTGTTGCTGGAAAAGGGTATTTGCTATGACTAATGTGTTCTCCTGACAAAACTCTATCAGTCTTTGCCCTGCTTCATTCTGTACTCCAAGACCAAACTTGCCTGTTACTCCTATTACCTCTTGACTGCCTACTTTAGCATTCCAATCCCCTATGATGAGAAGGACATCTTTTTTGGGTGTTAATTCTAGAAGCTGTTCTAGGTCTTCATAGAAACGGTCAACTTCTTCCTCTTCAGCACCAGTGGTTGGGGCGTAGACTTGGATTACTGTGATGTTGAAAGGTTTGCCTTGGATCCGAATTGAAATCATTCTATCACTTTTGAGATTATACCCCAGTACTGCTGTTCTCACTCTCTTGTTCACTATGAAGGCTACTCCATTTCTTCTAAGGGATTCCTGCCCACAGTAGCAGATATAATGGTCATCTGAATTAAATTCTCCCATTCCTGTCCATTTTAGTTCACTAACTCCCATGATGTCGATGTTCAGCCTTGACATCTCACGTTTGACTACATCTAACTTACCTTGATTCATAGATCTGACGTTCCAGGTTCCTATGCAGTATTGCTCTTTGCAGCATCGCACTTTCCTTTCACTTCCAGACACATCCACAGCTGAGCTTCCTTCCGGTTTTGGCCCAGCTACTTCACTCTTTCTGGAGCTACTAGTACTCGTGTTCTGCTCTTCCCCAGTAGCATAATGGACACCTTCCGACCTGAGGGTCTCATCTTCCAGTGTCATATCGTTTAGCCTTTTAGTTTTGTAATCCATGAGGTTTTCTTGGCAAGAGTACTGGAGTGGGTTGCCATTTCCTTCTCCAGCGGATCACGTTTAGTCAGAACTCTCTACTATGACCTGTCCATCTTGGGTAACCCTACATGGCATAGCTCACAGCTTCATTGAGCTACTCAAGCCCCTTCGCCACGACAAGGCAGTGATCCATGAAAGGGATACCATGGATAGTGGGTATTAAAAAGATAGGGGAACATTCAACACATCTCTTATTTTTACCTTGTTGCAGTAAAACCACTCTCTTTGTTCCCCTCTCTTTCAGAAGGCATCCCAAGTATCCACGGTCTCAGGTATCCATGAGGAGGTCCAGAATGGAACTCCAGCAGATAGCAGGGCTTGTCTGTATATGCCCTGATCCTTGAAGTACATTTGTTCTTTAATTGTTTCTCCTTTGGCAAGCAACTTCTCCAGAACCCTAGTAACATCTCCTTGTCTGCTGACTGTTGGTGTATGGGTTTCATTCGTCTGACAAAAAATGTGTGTGTGTGCATGCATATGTGTTTTGTTGTTAAAGAGGAAGACACTGAAAACAATGTCAAATCATAGCCTTCCCCTGCCAGCAATTTCAGCCACAAATTTAAGAACCTATTGCACATGAAAACTGCAAAGCAGGAATCAACACATGCACATCATTTGTTTAAGGGTGTTAGCAGACAAAAGTAGATTTAAAACACAAAGCAACACCCAAATGCAAATGGTCATACTTTCCAAATATTTGAATGAGTTCTGTGGTCAGCCCTGTTTGGCAATATTTGCAATAGCTGCTCTTAGCAGAGTTCCTGCATGCTTTTTCTGGTATATCATAGTGAAACATATCTTTGTATAGATCTCCCTGACAAGGAAACTATTTGTTCTATTTGTTCTACTGCCAACCTGAGAATGTAATGTTTACTCAGAAGAAAGTGCAAGTGGGTTCAGTGAGACTAAGATTGCAATCCTATGCACACTTTCTGGCAGGCCAGAATGGGATTGGGGGGGGGGGGAGTGACACCAGTTGGCATGGACCTATGATTTTGAGGGGGTCTACTCCAAAAGAGTTAAGAGACATCCTTTGGCACTAAATATTAAAATTTGAAAGCAGATTAATTCATTTATTTGTTTATATTTTATCTGAATCTTATTGCATTGCCTTGTTGACAAAATTAGGATGTTTTTACTTAATAGTATTTTTTTATTCAGATTAGTTTTGAAGGACAATGAAAAAAATTTGAAATTAATGTGACATAATTAAGGAGTGTTTTATCAGTATATGCTATTTCTTAAGGTTCGGCTATGGGATTAGTAATTGTAATGATTGTATAGGCCATTGGGGTTTGCTGCTTTTAATTATTTGTCATTGTTTTAATTTCATTCTGTATTCTTTTATTCTATTGCGAGCCACCTTGGGTGCCCTAATACAGGTCAGAAAGGTGGGGTATAAATTCATATAATCATCATCTGCATAGAAGGCTGAATTTGCACTAAGTTTGCTGGAAACTGTTCACAAGGTTTAAAAGGGAGATATTTTAAGCAGTTTTGGACTGGCATTTTTGGTGAAATAATTTACTTCTGAGTTTATCGTTGTGTTGTTGACACTGTGTTTGTATTTGGGTTTCTTGGATCATATACTGTAGTTCTAAACATAGTTTAATTTCTATGTAAGTAATCGTGTAAGTAACCGTGATTTCGACACAAACTCAGCCCCTCATGAGTGGCTCCTTAGCCATTAGTTCCTTCTTTTATTCTGTTCTATTTCTTATAAATATATCATATTTACAAATCATATTTACAAATCATACTATTTGCCTGTAAACCGCTTTGTGAACTTTGTGTTGAAAAGCGGTATATAAATACTAGTGATTGATTGATTGATTGATTGATCATACACCACATATATATACCCGTACATAAATCATATGCTTATGTGCGGGGGGGGGGGCGGCGGCGGCGGCTGTGAGAGAGCAGGTTAGGCAAAATTGCCCTACCATAGTTCTTTGAAAAGTGCCTCCATTGTGATCCTGCAAACACTTACAACCTATGGGCTTTAGCCTGTGGGTTGTACGTGTTTGCATGATTACAGCAGTGGCAGCAGTTTTCAAAGAACTCGGGTAGGGCTGTTCTGCTCACCTACCACACCCGCAACACCCCCCCCCACATAAGCATACAGCCGCTAATGTATATAGCATTGATTACAGAAGTACTTGAAGAGTACAGTTTAAAACGGGACCTACATTTCCCATCTGGTCTGGGCCTACAGCCAGCCCTACACTGGAAGTAAGGCCCATTGAACATAGTGGTAATCTTAGTAAGCATGTACCTGACTGGGCGGTTAGACTGCCATCCAGTGATGTCATGCAGGGGGTACGCGGGGGTATGCGAGTACCGGTTTCTAGGATTACGGTTGGCCCCGCCCATTTGCCCGCCCACTCGTTGACTCCGCCCCCTGCAACGTTTGAATTTCCTGCACGTTTGAGTTGCCTGCACGTTCTCAGAGCCAGGTAGGCAGGCAGGCAGGCAGGCAGTGAGTGGAGCCTTGCCTTGCCTTGCCACTGAAAAATGAGCTGCTCTGGGGTTTTGGAACTGTTGAGTCACTTTAACATGATGCCAGGCCTCCTTAACGTGTTCTGGGGGTGCTGTGGAATACTTTTGCAACTGTTGGGTCAGTTTAAAATTGTCTGAGGCCTCAAAAAGGGTTTTTTTCATGTCAGTTCCTGCCACGACATCACTTCTGGCTTATGACGTCACTTCCGGTGGGCGGGTCCCGACATGTGCCAATCAAAAGTGAGTACCTGTTGTTAAATCATTTAGATGACACCACTGCTGCCATCCTATATGAAGAAGTCCTATTGGACACAATGGGCTTTACTTTGAAGTAAACATGCATTAGATTAGCTTGTTCTAGCTGTCTCAGTAATGGCACCTAAATCCTGCTGAGACAGGCAGGACTCTTGTTTTGACCTACAATAAGCAACAGAGAACAAAGGAATGTTGGTAACCGACTTTTTTTTTTAACCAGTCCTGTGCCTTGAAAACTTGCTTGATGCTTATCTCCATGCTGTGAATGCTTCAGCTGTTCTTCTCTCCTTCGCTGCTGTAGCCAGTAAGCAACGCCAAGGCTTTTCTTGCGAGAACTGGCTAAAATGGGAAAGGAGTGATTTCCACGGCAAGGTAAGGCTACTTGCAAAACAGAGCTCCGCTGCCCTGTAGGGACACCACTGCAACCTGAGCGCTTGCAAAACAGCCACACAGCTCTCCCCTTTTCTAGCATCCCATTTTCCCATATTTTCAATATGGCTGCCCTAGGTTCTTCGTGACTCACCTGAAATTGGCACAACTCACTGTTTGGGAATCACTAGTCTACTTCATCAGATTGTAAGATATGAATCAATAGTAATATAAACCAGTGGTGTCATTCAAATGATTTAGGAACAGGAACTCACTTTTGATTGGCACTTGTTGGGAACCCGGAACCAGCCATGGAGCCTGTTAGGATCCGGAACGCCCGTTCTGGTCCGTTCCCCCTGAATGACGTCACTGCCTTTGCCCCCCTAGGAATCCGGAGTTGCTCCCTTTAACCCTCTGAGTGCCGGCCAACCAAGAAGAAAAGCTCTTTGCAGAGGAATTGGGAGGGGGGAGGAGGGAGAGTGAAGTGGGCGGAGTCAGCCCTAATTTTAACTAGTGGGACTGAGTTCCCCGTGTTCCCCCTGCATGACATCACTGATATAAACCCATGGTGACTTTGAACCTCAACACTAGAATATAAGGCCTACTGTTCTCTCTCTGGAGCAAAGAGCAAAGAAGTGGTTAATGGTGTTTCAATGGTGTTTCAGGCCAAGGCAAGGCCTGACTGGGAAAAGGGCTGTTCCTATTCCTAAACTGATACATGGAAGAAAGTTCCCAGAATCGAGACACAGCTGTAACCTTGGGTGAGACTTGCGTTGAGTCAGCGTAATAGCCATCCCTATGCATCCTGGGTAAAAGCATGTGCAAGGGAGGGGGGGAAGTACATTATTCTGCATGAGTGCTAACAGGGGGTTGGGGAAATAACCAATGAAAATACAGTAAGAAACTCCGCCTCAGTAGTATAAATTGTTGCACCCATTTTGTGCAAGGTGTGGTACGCAGCTTGTTCTGTTTGGTATTTGCTTGCCACCCATATTTGCAAATATGACAATAAACCTTTCTTTTGAACCATAAATTGGGAGCCAGAAATTTACTCCTAACAAAATGGACGAAGAACATTCTTTATAAAAATATGCATGAAAATGAATCAGTTTAAAATATGATGCTACAGGTGCCGTTAAGGCAGCAGTCCTTTGCATGCTTGTTTGGGATTAAAGCCCATCACACTCAAAGGGCCTGATTTCCAAGAAAACAGAGGCAGGTTATTTATCCAAGGTTGCAAGGCTTACTCCCAGTTTTCTGAGAGTAAATCCCATTGTAACGCAGTAAGATTCGCTTCTGAATAAACATAGGTGTAGGCTGTACAAGAAAAGCCTCCTGACATCATGTACTTAAGATTTCAGTCTCAGTAGAACTTCTGAGCAAATATGCATGGGTTGAACACAGAAGCAATTTCTACTAAAATCACTGGAACTTACTTCAGGGTAAATATGTTTAGGCTTGGACTACGACCATCTCTCTTGCTCTTGGTGTGCACATAGGAATGTTACTACCGTAAACCAGAAAACAGAAATGAGCCATTTAAAAAAAAAAAAGAACACATGAGGCCTAATGTAGGTCTAATCTTCCAGGCAATGTAGGTCTAACCTTCGCTGTTTCCCCTGTGCACAGTATGAGGAAGAGGTAAGAAAGGTCCTGGGCTACTTTTCTTAATCTAAGAAAGTGCTGCTATTCGGCTGGAAGGATTCATATGTATTCTGCAACTGCCTGCCTTCCACTGATTTAAAGGCCAGATGGATGTTATTCAATTGGTTCAAAACAGAATACCAAAAAATTATTATTATTATTATTATTATTATTATTATTATTATTATTATTCCAACAAGAGCTTATCAACAGTTCAAAATATGCCACAGCAGCAGCAGAGTAATCGGTAAACTGCGATGTGAATAAGGGCATAGGCTGCTTGGGAGTAAAATCCTATAAACAGTATAAATAAACTACAAATAAGAAAATTCTATAAATCCTTGCCTCACAAACCTTTTAGAATTATTTGAAAAGGTCAACAGGTATGTGGATGTGGGCAGTAGTGGGATCTAAATGATTTAGCAAGGGGAACTCAGTTTTGATTGGCACTTGTGTCAGGACCCACCCACCGGAAGTGATGTCATAGCCGGAAGTGATGTTGTGTAGGCGGTCTCCCGCCACCTCCAGTTCAAATGTTGCAGAACTGGGGGCGGAGCGCATGTACAACCGAAGAAAAACAACATAAAAAAACACACGGAGAAAAAAACGACATCAGCGAGTGGGCGGAGCCAGCCAACGTTCCAACAAGTGGAACTCCATCCCCCCACATTCCCCCTCAATCCCACCACTGGATGTGGGAGAACCTGTGGATATCATATATCTGGATTTTCAGAAGGTGTTCGACACAGTTCCCCATCAAAGACTGCTGAGAAAACTTCACCGTCAGGGAATAAGAGGGCAGATCCCCTTATGGATTAGAAATTGGTTGAGGACCAGGAGACAGAGAGTGGGGGGTCAATGGGCAATTTTCACAATGGAGAGAGGTGGAAAGCGGAGTGCCCCAGGGACCTGTCCTTGTTCATAAATGCCTGGAGACAGGCATAAACAGGGAGGTGGCCATGTTAGATGACATGAAACTTTTCCAGGTAGGAAAAACTAGAAGGGATTGTGAAGAGCTCCAGAAGGATCTCTGGAACTGCGGGAATGGGCAGCAAAATGGCAGATGAGTTTCAATGTAGACAAGTGTAAAGTGGAGCACATTGGAGCAAAAAATCAAAACTTCACCTATAGGCTAATGGGTTCAGAGCTGTCTGTGACAGCTCAGGAGAGAGATCTTGGGGTGCTGGTAGACAACTCAATGAAGGTGTCGACCCAGTGTCTGGCAGCAGTGAAGAAGGCCAATTCCATGTTTGGGGTAATTAAAAAAGGGGTTGAGAATAAAACAGCCAATATTATGCCACTTAACAAATTGATGGTAAGACCACATCTGGAGTACCTTGTACAGTTCTGGTCACCACATCGCAAAAAGGACATAGCGGAGCTGGAAAATGTGCAGAAGAGAGCAATGAAAATGATTACTGGGCTGAGGCACCTTCCTTATGAAGAAAGACTGCAACGTTTTTGGGCTCTTCAGCCTAGAAAAAAGGCCCCTGAGGGGGGCATGATTGAGATGCATTAAAATATGCATGGGATGGATAGAGTTTATAGAGGGTTATTCTTTTCCCTCTCACAATACCAGAACCAGAGGACATCCACTAAAATTTAGTATTGGGAGAGTGAGAACAGATAAAAGGAAACAGATACTCGTTTTTTTACCCAGCGAGTAATTAATCTGTGGAACTCCTTGCCACAGGAGGTAATGATGGCATCTGGCCCAGGTACCTTTAAAAAGGGGACTGGACAGATTTCTGAGGAAATAAAACGTCCATCCTGGGTTTCAGGCCATGATGGGTGGTACAAATAGGCTGTCTCTGACATGCCAGGTGCAAGGAAGTGGCAACAGGATGCAGGTAACTTGTCTTGTGTGCTCCCTGAGGCATCTGGTGGGCCACTGTGAGATATAGGAAGCTGGATAAGATGGGCCTTGGCTTGATCCAGCAGGGCTGTTCTTATAAGTACATGTCTGAAGAGGAGCATCTGGTTCTGGTGGCTGTCAAAGAGAAATGCTATGGAGAATCTTGACTGGCCACTAGTGTGTTTCCCTCAGAATTTACCTCAGAATGCCAGGTGCAAGGGAGTGGCCACAGAATGCAGGCAGCCTGTTGTCTCATGCAGATGCGTACCTGGGCGAAACCGCGCCCAGGGCAAGCGACGTCATGACGTCACGACTCGGGGCGCGCGGCGGCAGCTTCCTTCCCCCCCGGCTGCCGCTGGAGTGCTTAAAGCACCCCAGCAGCAGCCCGGGACGGGAGCTGCCGGCGCGCGTCCTGGCTCGGGGCGCACGGCGGCAGCTTCCTTCCCTGGACTGCTGCTGGGGCACTTTAAGCGCCCCAGCAGCAGGCCGGGACGCCGCCAAGGTGCCTCGGGGCGCGGGGGCCCGCAAATTTGCGGGTGGGGGCGGGGCACCATGCTAACGGCGCCCCCCACCTTATGGTGCTCCAGGGCTCGTGCCCTGTGGCGCCATACCCTCGCGACACCTCTGGTCTCATGTGCTCCCTGAGGCATCTGGGGGCCCACTGGGGGCTGCTGGACTAGATGGTCTTTTGACCTGATCCAGCGGGGCTCTTCCTATGTTCCTATGTTATGTTGGTAAAGACAAAGTCCCAGGAGAATTTTCTTCTGAGTAAACACGCACCAGATTGTGTTATTACCGCACAACCTTATCAGGTCTACTCAGAAATGAATTCCTTTGTGTTCAATGGGGCTCACTCCCAGGGAAGTGTATACAGGTTTGCATCCCAGGAGTTTTTGTGTATACACAATTGCAAGAGGCAATGGACCTGGTGCTATCCCCATACCAAAAATTTAAGCCCTAGACCAGTGATGGCGAACCTATGACATGTGTGTCAAAGACGACACATTACAACGTTTGGGGTGACACACCAGTGTTCACCAAAACCTGACAAAAATTGAATTTTACTTATTTTTCATTTTTTGTAATTATTTGGTGCTTCTTTATATAATACAAAGCACCACACATGATTGGACTGTATTTTTTGTTTAAATAAATGAACATAAAGAACTGTTTCTCTTTTGTTTGGGATTGACACACCAGCAGAGTCAAGTTAAGCATTTTCCAAGGTTTTGACACACTCCCCTAGACTGGTTAGGAAGGGAGTGGCATCCCTAGAAAGGCAAGTCAAGCAACTCATATATTAAACAAAGTACCAAGAAGACCCCAAAAGTCCAAACAGGGCTTCTGACTTGCAGGAACAGATACTGGAAAACAGAGACTGACCCTGATAGTTGGGGTGTATACAATCGCAATGCACATTTTACGGTGGTACCTATCAGCGGTGCTGGCATGGCAGAACTGCCCTACCGTAGTTCTTCGAAAAGTGCAGCCAACTGTTGCTGCTGTGGCTGTGATCCTGCAAGCACGCACAACACGCAGGCTCCAGCTGCTCAAAGCCCGCGTGTTGTGTTTGCGTGATCACAGCAGGGGCAGCATTTTCCAAAGAACTCTGGTAGGGCAGTTCTGCCTCACCTCCCACACCCGCGCCGCGGGCACCTATTGAATTAAGTGGGGCATTCATAGACTGCGGCCACACGTGTTGAGAAGCAGTTTAACCGTCACTTCTACAATTTTTAGGCAGGAGCGCTCCTCTCGGTGGGTCGAGCTTCCCTCCCCGACCAATCAGCTACGCCGATGACCTTACTCATCCGTTACGCAGGTCTAGACGGGAATCCGGCGCAAAGGCTGCCAGAGACTCTCTGTGCGGGAAGCGGCCGCGAGTGCGGAGCTTCTCGGCGTGTGCGATTTATGTGGACTTTGATTTCGGAATGGAGGGAAGATTTACTGGCTCGTTTTCCTAGCTGATGGTTTTGGGTGAGCATAGCTTTTTTTTTTTCCTCTTGCGCCGTATTACATAGTTGCCGTCCCTTTCGTGAGGCTGAACAAATAGTCTGTTGAACGAAGTATCTTTGTGCGTAAGAGGGGGGCAGCTTTTTTCTGGAGAAGTGGGAAGCTGATTTTCTCAGAAAAGCGAGGGACTTGACTTGGAAGTCTCTTTGAGCTCCAGTTGGAACACAATTGAAGCTAAGGGCGCAAGCTTAAACGAGAGCAACTGCTCTCCCTGTTTGATCCTGGCTGTATTTTAAGTGACAAAAGCTCTAGTTGTCGATGCAGCCACGGGGGCGGCAGTTTCGTTGAACTTAGCGGGCAACGTTCGTCGGATTTTATTGTAAAACTGCTAGGCGTTGTTTCAGGGGGAAAAGGAGCTCCCCTCTCGGTGCACCCGGGATTGCTGCCTTCCTTCCTTGCACGAATTGTGCCGAGAGGGTCCTCCATGGCGTCGCCCGGGCTCTCCTTGGCTTTTTCCGGCAATTGGGGTCCGGAAAGGTGTAACATTGGCGGCGGCTTCCTGTGAGGCTTCTTCGGCAACTCTGCTTGAAGTGAACCGGCTGGCTACTTTGCGCTTCAGCATCTTTCCACCCCCGTTGTTGTTAAGGGAAAAAACTTGCAGCGAGACGGCCCTGAAGAAGAAGTAGACGTATCCCCCCCCCCCACGCACGCAAATGGGGAGCCGCATGGCCTGGTCATGACCAGCCTGCCTGGTCAATGCTCCTCGGTCCCGGCTCCTCGGAGGCGGCTCCCGCCCGGCGGCGCCAACGACTGCCCTGAATGAGCCGGGCAGTCCGGCTAGCGGAGGACGCGCTCGCGCGCTGGGGAGCGAAACTTTTCCCGGCCCGAGCGCCCATGCATGGCCTCGCCCCCTCGGGTGGGGCTCTCCGGGCTCGGCTGCTCTCCCAGCGGCTTCTCTTCTCCTCGCCCCGGTTCTGCTTCCCAGCCTCCAAAACGGCAAGGCCACGGGAAGGATGTTCTGCTGAGCGTCTCCGAAGGGAACTTTCGGTTTCGCTCCCTCTGCCTTGCTGTTTCTTTCGCCTGCAGGAAAGGGCTCGGCTCCCCGCACCCTTCATCGGAGAACCGCCACAACTCTTCTTTACGCGGGGCGACGACCCTAATTTCGAAGGCAGCCTTTTCGCCCTTTTGTTGTGTCTTTGGGGGCGGGGGGGGGGGTTTGCTCTTCAGGCATTCCACTGCTCTCTTCTGCCCCCTGCAGACGAGCTAGAACATAGCTGGCATGACCAAAGCTTCCAGGTTGCACATAACAGGACTCTTCAAGCTGCGGGGTATTGGGGTGGGGGTGTAGTGGGGGCACTGCAGCCTTGGCTGCACTAGATTCTGTGTCTCAGCTGACTCCTGTTTTCCTCTCACCCAACGTACAGTAATTGGTAGCCATGACTGTAAACCTGAGCTTTGCCATTGGAGGATTGTAGGCAGTTTCTGTAACCCTGCTCCAGTGGCTGTTCAGATAGTGCCTTTGGGCTGCTTCCACAAATGAGGCTTCCACGTGTACTTCTGCAATTTGCAAATTAATTGGCTAGAATGTACATTTTTGAATATTCTCCTCCTGTCCTTGAGAGTTGCGTGTTCTACTAGCCACAGGTTGGATATGTGTGGGAGAAGAAATGTCCCAGTCTTGGCAGTGATTTGCAAGCTTTGGCCCCGTGACTCACCCCTGGGCTTTCTGGGGTTGGGGCTGTAACTGGGCGCTAGACTCAGAAGGGTTCCAAACTCAATCCTGGGCTTTCCCAGGTAGGCCATATGGAAACTTGCACAAAAATAAATGCTGCATTTACATCTATGGAGTGCAGCTTGTATAGCTTGTATTGTCACTCTGTATTTCTTCACAGTGAAGAAACCAACAGGGATGTGCCAGAGAGGATCTGGGGCTGCCTTTGGCTATTGTTTGCCCCTCTGGAGGAGGAGGTGGCGGCCCTGTACTTTGTATTACAGCACAGGCAGTAATGTGACCAAAGGCAAGCTGAACGGTCCCATGACACTTGGTATGCAAAGTGATGTATTGCTAATGCTTATGTTGCATAATGGAACTTGTGTCTTAGTACATGTGCAGAGGGGAAAAATTGGGAAGTAGTATTTAGTTGAAGCTGGCTATTGTAATGCAGAGTTGAGGGATACATTTGGGCATCTTAGTACAGATGGGTGAAATGTCAAAAGAGCAAATGTGAATTTTTCTATTGCTTCTAGTCTTGGTTCTTAGCTATACAGTAGAGATTACTAAGGACCAGTAAAGTAAAATACAGACCGTGGCAGTCCTGGGACTTGGCCAATAAAGATGTCATGTTGGAACACAATGAAAGTGTTCTGTGCTGCTCAGGCCAGTGTACTTTTTGCCAACAGGTTTAGACCAGTGATAGATTAGGAGAAATTCAAAAACTTGTTTATCAAGTATCACAATAAAGACCTGTTGTATAGTGCACAATCAATATTTGGTCCCGTCTAAGAGCAGAGAGTGAAACTATTGCCCTTCCTACATCAGCCATGTGTTGATGTACAATTTCCTCCCCTGCTGATTGGAGTTCCCCTGTCTAAATCTAGCCTTGTGAGAGACTGAAGGGTTCAATATCACCAAAGGTAAAGGAGGAGAGCATGCACAAAATATGTGTGCGGTCTCAACTGCTGCTTCTGTCGGTGTATCTGTCGGTGACAATGCAGGAGATTCTTTTATCAAGTGAAAATGTCTTTCTTGAAGAAACTTCAAGAGATGATGATCCTGGAGTTAGGCGTTTCTGCTTTCCCTATGCCTGCCCTGGTGATCTGATCTTGGTATGAGTTCTAAGCAAGTTGGACCCATGCAAAAATCAGACTGGTTAAAAACAGGTGTAAATTTGCAGTGTATGTAGCACAGTATGGACACCACCACCTTCCTGCGAAGTTCCAAAGTACAACTTTGCAGGCAGGTGGTGTTGTCCATACTGTGCGACGTACGCTACAGATTTACACCTGTTTTTATACCAGTCTGATTTTTGCATGGGTTTTTCTCCCAAAATAATTCTGATAGTTGGGTGATATTTCAGTTATATTCTTGGACACACACTTTTCACCCAGCTACAGTTTGCAGGGTCTCTTGAAGAGAGGGAGTAAAATCTGTTTAGTTAAATCTGTTTGTATTGAGCTTATGCATGTAGATATGCCAAGACTAAAAAATACAGGACACCTGTATAACTAGGGTTACCAGATACAAAGTGGACCAAATGCCTATAATCATTATATAGAAGAGGGAATTAGGGCAGGTGCAGCTCTTGGAACCCTTCCACTATGAGCTGTACCTGCCCAAATTCCCTCTTCTGTACAATGGTTAAAAGTATAGGCACTCTGCCCTGCTTTTTATCTGATAACCCTAGGTATAACCTCCGGCTGCTGTCCCCCTCCCCCGAAGTCCCATGAATCCATTAAAAACACTCCAGTTGCCAGAAACTTAAATGTGTGAGATTCAAATCCTTATTATATTTGACCTTATTAGAACCATGGCAGTGGCTGCTTGAATTGTGGTCCGGGACTGCTGCGTCCTACAATCTCTTCCTACCTGGCCCTTTCTGGCTTATTTGAGCAAGTTGTAGTCTAGGGTTGCAGTTTATGCTGTAAAAATGGGAGTGGCTTCCTAGCCATGGAGCAAATGTGCACCACTTCACAGTGGAAACCGGGGAACCCCCATCTCGATGACGTCTTCCAGCTCCAGATGAAAGACACAATCTTGCTCAGTGAAATCTTGCTCCCTTGGGAAATTAGGGGAACCCCACCTCTCTCAGCCTTGCATGTAACTTGATGTTTGGGATGCAAAGAGCATGAAATTGAGAGCACTGAGAATGTGTCACTGGTATAGTTGCTTCTAGTTGTTTTGATGCACTTGCTAGCTTAAGGCGGGGGGTCCCCATCCAGGCAGTGATCCGATGTGCTTGGCTTCAGCAAGACTGCTGCACCATGTCCCTGCAGGACCCTGCCTGTTTTCACTTATTTGTAGGGCCAGTTCATGCAAACGCCTCCACAAGATCCTAGTCTGGCAGCAGCAACACAGACTGCTGTCTACCTGCTTCCAGCACCCTGCAGATGCTGCCATGTGTGAAGCAGACCCATGATATTATGACTATGCAAATAATTATCTTGCACGAATCCTATGCAAAGGACAATGCAAACATCCTTTCACATTCCCGTAAGGAGGTTGTATCTGTAGGAGTCCCCTTGGCAGGAGCATTACAGCTGTTGGAATGACAAGTGTGGGGCACAGAAGATACTTCGTTCCATCAAAATGGTTGGGTGCTCTGCTTGTTCTGAAGGGCTTGCCCAGCAGCCATGCTAAACTATGTGGTTTTAGTCTCTGGCTAGCAACTTGCTCATATCAGTGAGTTTCATCTAGTGCCCAAGGAGAAGGGGTTTCCTGCTGCTCCGGGGGGGGGGGGAAGAGATCATGTCTCAAGCAATTAGCAGGATACAGGAGAAGGGGCAAGTCGATCAGTGGTTCTCAAACTTTTTAGACCAGGATCCACTTTTAGAATGGCACTTGTGTTGGGACCCACTGGAAGTGATGTCATAGTCGGAAGTGGCACCATCAAGCAGAACGTGCTGTCAGTAGACGTAATCAAATGGCACTCCTAGAATGCAAACTGGCATTCTTGGACTGAAGCAACCTTGAAACATCTTTGACAGAAAGCAAGATTAGGACAAAATATAATATAAAAGCACTGAACTAAAAACAATTTTTTAAAAAAAAAAACTCACTTGAAAATTCAAACTGTTAACACTCACAAAAGGGATATACCAAGAGTGAGGTCTGCAGTTTCTAACATGGCTGCTTCCAACTTTCTGTGACCCACCTGACACTGGGTTGCGACCCACCAAGTGGGTCCCGACCCACAGTTTGAGTAACACTGCCCTAATTTGAAAGGATTGAGGTAGTCTGTCTCACTGACAGCAACCCAGGGTTGAGAGTTTACTCTCAGATTTGGCTTCAGCATGCCTTAAATGTGGCTTGTGTTGCCTAAAGCTGAACACTGTACAGCCTTGTGACCAGTTTGTGTATGACCAGTGGGTGTGTATGACCAGTTCAGCAATCCCTGTGCGCTGACACAAACTGGCTTTCTCTGTGAACTTTGCATGCTAAGGGCTTATAAAAATAGATACTGGAACTGAGCTAAACTTGGAAGGGCTGAGTCAATTCCCCCTTCAGCTGCTGGAGAGGCTTCTCCGTCATCAGGATGGTGCTGCCGCTGGCCCACAGGGACTCCTGTTCTTGGAAGGCTGGTCCCTGACAGGGACCCTTTAAGAGTTCCAAATGGTAAGAGCCTCGTTTACCAGCCTGGATAGTTATAGTTTGGTGTCAGTCATTTGCACAGTACATTGCAACTCATTACTGATTATACACAGGAACTGGCTGCATCGACGGCTCAACACATCTACGTTTTGCACTACAGATTTACAAAGGCTACAGAAGGAACTGAGAGGTTGCTCCTAGTGCATGGCCGTGGAGTGGGCAGCGGTGCCATGGGAGGGGGCCAGGGCAGGACGGAGTCTTGGCAGCCAGTGCCAGCAGCCTGGCATTGACAATGAGAACCCTGATTAGCACTAATCTGAATATAATATAGGCCAGCGGTTCTCAAACTGTGCTGCGGCAAGCTCTCAGGGGTGCCACAGGACTTCTGTGGCGGCCTCTTTTTCCCAGGTGTTGCCATCTTGGCAGGCTGAGATACTGAGATTCTTGTGCATGGCACTGCCACAGCATGGCACCATGAAAGAAGGGCACCGTGTACAGGGTAAGTTTGGGGATTGCTGATAACGGCTGCTGAAAATGCAGACGTAGCATTTAATCATGATTAAAGCCATCATGGGGGTAGGTGCCAGAGGAGGGGAAAATAACTTGCAATCTTGTAGCTGTCTCCTAATTTCTTCTCATTTATTGCATTTATATGCCACCCTTCCTCCAAAGAATTCAGACCAGTGTATATTGCTTCCCCACCTATCCTCTTAACTTTGTAAGGTTGGGCCCAAGGTCACCGAGCCAGTTTCATGACAGGGTGGGGAACTGCTTCTAGTCCAATGATCTAGCAAGCCACACTGGTGCTCTTAATCTCACTGGTTAAGATAATTCAGGCATTTTATCAGCTTTTGTTCCCTCCTGCAAGCTATCAGCTCTTGTGCAAACCTTTAGCTGCTACCGGACGTGCAGGAAAGCTTTACAGCAGGATTCAGACTTTGTTATTTATTCATTTTGTTTTGGACGTTCTCCATGTCTCTCTGATATTTCTACTGATTGCACCTTTAAGACGCGGAGTGCTCCATTTGTTGGTATTTTTCTTATTATAGTTTACTAAGATATATTCCAGAGACTCTATTTGTTTTTTGTTTTTTTGAAATATTACTTATTTGAGAAGTAAAGCTATTTCCTTGGAATCCCTGCTTGTTTGAGAAGCTATTTTTATGCTTATGAGAAGCTTCTTGTTCTAATCGTTAGTGGGATGCCAGGAAGGAACTGTAGCAGGCTACAGGCATAGCTTTTACGTATGCAACTTAGCTTAGCTTTGCTCCACCTCTTTAGCTTGTTTGATCTGGGTACTGTGCTGTCAAGATGGTTAAGACCGGGAAAAACTATAAAGAGTTGGGTCTGCCTTTTCAGCAACAGTCATCTAATAAGGAGAAGAAGTCTACCTCTAAAAAGAAGCGGTCTACCAATCTGCCCCAGATGACCATTACCAATTTTTTTCCTTCTCAGCCATCCAAGCCAAGTTTACTTCAAAAAATGAGGGGGGGGGAAAATGAGGAGGAGGAGCCAGTACTGCTTTTTCCTGATTTTAAAATAGCTGAACTACCAACTTGCCCCCTTAGTGCACCAACTTCTATCAATCTTCCAAATCACTTAGGGCGAGGTGACACACCTTTGGCAGAGCAATCTCTTGATACTGACCCGGAATGTCAGTATCCGGAATTTCATGAGACTTTATCCACCCCAATGGCTCAAACGTCCTTTTCATATGAAGTACTTGGCAAACAATCATTACTGACTGCTAAATCTTTTCGACACCTAATACAAAATTTATCTGATATCAAGCTGACTCTTCAAGAACTCAAACTCTCAATAATTGTATATTGGGAGGGGGTATAGCTTCAAGGGAGGGGAAAACTCTCTCCATTTGGAAGGCGGCCAGTCTTTAACGTCACAAGCCCCTAATGGTAGGGAAAGACCCTCCCCAATTCAAGATGACAAGTCAGCTTTAACGCCTTGCTATCTACCTGTGACTACGTTGAAGCCCATAGATTTTCAATTGACTCATACCTCCGTGGAGTCGTATCATCCCCTCTCAGTCAATCGTAAGCTCCCTTTGCAAAATTATAATGTTACTTCTATTCCACCACCAATTTTATATTCTAGGGATGCCGAAGAGGAAATCTGTGACTTTCTATCTATACCATCTATTAATGTCAATATTAAGACCAAATTTCCTCAGCACTCCTCATTGATTCTGCTTAAAGACCAGTTGGTTTTTATTTCCCCAAATCCGCGATTAGATTGTCACCTGAGGACAAGATATTTCATTTTCTTCAAATTCTTGCTCGTTTTGACGTCTCCTCTATTTCAATGGATGAAGTTCTGGACGTCGAATACATTTTATTTCCTAACTCGGCGCTAGGATTGAAAGTACAGTTTGTGAATGAGTTCCCTGTTCGCTTTCTTCTTAAACATAAAGCAAAGTTTGCCATAGCTGGAATTGGGATACACAGACATTTTTGCACCTCCTCGGTGAGACCATTATTTGAGGATTATGTTACTAGATCCAATACTACAGTTAAACCATCTCAATTACTCGATCCACTGGAGTTGCCATTATTACTTTGGATAGTGAGCCGATGGATCCTAATCTTAATGCAGAAAGAGATACTAATAATTTTTTTAAATCTACAGCCAATTCATCTCAATTATTTTTTCCTCAGGAGTTGCCATTTAAAATCTTGGACAGTGAGCAGATGGACTCTAACCCTGAAACTGGCAGAGACGCTATTGGAAAGACTACTACCAACTTAGAGCCAACTGAGCCAATAGTTATTTTCTCCTGCCTGAGGAAGGACAGCATTTCATCAGACATAGACTTCAGACGCTGCCTAGACTTTTGGCCCAATAATTACCTAAGATAGAGGACGCTACTATCTCCAGGCCCAAGTCCCTCCCTCATATATCGGCTGATCCTCCTCAGATATATGTTTCTACTCATATCAATCCAGTGCCCCAAAAAGATTGGACGCCTGTGATTTCCAACATGCAGCGAATGTGGAGGCAATTACTGCGTTCCATTCGGAAAATCTATGCTGACAATCCATCAACCTTCCCAGGATTGACTCAATGTCCAAACCATCTCTTTCCACGTCATCACTTCAAATTTTTTCTGGAACATAGCAGGATGGGGGGAAAAGTGTAAAGATTTGCAATTAGCTGCCCAGTTTTGTGATGCTGAAATTGTGCTTTTACAAGAAACTTGGGCTTCAAACCCTATCGATTTTCCAGGCTGGAACGTTATATCACTACCTGCTCGTAAGAAAGGACCAAGAGGCCGCCCAGCAGGGGGATTGGCTACTTTGTATAGACCCCAGTTACATTTAGATCTCATATATATGGCAGATAGCCATTGTGCTCTGCAAGTCTTTAAGATCACTTGTAGTTCTGGAGTCTTAATAATATTTAATGTTTATATTCCTCCCACTTCCTCCAAACAACTTAGACTCGTCCAATGGGATTTTCTCCACTCAACTTTCGTGAAGGTAGAGAAAAATAATGAGGCGGCACGTTTTATACTAGCAGGAGACTGGAACGCTCGCACAGGTTCAAATTCAGACATCTTAAAAATTTTTGATAATCTCAATGCGTTACCAGATCATTATTGTTACAATCGTTATTCTAAAGATAAGATAATTAATGATGCTGGTCTGTCATTGGCCAATTTTTGTATCTTATTTGATCTCATGGCTTAACGGGCTCCAAGGGGTTGATGATAGGGGTGATTTTACTTTTCTCGCTCCTCAAGGTACTAGCGTTATAGATTATATTTTGGTATCTTCTGTTCTATTACCTTTGATCTCTAATTTTCATGTAGGTTCCCCCTTTTATAGTGACCATCTTCCGTTATTATGTTCTTTTCATTTAATTTACATTTCATCCCATTCTATCCATGTTCCCTTGCCTGTTTCTTCATCAATTCCTATAATAAAGATAAAGTGGAATATTCAGACCTAATTGTCTTTTCAAAAATTTGTGGCTGAATATGCTACTTTATTAGAATCTGATTTTCTTTCTGATATCACTTCGTGTATGCTATTGGTAAATTATGAAACTTATAGAACGTTTGAATAATATTTTAGGTTATCAATGTCAACCTTCAGGAAAATTAGAGACATCTTCTTCACCTCCCTATAACGCTCTGTGTAGATCCCTGAAGCAGGAAATGCACCGTACATATCAGGCCTTTAGAAATACTTCGTGTCCTAACCTACTGGCCAGATATTTTGAAATTAAAAAATGTCTGAAAGTAGCAAGTGACCATCAAGCTCACCTAGTGGCAGTAGATAACTGGCGACGATTGGAGAGGGCAGTCACATCTAAAAATCCCAAATCCTTTTGGAAAATAGTTAGTGGCCATTTTCCCCCTCGCCCTCTGATTTCTAGTCTACCTGCTTCTATTTGGGTGGACTACTTCAAAAGCTTATTCTTTGATGAGAAGATCCAGTATCAACCCCCTGACCGGACCATCCTTAGTGAAGCTCCCCAGTGGCCATTGGTCACCACGGATGAAATTGTAACTTTAATTGGCCATCTTAAAAATGGCAAGGCCCCTGGGCCCGATAACATCTGCGGATATACTTAAGGCGGCACCCCTATGGTGGGCAAATATTTTAGCCCCACTATTACCTGGATAAACAGCTCAGGGATTATTCCTGCTTCTTGGAAGCAATCTGTGACAGTACCTATCTTTAAAAAGGGGGATAGAGATCAGCCATCAAATTACAGACCCATCACCCTTCTCTCTGTACCAGGGAAGTTATATGCCTCCTATTTATTAAGCAAGCTTTTGCTATTGGTAGATAATAATATCATTGGGGATGAACAAGGAGGCTTTAGAGCAGGGAGGTCTGTTATGGACCAATGCCTTATATTGACTTATCTTGCAGAGAGACAACTTTCTAAACCCTGAGCTAAAGTGTTCGTGGCCTTCCTAGATTTGAAGGCAGCTTTCGATTCAATCAGTAGGGATTTGCTCTGGTCCAAATCCACGCTTATTGTACTTAATTAAAGAGCTGCATAGAGATAATACTACCCAGATTAGACTTGATACTGGAGGCAGTCTTTCGGATAAATTTATTATCAATAGAGGAGTTAAACAGGGCTGTGTTTTAGCTCCAGCCCTGTTTAACCTCTTTATTAGTGATCTTTCTTCTTATCTGGTATCCATTGATTCCCATTGCCCCAAGATAAATCATCGGCCTGTTCCTATTTTGTTATATGCCGATGATATGATCTTGATCTCTCAAACCAGGATTGGTCTTCACCATTTGATAAATGGCTGTATTCAATACTTAGCAGACAATGATCTGCAACTTAATTATTCCAAATCCAAAATAATGATTTTTGAGAGATCATGGAGGAACTGGGATTGGAAATTTCAGGGCAAATCTATTTGTCAGGTGAAAACCTTTAAATATCTTGGGATTTACCTCCATTATAAACTATCTTGGGTTGCCCATCATAACGCAGCTATTAGAACAGCTCGCCTAACCGCTCAAGCTGCCACGAGGTTTGTCTTTGTTAGGGGCAATTTATTTATTCCTGCTGCCCTACGCATATTTAGTGCCAAGATAATTGCACAGCTTCTCTATGGATTCCCCATTTGGTTAACTGGCTTTAATAGAGAAGTCGAAAGAATACAATCTATTTACCTATATAAAATCTTTGGTTTACCACACTGTGTTCCATATACAGCCCTTTGTCTGGAAGCCAACTTATTAGAACTTGTGGCCTGGTGTCACTTTATGTCCTATTGGCTGGGTATATGTTACAAAGCTGACTCTGTCTCCATCTTTAGGGATTTACTTTCCGATTCCTGGATATCTTCTGGTTACCATCTCTTCACTCGCAAATTAATACAAATTGGTCTCTCCCCTTTTTTATTAGGTGATCTCAGCTTATCTAAAGCCAAGCATATTGTTTTATGTAGGTTAAGGGACATTAATCATCAAACACTTTTGGAAGAAGCAAATAAATCCTACTCTCCTCTCAAATTTGATTTATTCCCAACAATTGGCCGTCTCCCTTGTTATTTGATTGTACTTCAAGATCCCCACCTTAGACGTATTCTTTCATTAGCACGATGTAATGTTTTTCCTACTCGCGAGTTTGAAGCACGTTTTATTAAAGTCTCTCAGACAGTAAACTGCTCATGCACTATGAAGACGCCTGAATCTTTTAAACATATTTTATTAGAACGTCCGTACTATAATGACCTCAGACACAAATATTTAATGTCTATACTGAGTAGTATTTCTGGACTGTCTGAAGAGAAAAAGGTAAATTTTTTACTCTCGTCCTATGAATTTTCTATTTTGAAGTCAGTAGCACTGTATCTTAATACTGTACTGTACAGGCGTCATGAGTTAGACTTATAAAATATGTATGTGGTGATGTCTGTTTTTATGAAGTTGTTTTAATGCCAATAAAGGTATACTGACTGATTTATATGCCACCCTTCCTCCAAAGAATTCAGACCAGTGTATATTGCTTCCCCACCCTGTCATGAAACTGGCTCGGTGACTTTGGGCCCAACCTTACGAAGTTAAGAGGATAGGTGGGGAATTGCTTCTAGTCCAATGATCTAGCAAGCCACACTGGTGCTCTTAATCTCACTGGTTAAGAGAATTCAGGCCTGCATTAGGCCAGAGTGTCCTGATGCATAGGGTTATCAGATACAAACTGAGACAGAGTGCCTCTACCTTTAACCATTGCATAGAAGAGGGAATTTTGGCAGGTGCAGCATTTTAAACTCTTCCATCTTGAACTGCACCTGTCAAAATTCCCTCTTCTATGCGATGGTTAAAGGTAGAGGCATTCTGTCCCTATTAGTATCTGGTATCCCTACTGATACATGAATCCTTGTTTGTTTCTTAAAGTAATAAAACACTGCCTATTAAATGCTTTGTCTCTGCAAACACTTAACAGAATTTCTTGATCTTGTATATGATGGTACTAGAGACATCTGTTCTGGAGATGCTGGTAATGAGAAATTCTGGGGTGTCGAATAATACATATGAATTTAACAGACATTAAAGTGTGCTTTTGGTCTTGGTACATGCAGTATTGTGGTTGGTTTCAGTCTTTGTGGGATCTGGGATCCTTTTCGAACTTTCTCTATTGTTTTAAACTTCTGTTTAGCAAAAGAGCCTCTTGGGACTGTAGCCCTGGTCCCAACAATTAGTGAGTGTGGAAGATCTTGTGTGTAGTTGGTGGCCTTATTTCAGTCTTCCCCATTTAAGTGTTGGACACCTTTGTGTATGTGTATCAGATTCACAGGCAATATATAAGGGGATGGGTGTATTCATCATCTCGGCTCTGTTATTTGCTGGAGTTTAAAGCAGCTGGAGTTTGTGTAGAAGTAGTTGGGAGGCTGCTGGAGGAACAATGATTAGCTGCAACAGTGGTTAGCAGTGTTTCACAACAAATAGAAAATACACAACGTGTCTGGACTGAATTTAGTGCCTGAAGCAGAAAACTGAGCAAAGGGAAAATGTAAGCTGACTTTACTGTGTGGCTCATGTTTACCATTATGCATGTTTTTACATGCACCATTTTCCTCAGTGCCTGTAACCCACATTGGAATATTTGAAGCTCTACCTTTTAGCTTGTTTGAATGCCATAGGTACCTGGGGCCATCTAAAATCCTTTCACTTTCCCATTTGCTGGATGGGCTTCAAAGCTTGGCACAAACACAGTTATTCACTTGGGACTTGTTCTGTAATTATGGTCTGCTTGAAAATGTGCTCCAATCTCAGTTAAGCCCCACCCCATCTACGTCTATCCTCTTGTGCAGAGAGACAAATTTCTTTCCCTATAATGACAAACTCTTGTCTTGAGTGCCAATCAGAATGTAGTCAAATGGGACCAGCCACAAAGATGAGGGAGGTTTCTGGGCACTTTCTGGACTACAGATTTGCAGAAATTGGGAACTTTATGAAAACGATATAGGGAAAAGTATTAACTCTCCCCCTTGTTGTGCACACACTCCCAAGCTAGCTCAGTCCTCCTTCCCCCACTATTTTCTCCCCTGAATTAAGCACATCTTCTCTAAAGGCACATTTAATGTGGCATGTAAGTGGGCCCTAAGAACCTTACTTTTTCTCTAATTCTTAGATAAAGTACTCATTGGGTTGGTTTCTTCAACTAGAAAGTAGAAGTAGAAAGATGAAATATGTGAAACTGCACAAGAAGCACTTCCACGATGATCAGTTTGAAAAGGATGTGTTGGGCTTTGTGGCTGGAGGAACCAGTTTGCACACTGCCGGGTAAAGGAAATGAAAATTCCTTGGCTATGTGTGGTGGTGTGCAATGAGTTTCCCTCTGTAGTCTGGGCAAGGAGTTCATCACTTAGATCAGAGCAGACTTTGCCAAGCTTACTGTGCTACTTGGCATCCAGATTTTAGTACACCTTTGTTCACTTTATCAGCTTTTTTTTAAAGAATTAAAAATGGGTATCACAGAATTAATTTTAGATGTAGATTGTGGGTGGTGGTACGAGTTCTCCTGCAGAAAGGTGACTTGTTTTGGTAATTGCAGCACTTCCTGCCAGTATGATGTCTCTGCTTCTGAAACTAGTGGTCTGGGGTGCAGTGTGTCACAAGACAATTTCAGGCGGGTTGCGAAGCACCTAGAATAGCCATATTGAAAATATGGGATGCTGGAAAGGGGGAGGGCTGTGTGGTGGTTTTGCTTGTGTCAATGTTGCACATAAGCTTTTTTCTTTCTGATTCACTTTGCTATTGGAAAATGGCTGAGAAATAACCCAACTTGCTGCTTTCTCACAATGATGGCACTTTTGGCCATGACATCACTTCCGGTGGGTCCCAGACAGATTGTCATTCTAAAAAGTGGGTCCCGGTGTTAAAAGGTTTGAAAATCACTGCCATAGGTTTTGTATTCCTAAAGAGATATTATTTTTGGAAGGATCACTGCATGATACCATGCTCTTTAACCCTGCTAAAGTCATAGTTTTAAGTTAAACAGTCCTGGAGGAGAGGTAGTTTAATGGCGATCACTTAGGGTTTTACCTGCATAGAAAGTATTATGTTCAGTTGGTACACTTCTGTTTTGCCACATGCTGGGGGACAAAAAGCAGATGCCAGTAGCTACCTAAGAGCTTGCCAGAGGCACCTCTATGAATTTTTGATAGAGAGAAAAGTCTTGGCTAGGTAGGCTTCACTTTGATGCAACAAAGGAATTCTTATCTGGGTCTAGATCTTGTATTTATGTGCTTCATTTTCTGAAAAAAAATAGTAGCATGCAAGCACATGGGTGTTGTCCAGGAATACTTGAAGTCTACCACAATTGTAGTGTTGCATATTTAAACAACTTTGTTTTTCTATCTTCACCCCCTTTAGGGGGGAATAGGTGACTTTAGAACAGTGTTCCAGAGAACCTTCAGGTGAACACTAGATGTATTCTGAGGATGTGCAGCTAGGAGGGTCAACAGTAGAGACCTCCAGATTGGGCCAATATTGCACATGATTGGAATGTGCATCTGGAAATATTTTCTGCACAGTGCAGGGATTGCTCAGTAGACTGGACTGTGGAAAGAATTCTTTTAAGGTTGTAATGTTGGTTGGGATAAGGAGATGACTGCTGGGTTTGGATATGATTCACACTGGCAATCAAGATAGTAGCATACATAGTGTACTTATTCTCTCTACTTCCCCTGCCCCCCCCCACAGGTAGGGAAAAAAAGCAGCTAATATGTAGGGCGTCGATGTAATACTCTGGTTTCTCTCTCTTTCTAGCATTAGCTGACGTTTAGGCTTGTAATGGCATTCTGTTGTAGGCAACTGCTGAGTTCTTAATTCATTTGATTGTGTAATTTATATAACCAAACTAATAGAGCTTGTCATGCTGCAAAAGAAAGTGCTGATTTCATTTGTGTTAAATGTTTGGCTTTTTTTTTTTTAAGTACTGCAAACCTGGTTGTGACTAAGCTATAATTAGCAACATAAATTCTGTAGGAAATAAAACCCTCTTTCCTTTTCACCGTCATGGTAAATTGAAATATTTTTGTCGCATGGAGCATTACATATCAAAACTACCATTCTAACTAACCCAATGGTTCCCAACCTTTTTTGCACTGGTGGTGCGCAGTGTCTTTAATGGAGGGTAGACGTGGTACACTCACAACCTAGCAAAGCCCTGCTGGAATTAAGTGTTGCAGCGCTGCTAAAAGACTGTGAAGGAGGGCACCAGTTTTGCCTCACAGGATATGACCAAGAGTGCATTCTTGTGTGTCACCAGCAAGCCTCGAATGGGGTGGAACCCACGAGAAGCATGCCATTTCATTTAATAAATTTATGTGAAGCAAGCAGGGGCTGTAGCTTTAAAGCCCTTAATGGCTTAAGACCAAAGTAACTGCAGCACCTTCAGTTGTGTTCAGAAATATCCTGGCTATCAGTGTAGCCAGAATAATAGTGCTGCCAAGTCTGTTAGAGTCATGGTAGTTGCCATTACTGAAAATGCATCAGCACTGCAGAATAGAAGAAAAACCTATGCCAAAATGTCTCTTTTTAGAATGTACGGTGGTCTGAAAACCATTATTTCCAAAGAGTACTCCTGAAGGTGATCACTTATAAAGAAAACTGGTGTTCAGGGGAAGTGTTTAGGGTGGTGGTGGAGGAAAAGCCTTAGAATAGTGACCTCGCTAAAAAGACTGTTGTTGTTGTTTTGAAAAGTGGCTGTACAGGTAGATTATCCCTTATCTGGACTATTCCAAAATCCAGATACGTTTGTCCAAATAGGGTTTTCTTTAGTGTGGAAAAACTAGCCAGTCTTGTGCTCATTCCCATATACAGTGCAGGTACAGATGTGGTGTTTATCTGTACAGACATTGTTGAAAAATGGCAGCTGACACCCATATGGGTAACGCTGAAAAGAGCAAGAGGCAGGATTTCTCATATTTATGCATTTCTGAAATGCAGACAAATCGGGCACCTTCCTATCCTAAACAGTCCAGATAAGGGACAGTCGGCCTGTATATGGAAACCTCTTGCTTTTATTCGCTCACAAAAAGAAGGGTAGCTGGATTTTTGTTCTGTGTACCTCCGTGTTGAGGTATGACCCTGTCACTCCCGTCCTCATTTTGTCTGTGCCTTGCCAAATGTGAAGGGATTCCCAGAACTCCCCTGAGGCAACTAGTTCAGCCATCATGGATGAAGGTTGTGTCATCCCTCATGCTCAGAAGAGGCCTGTTGATCACACTAGACCTAGTGGTAATACTTCTTACAACTAAATGGGCTAAGAGCGGCTGCTAGACTTGCCAGGTGCCCCTTATTATAAGGGACTTCCCGTATTAAAGATTTAAAAATCATGTCCCGTATCAAGGTTGAACGGGACTTAAAAAATCACATTCTAAAATTCTGCTGCTGTTGCTGCTGCCTCGGCACGGCTAACTGCATACTTTTTATATTATTTCTGGTAACCATGGAGTGGTTTGATAGAAAGCAGTATCCCTATACCTGTGTGTCCCTTATTGCCATTTTGAAAACCTGGCAAATCTAGCTGCATCTGATTTGTGTGGGCAACAGGGCAAGAGGCCATTTTGAGTTGCCTGAGGTAAAGGGCTGCTTCTCTCACTCACTCACTCACTCACTCACTCACTCACTCACTCACACACACACACACACACACACACACACACACACACACACACACACACACACACACAGAGAGAGAGAGAGAGAGAGGCTACTGTTCTGCTAATGGAGCCATTATTATTTGGGGGGGAGCGCCCTTCTTGGAGCTATTCCCTCATCTCCTGGCCAAACTGAGATTTGAATTTTATCTCCCTCATCTGCGTCTGCTCACTAGAGCTGACAAGAGTGCAGGAGGGGCCTCATAACCAGTGGTGTCATCTACAAATGAACTAACGGAAAGCTGGGTGGGATGTGGGCGGGGCTTCCGCGTGATTGGCAGTCCACCCGTTTCGTTACGCGGCTGCCCCGGCCTCGGGGGGCTGCCCCCAGTTGGTGCACCCCCCCAATGCTTGCCCAGGCACCCGGCGCCCCCCCCCCCAGTCTCCCCCGGCGAGCAGGCACCCCCTGAGGCCAGGGCAGCTGCGGAACAAAACAGGCGGGCAGCCAATCACGCAGAAGCCCCACGTAAGTCCCGCCCAGCGTTCTGTTAGTTTATTAGTAGATGATGCCACTGCTCATAACAAGTAAAACACTTGTTGAAGTATGGTGGCATGGCTGTGAGGAGAATGGCGCAGAGATCTGCTAATGCATTTGCCTTTTCTTTGATATTACACAGCACACTTCTGGCTGTTGGCACATTTATACACTAGCCTTGCTAAGCAGTAAGGCGATTGATTTCCTCTTGAGGGAAAAGGGCTACGTATAGAGTATGTTAAGAAATTACAGGAATGAGCAAAGCTGCATTCTCTCCCCTCCCAAAATGATAGGGTTTTTATGTTGAATGACATCAAAACCAGGTACGGTAGGTTCCCACTCCTCACTGGGTGCTCAATCCAATCAGATCACTTTAAAATGGACTTTCCGTGGCAAAACAAGGCTTGCTGTATGAGAGGTTATTTGCTGTAAGATGGACTTATGGTTGCCAACATAACTTGCTGAGTGATGAGCCAGTCAGTTGACTGCAAGCCTGCACTTTCAGGGAAAGAACGTAACAGGCAAATGCAAACCTTGAAGTAGCTCTCTGCTCCCAGCAGCATGTGTAACATAACAATGGCTGCTAAAGAGCACAGTAAAAAAAGGTAAAGGTTTCCCCACGACCGAATGGTCTAGTCGTGACCGACTGTAGGGGGCGGTGCTCATCTCCGTTTCAAAGCCTGTGAGCCGGCGTTTTTGTCCGATCATGGTGGCCAGCATGATTCTACGCCGTAGCGCACGGAACGCCGTTACCTTCCCACCGAAGTGGTTCCTATTTATCTACTTGCATTTTAGGTGCTTTCGAACTGCTAGGTTGGCAGGAGCTGGGACAAGCAACGGGAGCTCACTCCGTCACGCAGTCTCGAACTCCCAACCTTGCGGTCGAAAGCCCAGCGGAGCACAGTAGGCCCCTCTTAAAGGCACCACATGGAGAGGGAAATAGCTTAGTTCTGCAGCGGAAACTTGGATTCACATTACATTATTTTCACAATTCAAAGGTGTCTCCAGAGGTTTGCCATCATGAAGTGGGGGTCCACTGTACTTCTAACCTACCTTCTTAAACTTCTGATCAGTTAAGAAATGCAAGGACACCTCAGTTTTAATTAAATGGGCTAAACAGGTGATGTTACTACTGAATGTAAATATGGTTCAGATTTTTCTTTCTGCATATATTCTGAATTAGCGAAAGAGAATGAACTCTTTTTCCTAGACAAATACCTTTTCCAGACTCTGTTCTGTGATATTTCTTTAAATTTCAAATGGTTTCTGGTGGTGGTGGTGGTGAGATACGATAGGTGGAATAGCTAGAGGAGTCTGCTGGATCTGGAACCAGCAACCATGTTACACATAGTTGCTGCATATGTGCAATAACCCTGAAATTGGGTGGTTTAGAGTATCTTCCCTTGTTCTGGGTCTGTGTTTTTCTAGGTTTCTTGGGGATGCAGGGGTGTGTATTGCACTTAAAGGTAATGTAACATTTTGCTAAAACATGTTTTTTCCTTGACTGTATCTTGCAGACTATCCATCTGTATTGTGAAGATGTAAGAGAACGTGGAGTTTGGAGGTGAATCAGCTGAAGATGCCACAGAAGGAGGCCTATTATTCAGCAAGTGCTGCTATCTAGATTCTTCTGCAAAACAGTATTTAAAGCAAGATGACTTGCAAAATCCTCACTCATGACTTTCATTAAAGCCAACATCTAAAAGATGCATCTGCAATGAACACTTTTCTTTCAAACTCTTAACTGGAACAAGAGACAGCATCAGAATGTATGTTAATCCTAGGAGAGTTAAAAAATGGCAGTTTGTGCAATTATGTGCCACATGTGTTGTGTTCTCTCTCATGTTGTTTTGGGGACCACTTGATGAAAATATTATTGTAAGCCACATGAAGTCATACTCTTATAGATACCTCATAAATAGCTATGCATTTGTGAATGAGAGCCTGTCTATCAGCAGAGACAACATGGACAGGATAGCAGGCTATCAATACTTGATCAATCACAAGGAGAAGTGTCGAGATCAAGATGTTCTCCTTTTGCTATTTGTGAAGACTTCACCTGAAAACAGACACCGAAGAGACAAGATCCGACAAACGTGGGGAAATGAAAAATATGTTCATTCCCATCTGAATGCAAACATAAAGACCCTGTTTGCTTTAGGGCAAGCAAGAGACTCTGCAAAGAGAGAACAAATGCAATGGAGGCTTGAAAAGGAAGACGAGCAGTATGGTGATTTGATTCAACAAGACTTCTTGGATACTTTTTACAATCTTACCCACAAATTACTCTTGCAGTTCAGCTGGGTAAACAAATACTGCCCTCATGCCAAGTTTGTTATGTCAGCAGATGATGATATCTTTATCCACATGCCAAACCTGGTGGCATATCTCCAAAGTCTAGCACAAATTGGTGTGCAGGATTTCTGGATTGGACGTGTCCATCGTGGAGCACCTCCTGTCAGAGATAAGACGAGCAAATACTATGTCCCTTATGAAATGTATCCCTGGCCTGCTTATCCTGATTACACAGCTGGAGCTGCATATGTTATATCGGGAGACGTAGCAGCTAAAGTATATGAGGCCTCTCAGACTCTGAATTCAAGCCTTTATATAGATGATGTTTTCATGGGTCTCTGTGCCAACAAAATGGGAGTTGTACCACAGTACCATCTATTTTTTTCTGGAGAAGGGAAGGCACTATATCATCCTTGTATATATAACAAAATGATGACATCTCATGGACATGTAGAAGACCTTCACTATCTTTGGAAACAGGTTATAGATCCCAAAGTGAGAAACATTTCTTCTGGCTTCTTGGGTAGAATGTATTGCAGGATAGTGAACATTATGCTTCTCTGCCGATTCCACTATCGAGACACGTATTCCTGTTTAGCTGCATTTACTTAATACTGTACTTGAATATTAAAAAAGCCTTACTGAGCCAAAACTGAATGGGAAAAAGAGCACAGCTGTGTTTTTCTGAGAAAGATGCAAAATGAATATGAAACATAAAAACTGAAAATGTGAAAACTTGACTTTATCCCAAACTATTCCCTTAACAGCTCCACCAAAGTTTTTTGTGTAGTTGTATGGAATTACCTGTTCCTGTGTGTTATCGTTTGTCTCTTCAAGTGATAGGGCTAGGTATCTATTATTGAGAATTAAAAGTTTATAATTTGAAATGTTGAGTTATCTGTAGGGGTAAATTGAATGCAATTTGGAATAAAAGTTCATATTTCACCCCACCCCAGCTGGTATAAGACTTGCAGATAGCAGATAAAGTAGTTAAGTGAAATAGTAACTTTTGTGGAATGTAATTTATGCACTAATTAAAGAGCACTCCCTCTCAAACCCGCCACACTCCCAAGCACAATCACATTTTGATCCTATGGCATATGAATTGAATAGCTGTGTGTTTGCTATAACAGGATGCTGATGGCTTTAAAAAGCTCCAGAAATGATGCCATGTAAGCAGTGCTGATCCTTGCTTCGCACACGTGTTCAAATGAATCCCGCAAAACCATCGACAAAAGGGGAAAATGGTGTTGCCTTGCCAGGCTGCTGCCTTCCATAAAAAGTACTTTGCAGTAGGAATTGCTGATGGGAAGATCCATATGACCCATAGGTTCTCTCCTAAAATGAACTTGCACGAGAATTCACTTGGTTTTTTAAACCCAACCCTGCTCAAATACCCTAGTGTGTTTTTGAAGTGGATCCATCTTAGCATTCCAGTCCACTTTTGAATGCACACATGTAACTGTGCCTAGCCTCCCTTAGTCTTCTCTCCATAAGTATACTGACTCTCTATCTATTGGTAGTAAAACCTTCCTTCAGCTCTTATTTTCTACTTCTCAGGCTTATGAAGAATACAAGCGGGAGTTACCCTCTGCAAAGAATAAAAAGCTACACTTTTGAAGCAGCAAAAACATACATTTGAAAACTGTAAATTTATGCTGTATAAAGCCGGTGCTTTTTCAAAGTTTAGAAAGATGGGAAAGGCGCATGATTTGTGACAAGTTTATAAACAAGCATACATTTTCCCCCTCCATTTAAAAACAGTGTAATTTTGCAACAGAAAACATGCTTTTGTTCCAACCTGTTTAGAAAATGCATGAATGTCATGTGCACATGAATGAAATAGCCACCGCTTCTTTTTTCTTTTTCTTTTTTACCATTTTATGGATTTAATCATACCATTGCTTGTAGCTTGTACAGCTCAAGGCAAACGTCTTAGTCATGGTTCTAGTCAAACATACCTCCCCAGTCCCCACTGGCTTAGTTTCAAAACCCCAGCTGTATCAATTGCAGGGTAAACTAAATATAGATTTGCATCTCCATATTGCTCGTACTTATGTCAAATGAACATGACACTGACAATAACTTGCTGAAATGCCATCCAATAAATCAAAGTGCACAAGAATTGTGATTTTTGCAAGTATGCATTTGAATTTTCCATGGAATTTGTTTGCATTGCCATTAAGTGCATAAGTGTTTTGCAAGCTATCACCAATAATTTTGTTGATATTTGAAATGGTGCACTGTATGTGTGGTGTTTTTACAGCAGGTCTGTGTTTTTTAATGTATTTATTAGCTTTAAAGGGACACTGAGATAGCTGGTGTACTGCACTAGCACAGGGAAGCATGATACAGCAGAAAGAACATGTAGTAGAAGGAAATGATGAAAGCTCTCCCTTTTCTCCCCCAAAGAAAAAAGAGCTAGACAGTTTCTTAAAGTTTGGGGCTCTGAATGTTCTGTCTCTGGAAACTTAATGGTTTGCCAATGCTCCAAATGCAGGGCTTTTTAAAAACCATCACAAGTAAAATTGCATCAGCCTCAATGGACATAGCGGGTACCAATTTTGACATTGTTGCACAAAAGTCTACTTTTTACCAGGTTGGTTTGCAGCTATTTTTTTTTTTTTTACAAAAAAGACAATTATTTATACTTGACATTTTGCTCTGTACCACATTTTTTTTCATAAAAGACTTGTTTTCAATAAATAATTGTGTGTTTTTGTACATGTGTTCTGTTAAGTCTCTTGATTTCGGCAAAAGTGTTGTCGTTTGGCACTTTATAGTTGGCCCAATTACCTCCTGTTACACTGCTTTGAGTTTTCAAAAAGCGGTATAGAAATCTTTTAAATGACATTTTCAATAGTCCAATTAGACTAACCTTCCTGTTCTAGACTGAAAGATGCCCTTCATTCCTTCCAATACCAAACTTTAGTGGTTAACCATTTTGAAAGCAAAACAGAGATTCACCAAAACTAAGGTGACAGTTTCTATAGGGATCCTTCCTCCTCCACCCCCTTGGTGTGTAGAATTAAAGTATATTGGTTTTTACATAAAAAGGACTGTTTGAATAATCTGACAAGGCCCCATGGAATGCTGAGCAGTTGAGCTATGGAATGTTACGGATGTCGGTTGAAGAGAAAAAAGGGCGGGGGGGGGAGGTTGGGAATTGGCTTGCTCTAGCCTCTAACAGCTTCCCGTAAGTATCTGTATAGTTGCATGCCAGGTGGTGTTTTTTTAACTGCTCTTCCCACATCACATAGGGATGTTTGCAAGGGGAGAGAAAATTTTTTTATGCCTTCCTACCATCAATAAATTTTGCTTGCAATGCTATATGACCAACAGAAGAACTTTGATCCAAAGCAAGAGTATTTCACACAAACACAAACCTTCCCAATATAGAGTTCCTTCCCATTCAGTGTTGTCTACAGTTGAGCAGCAACAATTTAGCAGCAACTTTCCCAGTCCTCCTTGGAGACGTTGCCAGGGATTTGAAAGTGTTGTACTGTTGTGCTCTGCCCCCTTTCCCCCAAATACAGGTTGGTTGAGGGAATGGAAATTCTCAATCCTGGAAAAGTGGACTGTTGATGGCAGCATAAACAGAGCAAGGTATGTGTGTGTGTGCCAACATTGCCTCTGCAGCTAGTCTCACGTGGTCCTCTTTGGCACAGACTACATCCCATCCCTGTCTTTGCTTGTATCTTCTTACATGAATAGAGAAGGGATTCTTAATCTGTAGCTCTAGAGGATGTTCTCAGAATTAAGAGAACTGCCTTGGTGCACACTCTCCACTAGATGCCAACTTAAAAATAATGACAAGAACTCAATATCTGGTTATCACTTTGGGATTATTAAGTAGTCTAAAATTTGGTGAACATTTACTATTTTGGGGAACCAAAGTATTTTTTTAGGGAATTTTTTCATTAAATTTGGTGATCACTTAAACATGAGCCCAAACATTTTAGGCTGGCAAGACAGTTCTTCTGTCTGTATAATACTTTCACAACTGTGCTAGGAGCTTCACGTGTATTTTGTAATTCTTACAACAAACCAGTAAAAAGTGCCTCATATCCGCCCCATACTTGCATATGGGGGCTGGGCTGAAAGGGGGAGCTTAGACAAACCTGGTGAGTTAATCTGTGAGTTCATGGCATAAGACTTCCTGATTCACTGCTCAGACATTTGGTTACTACCTCACACTGGTTGCTGAAATTTAGTCAAAGTGCCCTACCTGTCTAAATTCCAAATTGAATTCAACCAGAACCTGACCCATGAAAGCAATTGTGGGGCATGCTTTTTTTTTTCCCCTAGGCAAACAAAATGCAATTAGAAGCTATTAAATGCATACATTTCATGAACTCTTCACAGAACAGCTGTGATGTGTCACCGTTAGTATCAAGACTCAAACATGGTCAATGGTGTACCATTTTTACAATGCAGGAACCTTGTCATGAAGATACTAAGACATCCCACAAATGTCTGATAAATTATGGCTAGTTCTGTCTCATAATTTACTGAACGGTAAATATTTTAAGATGAAGGACATCGTGCATAGTGGTGGTGCAATTGAGGACTGGGATGCCAATGTTTTTAAACTTGCATCAAAGGTGGCAATAGCCTGTTATTTCTGATTACCATCACAATTAGCTTTATCCTTACCTCCTCCTGGTAGAAAGGTTCTCTTCACTTTCACTCATCACCAAGACTCTGCTGGAACCGCCTTGACTGGCTTCATGCATGACTTCAATCTAGATGGTGATTTTGGAAAATGCAACAAGGTTTTTCACTAAAAATGTGTTTCTTTTGCAGTAAAGTACTATGCAGAATAACACTAGCTGTCAGAAAGCTGAAATGAGCTGACTTTGGACCTGATTTCCGTAACTTTCCAATTCTAAGTATGCTTATTCTAGAGATAGTGGAGATGGTCAAAAGCTCATTGATAGAGCTTTGTGTACAGTAGGTCCTGGGTTCAATTCCTGGGGCTTGAGATAAAGCTGGAAATTCCTCTGTTTGAAACCCTGGAGAGCCGTTGCTGGTCTGGGGAGATGATACTGAGCTAGACAGTATTCTGTCAATAATCTGACTGGATATAACAGATTTCTAGAAAAGCCTCACTTAGGCTTTGCAAGTAAAAGCCAAGCATTCTGGGGGCGCAATCCTAACCAACTTTCCGGCACTGACATAGCAGTGCCAATGGGGCATATGCTGCATCCTGCAGTGGAGTAGTAGTCATGGAGGCCTCCTTAAGGTAGGAGAATATTTGTTTCCTTACCTCAGAGCTGAACTGCCCTTATCCCAATGCTGGAAAATTGGTTAGGATTGTGCCCTCTGACTTTTATGTGAAAACACACACTGAATAAGGCTGAAATCCTCTTCACCCTTGGCTATAAACCCACTGAACTAAGTGGAGCTTATTTAGTACTATGCTGCAGGTTAGGAGCACTATATCATGTCTTCTGTAGGAAATGCATCAAGAGTACAATCCTATACTTGGCTATGCAGGAATAAGTCCCCTTGTCTTCAATGCGGCTTACTGTCAAGAAAGTGTGCATAGGATTGCAGTCTAAACATGGGAACAGTGCATGTACTACATTTGGAATCTTGGTTTCCTAGATGTATATTCATGAGTGTTTTTTTCCTGCAAAGCAAACTGACAGTGTCTTACCCATACAAAGTCAGGCTGCACAGCTACCATCCTCAACCATTTAAATCTCACTGCATGATTGCTTTCTGAGTAAGCCTGTTGAGAAATGTGTTGCATGGCTATTTGACTTGAGAAGAAATAGTAATAAGCAACCATGTAGTTTCATTTACTTTTAACATACCCTAAGGAACTTTCACTTGTGAGAGGGTACGGTTTCCTCTTTCAGTCCTCTTCATTTATAAAAATCTACCATAAATGGCAACAGTAGCATAATACTTTTTATTTGGACCAATTAAGAAATCATCAAGTAGCCAGGAAGCTTACAACTTCACCAGAATTATTCCAACTGGGTGTTAAGCAGAAGGGGCTGAATAGTTGTGGAGATAACATAGTTTTGGTCTTGATTGCAAAGAAGCCCTAGTGTCCAGTTGGTAACAGTCTGAAAACAGAATGGAGGATTCAATTTGGCTACACGGTGCTGGCTACCAAGGCCAGCCCAAGAAACCTCCAGATGCCTGCCCCCTTTCCCGCTGATGTGCCTCTCTCTGCTCCTCCCAGTCTCCAATGAAGCTTAGGAGCTGGTGTGGAGTTCATGAATCCTTGGTGTGAAGCTATTGATCTAGAACAGGGATCTCCAAACATTTCAGTTCAAGAGCCACATCATACATTTTACACATTTTTGTGGGCTGAAAAAAAATCAGTTTTATGAACGAATGAATGAAATTGAAATGAATTAATTAGTTTTCCTTGGATCTGTTTTTGTTATACAAACTGGATTAGGACCCACTTGGTGGGTCGCAATCCAATGTCACGTGGGTTGAGGAAAGCTGAGAGCAGCCGTCTTGGAAGCTGCAAACCTTGCTATATTCCTTTTGTGAGTGTTAAGTTTTAATTTTCAAGTGATTTGTTTTTTTTAAATCGTTTTCAGTTCAATGCTTTTACATAATATTTTGACCTAATCTTGCTTTCTGTCAGATGTTTCATGGTTGCATTCTAGGAATGTCATTTGATCACATTACAATGACGGCACTTCCTGCTTGATGAGCTCACTTCCAGGTTAATGACATCACATTACAATGTGATCACATTACAATGACGGCACTTCCTGCTTGATGAGCTCACTTCCAGGTTAATGACATTACCTTTAGCGGGTCCCAACAAGAGTGCCAGTCTAAAAAGTTTGAGAACCACTGCAGTAGTATATGATTCAAAACAAAAGAGAAATGTTACATTTACAAAGAAACAATGCCACGCTTAAACTGAAAAATGATACATAATGAATTAAAATGTAAAATATTCTAAGTTGCTGTAGGCTGGATAAAATTTGTGGTGGCCTGGATTTGGCCCCCAGGCTGCAGTTTGGAGACCCTGATCTAGAAATTGTGCACTCCAAAGCAAATGACAGTGGTGATCACAATGTTTCTCCACTAGACGCTTGTATCCCAAATAAACACAAAACACCTATACAAGATTAGTTCCTGTACAACTTTCCTACCTTAATTCCACTTTTAGTTTTCTTGATGTTTTTCTTTTTTGATAATTCTGCATCTGAAATGGATTTTGGAGGACTGGACATTTCTACCGATCTCCTGTTGGCAGCTGAAATGACACAAATAAAGCCCACATGATATCAGAAAATGCATCCTAACCAGCAACACTTTCAGTGAAAATGAGAACAGAATCTACTAATTTCAGGAGCCGAAGCAAATATTTAAATATTGCACTCAGGAAATTTATGTACTGAGGTGGAAAAATATCAACCCACTGAACTTGGGCAATATGTTCAAGATCTACTCATAAAGCCATGGCTCTAAAAATGAGTAAAACACTAAAGGAATTCAAGTCTTTAATAAGAAAATCTGGTTTCTGTGACTGGTATAAATGTTTGTAGTATCAATTTCTTATTTGGGGTTACTTTCTCTGCAGTTTTTATTACTTTGTATGGCTTCTTCCCATGATTAACCAACACAGGATGCTGAAACCTAAACAATAGAAATCATTACTGAGCAACACCTAGTTTCTGTGCACTCCTGACCAGATACTTTCAAGAAACTTTCACAATAGGAAGAAAGAGAAAATTGCTTTTTTTAAATAAAAAAAGTGTCTGTTTTCTGCATGCATCACTGCACTACCTACTCCTATGGACTGACAGAATTCACAGGGCAATTGGTAGTGTCAGTAGGGCCAACGATGCAGAAGGAACTTCGTGTCACATTGAAGCATTTGCTTCAAATGGCTGTTATTCTCCAGAATGTCTCTGATTGAATGACACCTCATTTGTGCAGGTAAGAAGGCAAGCAAAGCAGTGAGCTAATTCTGAGCTGAATCGGGCACAATCAGAAGTCTGATGTAATTGCCTTGAAAGAGACGTGGCATTGGCTGGGAAGGAGACTATCAGAAAATGCACGTGGCCAAATTCTTTGTTTTGTTCCAGGCTAAATACAACTCCCCTAACAATATTGCATGCAAACTTGAAGATAATAATAAATACCAGAACCAGGGGACATCCACTAAAATTGAGTGTTGGGAGAGTGAGAACAGATAAAAGGAAATACTTTTTTACCCAGCGGGTAATTAATCTGTGGAACTCATTGCCACAGAAGGCGGTGAAGGCATCTGGCCTAGATGCCTTTAAAAGAGGACTGGACAGATTTCTGGAGGAAAAGTCCATCACAGGCTACAGGCTATGATGGTTAGTGCAACCTCCTTACTTTAGAGTTAGGCTACCTCGGAGTGCCAGATGCAGGGGAGTGGCAATGAGATGCACATATCTAGTTGTCTTGTGTATTCCCTGAGGCATCTGGTGGGCCGCAGCGAGATGCAGGAAGCTGGACTAGATAGGCCTTTGGCCTGATTCAGTGGGGCTCTTCTTATGGTATTGTAATTCTGGAGAGGTAGGTGCAGTTTCCCTTTCATGGATCACTGCCTTGTCGTGGCGAAGGGGCTTGAGTAGCTCAATGAAGCTGTGAGCTATGCCATGTAGGGTTACCCAAGATGGACAGGTCATAGTAGAGAGTTCTGACTAAACGTGATCCGCTGGAGAAGGAAATGGCAACCCACTCCAGTACTCTTGCCAAGAAAACCTCATGGATTACAAAACTAAAAGGCTAAACGATATGACACTGGAAGATGAGACCCTCAGGTCGGAAGGTGTCCATTATGCTACTGGGGAAGAGCAGAACACGAGTACTAGTAGCTCCAGAAAGAGTGAAGTAGCTGGGCCAAAACCGGAAGGAAGCTCAGCTGTGGATGTGTCTGGAAGTGAAAGGAAAGTGCGATGCTGCAAAGAGCAATACTGCATAGGAACCTGGAACGTCAGATCTATGAATCAAGGTAAGTTAGATGTAGTCAAACGTGAGATGTCAAGGCTGAACATCGACATCATGGGAGTTAGTGAACTAAAATGGACAGGAATGGGAGAATTTAATTCAGATGACCATTATATCTGCTACTGTGGGCAGGAATCCCTTAGAAGAAATGGAGTAGCCTTCATAGTGAACAAGAGAGTGAGAACAGCAGTACTGGGGTATAATCTCAAAAGTGATAGAATGATTTCAATTCGGATCCAAGGCAAACCTTTCAACATCACAGTAATCCAAGTCTACGCCCCAACCACTGGTGCTGATGAGGAAGAAGTTGACCGCTTCTATGAAGACCTAGAACAGCTTCTAGAATTAACACCCAAAAAAGATGTCCTTCTCCTCATAGGGGATTGGAATGCTAAAGTAGGCAGTCAAGAGGTAAGAGGAATAACAGGCAAGTTTGGTCTTGGAGTACAAAATGAAGCAGGGCAAAGACTGATAGAGTTCTGTCAGGAGAACACATTAGTCATAGCAAACACCCTTTTCCAGCAACACAAACGGCGACTGTACACATGGACTTCACCAGATGGTCTACATCGAAATCAGATTGATTACATTCTTTGCAGCCAAAGGTGGAGAAGCTCTATACAGGCAGTAAAAACAAGACCTGGAGCTGACTGTGGCTCAGATCATGAGCTTCTTATTGCAAAATTCAGGCTTAAACTTAAAAAAGTAGGGAAAAGCACTAGGCCCTCCATGTATGACCTAAATCAGATCCCAAACGAATATACAGTGGAGGTGACAAACAGATTTAGAGGCTTAGATTTGGTAGACAGAGTGCCTGAAGAACTTTGGACGGAGGTCTGTAACATTGTACAGGAAGCAGCAACTAAAACCATCCCAAAGAGAAAGAAATGCAACAAGGCAAAGTGGCTATCTGAAGAGGCTTTAAAAATAGCTGAGGAAAGAAGGGAAGCCAAAAGCAAGGGAGAAAGGGAAAGATATACCCAACTGAATGCAGATTTCCAGAGAACAGCAAGGAGAGATAGGAAGGCCTTCCTCAATGAGCAATGCAAAGAAATAGAGGAAAACAATAGAATGGGAAAGACTAGAGATCTTTTCAAGAAAATTGGAGATGTCAAAGGACAATTTCATGCTAAGGTAGGCACAATAAAGGACAAAAACGGCAAGGACCTAACAGAAGCAGATGAGATTAAGAAGAGGTGGCAAGAATACACAGAGGAACTCTATAAGGCCGATCTCAATGTTCCTGATAACCACAATGGTGCGGTCACTGAGCTTGAACCTGACATCCTGGAGTGTGAAGTCAAGTGGGCTTTAGAAAGCCTCACTAACAACAAAGCTAGTGGAGGTGACAGCATTCCAGTGGAATTACTGAAAATCTTAAAAGATGATGCTGTCCAAGTGCTGCACTCCATATGCCAGCAAATTTGGAAAACCCAGCAGTGGCCACAAGACTGGAAAAGATCAGTTTACATTCCAATCCCAAAGAAGGGCAATGCCAAAGATTGTTCAAACTACCGCACCATTGCACTCATTTCACATGCTAGCAAGGTGATGCTCAAAATCCTACAAGCTAGGCTTCAGCAGTATGTGAATCGAGAACTACCAGATGTACAAGCTGGTTTCCGAAGAGGCAGAGGAACTAGAGATCAAATTGCCAACATTCGCTGGATCATGGAGAAAGCCAGAGAGTTCCAGAAAAACATCTACCTCTGCTTCATTGACTATGCTAAAGCCTTTGATTGTGTGGATCACAACAAACTGTGGCAAGTTCTTGAAGAGATGGGAGTACCAGACCACCTTATCTGTCTTCTGAGAAACCTGTACGTGGGCCAGGAAGCAACAGTTAGAACTGGACATGGAACAACCGACTGGTTTCAAATTGGGAAAGGAGTACGACAAGGCTGTATCCTGTCACCCTGCTTATTTAACTTATATGCAGAGTACATCATGAGGAAGGCAGGGCTGGATGATTCACAAGCTGGAATCAAGATCGCTGGGAGAAATATCAACAACCTCAGATATGCAGACGACACCACTCTAATGGCAGAAAGTGAGGAAGACTTAAAGAACCTGCTGATGAGGGTGAAAGAGGAAAGTGCCAAAATTGGCTTGAAGCTCAACATTAAAAAAACTAAGATCATGGCCACCACTCCCATCACTTCCTGGCAAATAGAAGGGGAAGAAATGGAAGCAGTGACAGACTTTATCTTCCTGGGCTCCAAGATCACCGCAGATGGTGACTGCAGCCATGAAATTAAAAGACGTTTACTTCTTGGGAGGAAAGCTATGGCGAACTTAGACAACTTAATCAAAAGCCGAGACATCACCCTGCCAACAAAGGTTCGCATAGTCAAAGCTATGGTTTTCCCAGTAGCTATGTATGGCTGTGAGAGCTGGACCATAAGAAAGGCAGAGCGCCGAAGAATAGATGCTTTCGAATTATGGTGCTGGAGAAGACTCTTGAGAGTCCCCTGGACTGCAAAGAGGTCCAATCGGTCCATCCTACAGGAAGTCAAGCCTGATTGCTCCCTGGAAGGACAAATCCTGAAGCTGAAGCTCCAATACTTTGGCCACCTCATGAGAAGAGAGGACTCTTTAGAAAAGACCCTCATGCTGGGAAAGATTGAAGGCAAAAGGAGAAGGGGGCGGCAGAGGATGAGATGGTTAGATAGTGTCACCGAAGCGATGAACATGAAATTGGGTGAACTCCGGAAGCTAGTGGAGGACAGGGAGGCCTGGCGTGCTGTGGTCCATGGGGTCGCGAGGAGTCGGACACGACTTGGCGACTGAACAACAACAACAACAACAACAGGTGCAGTTTCTAAAAACAGAACCGATCAGTTCCAGGTGGACTGGAAATAAGGAAGGCATCAATTTCAAATTCAGAAATTGAATTCACTGAAGACATGGCCACTTCCCTGTCACAAGACAGTATCAGTAGTAAAAAGGTAGTAACAATTCAGGGAAATCGTGAGTATTGAATGAGGTCATTCCTTGTCTTTCTGAAAATCCAACCCTTTCAAATCAAAATGGATCTGCAAGTATTTTTTTTATCCTCATGGTGCAAATATCAGCTGAGATGTGTGTGATTAAGGTCAGAAAAATTGTGTAAGATTAATGGGGTATGCAGTTCCCTCCCTTCCTCCCGTTACACTCACATTAGCACATCTGCTGGGTGCATTTCATTAACACAGAAGATTCACTTGCAGTTCTATTACTGCAGCCGCTTCAATGCTCCATGACAGTCCAGGAAATAAATGAAGTTCTCCAATCTCCTTTTGGTCCCTGATTGGCGATGGGAAACTGGCAGGGATCTTTCCCTGGCAGCTACATGTCAAATGTGTTCAAGCCTGTCTGTTTAGAGTAGTAAATGGGCAAAACTCTGAATAAATGTTCCCACGCTCACAGAGATTGCATTCAGGTGTTGTGGTTTTCGCCTCTAACGGATATGCAGCCACAAGAAACAAATGCCTTATTTTACAGCCCTCTGTTTATTCAGCCATCTAGAGCTGTCCATGAAATATGTTACATATTCCAGGCTTAAGTTCTGGCTCCCACCTCCCCAACTCCCTCCCTTCTTTCTCGCTGAGGACAGAAGGAGTCTACAGTCCGTAGTACATTGGAGACTTGTTAGAAATAAAAAGGCTGGGGGAAGCATGATTGAAGCATATAAAATTTGCATGGGGTGGAAAGAATTTTTCCTCCTCTCATAGTCAGAGGTTATACAATGAAACTGACTGGTAGGAGATTTAGGACAGACAGGAGGAAGTATTTCTTTGCACAGTGTACGATTAGTGTGTGGGGCTTGTTTCCACAGGATGTGGGTGATGGTCATGGGCTTGGATGGCTTTAAAATGGGATTGGACCGTTCATGGAGGCAGGACTAGCAGTTGGTACCACTTCTGATAGCTAAGTACTTCTGCAAGGTCCAGCATGCCTCCAAATTCCAGTTGCAGGGGAGCAGCTGTGGGAGACGGGTCTGTCTTCATCTCCTGCCTGGGGGCTTCTCACTGGCACCTGATTGGTCACTGTGAGAAACAGGATGCTGGACAAGATGGGCCTTGCCCTGATCAGCAAATTCGTCTTATCGCTGGCAGTTCTTGTTGCTTCCTGTGCACTAATCAACAGGCATGCTTGCCTCCACTTTGAGCATTCCGTTAGTTCTGCCTCTCCTTCCGAATCTTCAGAGAGACTAACTGCCTTTAAAAAATATATGTATATACTTTAATATCATTTACTTTTGCAGCTAAAACATCACATGGCGTCTTAGATATATTTTTTAAAAACTGTTTAATCATGTCGTTACACACATGAAGTGAGATGCGTAGCAGTAGAGTGGCCCAGGCTGAAACTGGGGATTAAAATCCACAATTTAAAGTGCTCTGTGTTTTCTTCATGCACTTACGGTGCGAGCCTGTTTGTGCCCTTGGGCAGACGCTAACTGCTTCCGTTGGCCCAATGGCACTAGCGCTGACACAGGGGCACTAACCAGAACTCCCACGCAGCGGCGTCATACAGCCGGAACGCTGGGCGGGAGGAACGGGTGAGCGGCAGCCCACTGTTGCATTCCGGTCCGTTTCACCGTCTTCCCTGCCCCCGGGGGCGGGGAAGACGGCGAAACGGACCGGAACGCAACGGGCGGGCTGCCGCTCACCCGTTCCTCCCGCCCAGCATTCCGGCTGCATGACACCGCTGCTCCCACGTCAGCACTGGTGTCATTGGGCTGATGGTAGTTGCAGTGTCGCCCCAAGGCTGCGCTGCTCAGGTACCAGCTGAACTCGGCTGGTGCAAGAGCGGTTCTGGGCGGGGGGGGAGGGCGGGCAGGCAGGCGGAACTGGGTGGGGGTAGGGGTGCCAGGAGGTGTGCTGGCCCAGGCTGGAGGGTGGGGCTAGGACGTGGCCATTAGGCTGCATCCAAGCCTCCGTCCCTGGGGCCAAGTGGCATCCTTGGCTCTGCGCCTGCTATACAGCAGGCGAAGATCCGAGGAACCCACAGGGGAGGCTGGACCCGCCGGCTTCCCAGTTCTAGCACATCTTAGGATTGTGCCCGTAGTGCGAAATCATCTTAATATGTTTCAGTAGTTGTAATTTAAGTACTGTTGTTCCTTGCTTTACGTGTTCCAGAATCAGTGTGCAAAGCTAAAATTGTGTGCACTCAAAACTGCTTGCTCTCATGTGGTACCCAGGACTGCACTAAACAGCTGAAAAGGATGAAGGAGGAGCATAGGCAAGCAGCCACCCCCCTCTCTTACCCCATGAATCAAAAGCAAGGGAGAAAAGCCCTGCATACATGCTGGTCCTTACCTACTACTGTGGGACGAATGCTTTTTGGCGAAGCTCGCTTTGGTGATGATTCAGGATGCGGAGCAACGGGTTGCACTGGCCGGGTCTGTTTTGCTGCCAGCTTCTTCAGACTCACTTGCCTCTTGTCAAACATTTCTTGTACATCTTCCAGTTTTTGCAGAACTCTTTGGGCATTGCTCTGCAAGAGAAAGGGTTAAGCCTCCATTACAGATTGAACACACCAGCGTGGAACACTTTTTAAACCCAAAGTATTAGCGACTATGTCTTGCCAGAACATAAGCGCATTTACATAGCTGTGTTTGCCTAAAATCCATAGGATAACTCCATGTAATGCACTTATTACCACTATTTTAAAGACACATGTATTTTATAAATGCTGTACTGGTTTGAAACCAAGGCACAAAGGTGAAGAACAAAGTGTTGTTTGTTTTGAATGTTTATAGCAGAGTTGGGGGCTTGTGGA
>JAJKFI010000044.1:252790-286549 GCA_029204185.1 Lerista edwardsae | reverse complement strand
GTGTGTGTGTGTGTGTGTGTGTGTGTGTGTGTGTGTGTGTGTGTGTGAGAGAGAGAGAGAGAGAGAGGGAGAGAGAGAGTGAGTGAGTGAGTGAGTGAGTGAGTGAGTGAGTGAGTGAGTGCGTGCCACTTTCCTCAGGCTTGCAGAGGATGGATTTATGTGAAACTCACACAAGCAGCAATCTGACTAATTCTATTGGTTGCCAGCTGGTGGCCACAGTTTTTCTCCATAGTCCCCCCTCAAAGTAACACCACGTTATCACATAGTGATAGTTATCATCCTGGGCAGGGATGGCTCTGGGAGCAGCGGGACCCAATGTGGGGCATTCCTGTGGGGCCCCCATCCTCCCTGCGCCCCCCCACACTCACAAAGAAGTGTGTTTGTGGTACCATGTGCAACGTGAGGCACCTGGACATAGTTCTGATGACATGATGACATCACCGCCAACTGCTTGCAAGAAGCCCATTTTGGGCTGTTCGGAAACGGGGGCAGGTGGGAGGGCCAAGGTAAAGCTACTCTGCTCTCCCCACTGACCTACTGCCAGTGGCGTTATTCAGCCGGGGCGGGCGGGAAAGCGGCGTGACGCGGCATCACGCAACGGGCGGACTGCCGCTCAAAGGTAAGTCCCGCCCAGCATACCAGCTGAATAACGCCACTGCCTACAGCCCTTAGAGATCCCTGCTGCTGCTGCTGCAGGATATATGCTTGCTGTGCTGGTGTGGGCTACCCAAATCGTGGGGCCCAATGCGATGACATTGGCCACACTGGGTTAAGGCCGGCCCTGTTTCTGGGGGAAAAAAGATGACAGCACTCCTGGCTGACAGCTAGCAGGGATTTTCAGATGAAATAACAGTACACCATTCCATTTATGTCTCCCAACATATTTATTGTTGTTACCTCCAACATACCTCCAATAATAAGACAATTAAATATTTCACTGAATAATAAAAAAGAACCCATTCCAGATTGCAAAGCAAAACCAAACATATTTTATTACACGACAGCTAATAAATTAGAAATACCTCTCTGAAATCTTGCTCAAAGTGTCGAAGCTGCAAACATTGATCTAGTTTCAGGTGGTGCTTGGACCAGAATTGATCAAAGGCTCTCTCAGTTTCATCCAACTGGGCCAGCAACCTGTTGAGTCAATGGGAGTTTGATTTTATGTTCCTCTAATGGAAGAGCAACATGGAAAGAACAGTGTAGTAAAGGAGAAACCACTGACAGGGAGGAGATGAGACAATCGTTCAGGGAGAGACCAGATTTAAATGGGGCAGTATGTCGTCACAGAGGGGAAAGTTGAGCAGGCAAGAGTTAAGGGCTCCATTACCCTCCCACCCACCCACCCATTCCTTGGCTCAGACCCTAACTACACATTGCCTTTACCTCAAGAACATAATCATATCATGTAAGGGCTTTGCCTGTTGATATTGCTGAAATCTCTTCCATGTTTGCAAATGGCGTTCCTATGGGGTGGCAAAATGCTAAGTGTTGCAGGAGCCTGAGCTCCTGTGTAACGCAGTCCCTCCCCCTTGTCTCCAGAGCCATTTGCGGCTCAGAGAACTGGGTTGGAGGCTTTGCTCTCCGAGCTGCAAATGGCTCTGAAGGCGAGGGGAAAGGGCAGCTCAGGCTTCTGCAACACATACCATCAATATCTGGCTTGATATCCATTGGTCATGCGAAGCTGATGACTGGTTTAACTCTAGCTTCAAAATGTGAAGCAAAAAGCAAACTCTAGTTGTCCGTCCTACTTTGGAATTTAGAGTGAGACCACAGTTCTTAACGTTGCACAGCCGCCGAACCACAGTTTAAAATAAACTGGAATGGTGAGGAGTGCACACCAAGTACATTAGGGGAGGGGGAAAGAGGAGGGAGGGCAGGGGCTCGGGAGTTTTTGAGGCCAGGTTCACTTAACAGGAAATAATATTTCCTGTCACATCTGCATGAACAGAGCTGTGGAAAAAAACAGCTCATTCAGAGCTGACTTACACAAACAGCGTTGTATATTCAGCAGTAAAAATGCAAAATCCATCATTACTACTTCTGACTAGCGCAAACGCAAAGCTGCCAACAGTGTTGGAGGTTTCCAATATTTCACACTCACTGTCCAACCCACAACTGCTCTTCCAACACTCTGAACCAGTCCACAGGAACCAGTAGTGTTGTTTGGGGGGAGGGATTTGCAGTAAGTACTGCAGGTGCAGCAATGTGCCTCGTAAGCAGAACAGCAAGTGGGCCACCTATGCAGCACATTGTGGCACCTGCAATATTTACAGCACCTGTGCGCGCGTGTGCGTATGCACACACGCACACGCATACACGCACATAGAGGTAGTGATGGTATTTATGGGAGCTGGCTGTCATCAAACTGACTGCACAATACTCCAGCAGAAACGCCATTCAGGACCACGGCAGATATCTCATTGCTCTACTCGTGTTTGGATAAGGTATGGAGGGAACCATCAGTACTGTACATTGCACCTTTGGCACTCTGGAAAGTGTTGTCTTTGCAGCACTTTGCATTACGCTAGTACCAGAGATGGGAACTGCAGAGATGACCTTGGAGCTTTGCCTGATGCTTTTCACATCCTTTCATGTAGACGTGAGAGTGGCAGTCCTTGGTTCTATCCTTGCATTAATTGGAAACATCACTCTGGTAGCGTCTTCCATGTGGTAGATGCGGAACAACAGTAGTCATATGTGTAGAGATTCCCACCCATGCACTGACCTCGCAGGTGTAAGCACTCTGAATGCGATTATAGTATTACTTATATTACTTTCCTGCCTCATATGTTCCGCTTCACATATTCATGAGAATACAACTGGAAAGGACTTCCTCCACTACATTAGAACCCAACCCAGCTCAATTGTTTAAACACCAAACAAGAGGTTATTAAAAACAATAATCCGTCACTGGTTCTGTAGTATAACCAAACAAGTGCAGAGAACATTCATTGGACTACTGGAAACAACCCTAAGCGATTCTCCCTGACCCAGCAGGAATTTTGCCTGGACAAGTACCACTCTTCATATTTACCATAGCCTGGAGAAAGAGAAAAAAACCAGAAGCAAAAACACAGTTGCAACACACAAAAAACCCTCTTGTCCTGTTTGTGGCACGAAAGCAAACTGTCAATAATATAAAGGCAGAGCAGCTATCCGACAAAGAGGGAGCACTGATGACTCTGGGCAAATAAAGTTGCCCTTGCTTATCAGGCAGGGCAGTTGGCCAACATTCATCAATATGCGAGCACTAGCCTAATCCAGCATGGTTCCACTAAGGGTTCTTCTGGTCAAGCATCCTTCCTGTCTCTGAGAATGACCAATCAGGTGCCTCTGGGAATATTATATCCTAAGCACAACACAAAGGCAAGACCCTAATTTGCTGGTTTCCCCCACCATCTGTCAACCAGTTGCATACTCACCATGTGGGTTTCATCTAGCTAACAGGGCTAATAATTGTTGGTATACCCCTCCTCTTGAGTAAACTTTCATGGATTACAGGTATCTGGGCCCACAGCCTCTCAATCACTGTGCCACATCAGTTTTCAATGTGTATTCCGCCCACATCTCAGCCTTAGGACGCAATCCTAACCTGGAGTTAGGCCGGCAGAGCGAGGCCAGCAAAGTTTGGCTGGCACAACGGCCACCGTAAAGCACATTTGGACCATTCTCAGAGTCAGGAAGGATGGCGTTGGTCTGTGTGCTGGCCTATCTGCCTCCGAGACTGGTCCAAACATACTTTACGGTGTCCCTTCTGCCAGCCAAACTTTGCTGGCCTAACTTCAGGTTAGGATTGCGCCCTTAGTGTAATGGTCCCTTACACTAGGGTTAGGATTGCGCCCTTAGTGTAATAGTGTGATGGCATCTGGTCTTGATGCCTTTAAGAGGGGATTGGACAGATTTCTGGAAGAAAAGTCCATCGTGGGCTATAGGCAATGATGGGTTGTAGCCTCCTTACATTAGTAGTAGGCTACTTCAGAGTACTGGGTGCAAGGGAGTGGCAACAGGATGCAAGCATCTTGTTGTCTCATGCCTCCCTGGGGCACCTGGTGGGCCACTGTGAGATACAGGAAGCTGGACTGGATGGGCCTTTGGCCTGATCCAGCAGGGCTCTTCTTATGTTCTTATGTTCTTATGTCCCCCAGTTTATTTAAAGACCTCAGCACAATATTCAGTCAATGAATAATGGAATGGAGAAAGAGATGACTGTAGCAGTCAGCTGGCAGAGGGGGGAAGGGGGATAACTATATTAATGCCTGAATCTTTTCAAAGAAATCATCAGGGGAGAGGTGCAGCCTTGAAAGAAACCAAACACAAGCAAAAGGCTCATGTGATTATGGCATGACATGGTAGCATGGAAGAATACGATCTTGGTGGTGTTAGCTCCCTTTCATTTTCAGTTCTAAATTGGTATGTACTCACATGCTAGAGAGGTGCTGAGCAGTTGGCCTTTAAAGCATGCATAAACAAATGAATAAGAACTTCTGACGTGGGAAATTCCCTCTAATAGATTCTGCCATTTTATACCTTGTAACTGAACTTATAAAATAAGCTGTTCACCTTTTTTTCCCCACCAGCCCAGGTTTAGCATCTCTTGACATAAGAAGATTGCCGAAAAAAAAGGGTCTAAAATCCTCGGCTCCCACCGCAGGACAGAAACAGTTAAGAGCGCAATCTTGTAGTGGTGTTGCGCCAGAACAGCACTCTTGCGCCGGACCAGTGTTGCAAATGTGCCATCAGGCGTGTATGCACCGCGGAATCGGTCACTGGACCGGCGCAAGCAGCAGGGCTGGCGCATGGGCACCGCCGCACCTGTCAGCTGCGCCGGTCGAGTGCCAGCGTCACTCAGCCAGCGCAGGACAGTGCTGAGGGAGTGCCAGAGGCGTAATGGGGCAGCGCTGTGGGCGGCTACGGGCAGAGACGGGACACAGCCATTGGGCCATGTCCTAACCCCCATCCCCAAGCAGTACAGGGCGACCCCAATTTGGGCCACTCCTGGTCACGTGGACCTGTGCCGGCAAATTTGCGGACGCAGATCCGAGCAGCCCCATTGGGCTGGCTGGGGAAAACGTCCCCTTGCCCCGCACTGAGCTGCTGCTGCCTCCTAATGTGCTTAGGATGCTGCCCAGCAGTGCCAGCCTGGCCACTCCAGGGCAGGTTAGGATTGGGCGGTGAGTGCCGTAAAGCACCTTCACAGCCCTGCGGGGGGAGGGCGACCCTGCGGTGAGCCTCAGTGCCACGCGAAAAGCCAACCAGTGCTTGGCCAGTGGTAAGGTTTTGGGGGGCGGGGAGGGGACAGGGTGAAATGGGGCCAAGGAACGATTGGGCCTGGGGTCAGCAGCGCCTGCTGCTAAATCCTGAACCCCCTCCTGAACCGGGTGGCCTAACATGGGCCTCTTCGACTCTGCGCCCGTCCAAACGTGGGTCCAGAGCCAAGGAGACCCATTGCCGCCATCTGCAGGCTCCCCGGGATGTTCCCCTGAGGAGACCTCCAGCGATATCCCCGCGGCCTCAGGATCCTGCGATCAGCATTTCAGCACGGCTGGAGCCCTGGGCACTGCCAGGTTTAGACACTGGGATGCCCCTTGGTTTAGTGCTGTCAAATGTCCTTGCTTTTTGGAAACTGTGACTGGCTGTTTGATTGATTTGCTTAACCTTTTCCTGTTGCTTTTATTGAAGAACTGTAGTTCTGCCAATTCTTAAGGAAGTTGTTAGCCACCATGAGGGCCCTTCTGTGGGTGGAAAAGTGGGATAAAAATATTTGAATAAGTAAATAATAAATAAACAATGGCTCCACATGCTGGAAAGTTCCTCAGTTGTACTCAGTAGTGTGTTCCAGGTACTCCCTGGCAGCCATCTTTTTGGCCTATTTCTTTTTATTTGGGGCACTTGTAACACCCTAGGAGTGTCTGTGCTGGTTCAGCGGCCCCCAAAAATCTGGAACGTGCTCCTGAAGTAGCTTTTGTCCTTGATTTCAAAATGTCTTTCCCAGACAGAGGTGCTAATGAGGATTTGGGTCTTTCTTCGGTCATAGGTGCATGTGAGGCACCAAAATCTTTTGTGGTGGTGATAAAACCCCAAATGTCCAATTTGGACATTGCTAAATTAGTGTACTATTACTTTGCTTTCCTGGTGCAATGCAAAGAAAGTTGTGGTGGTGCGGTTGTGATAACCGAGTGATAATCCCTGCTGTATATTTGGACATTGCTAAATAAGAATACTATTACTTTCTTTGCTTCCCTGGTGCAATGCATTTTCTGGCTGTAGGGCACTGGGATGTTTATAAGTTCTTAATGAAGTTATTTACCATTTATAATTTTGTAAGTTAATAAAATTATTAAAAGTCGTACAAATAATAGTTATCTATAACTGTTGTGATTATTTGTTATTTGTGAACTGGGGGGGATTTCCAATTCGGCCCTGCAGTTCCTGAGGCTGGCCCTGTGATCTACACACTTGGCGCCAAAGTAATAATATAAGACATGGGCAGCCATGTTTTTATTCTGCCCTGTTCACATGCAAGATATGAAGTGGGATTTTTACACCCAAAGCATCACAGATAAGGTTAAGGGCGCAATCCTAACCTGGAGTTAGGCCGGCACAATTAGGCTAGCAAAGTTTGGCCGACACACAGGACACCGTAAACCACATTTGGACAACTCTGGGAGTCAGGGAGGATGGCGCACATCTGTGTGCTGACATCTCTGACTCCAAGAGCGGTACAAACATACTTTACGGTGGCTCTTGTGCTGACCAAACATTTCTGGCCTAACTGTGCCGGCCTAACTCCAGGTTAGGACTGCACCCTAAATGAGTGTCTACACCACAAATAAAAATCACTCCATTTTACCACCATAAACTCTCTTAAAACCTACTGATTCCCCCCTGCCTGCCTGACTGTTACACATCTGTATAATACCAGATACAAAACAGACACAAACAGGGACAGAGTGCCTATTCTTTTAACCATTGTATAAAGGTAAAGGTTTCCCACAACCGAATGGTCTAGTCGTGACCGACTGTAGGGGGTGGTGCTCATCTCCATTTCTAAGCCTGCAGAGCCGGTGTTTGTCCAAGGACAAGCTTCCGTGGTCATGTGGCCAGCATGACTCTACACCGTAGCGCACGGAACACCGTTACCTTCCCACTGAAGTGGTCCCTATTTATCCACTCGTATGTTTAATTTTTGGCAGCTGCAGTTTCCCAGGTGATTTCTTGGAGAGCTGGGATAACTCTTCCTCCTTTTTTCAAAGGCAGGAGAGGAACACAAAGTTCTCCATGTGCAAACGCAAACTTAGTTCTCCTCTCTTGACATGCCTGGTTTGATTTTCAAGTGTAGGGTGGAACACCCCACCCAACTCTGGAACACCCTCCCCTTAGAATTGAGAACTGCTCCCTCTTTGTTTACATTTTGGCGGGGGCTGAAGACCTTTTTATTCCAAAAAGCTTTTAACTGTTGACAGGCTGGCTGGCTGGCTGGTTTGTTACATTTTTATATTTTATGATCCACTGGGCTTGTTGTTTTTAAATTGTATTGTTTTGTTTTAATTTTGTTTTATTGTATGGTTTTAATATTGTTTTTAAATTGCTTTTTGATGTTAACTTTTATATTGTGTTTTTGTACTGTAGTGCCGCCTTGTGTGCCTTCGGGCTAAAAGGCGGGGTAGAAATCTAATAAACAACAACAACAACAACAACAGGCAAAGTGATGTGGGGATGCACTGAAAAATGTACTTGTTCTGCAGAAAATACAGTTCGCATGTGCTGTGGTCAGCCTCGTTCCCCCCCCCCCGCTTCCAGAATCACACCATTTCAGAGCGTAATGGAGACAAGGGGGCGGCAGGGCCCAGCTCTGCGCCACGTTCTTCCTTGGCACGCCCAGCTCCCTCGCCAGCGTCCACTGCAGCTGCTACACGACGCCCTAGGGGCACAATGCCTCCGCTATAGTGCACATTGCTGGCATCCAGAGGACGCCTCTGTGTCCTTCTCAGGGCTTCACCTGGGCTCCCCACCAACCTTTCCACAGTCGCCACGTTCTCCAGCTCGTCCAGGCTCAGCTTGCTGGTGGCACTTCGCGTGACAGGCTCTCTGATACAGGTCAGCAACGTGGCCCCTTGCTTGACAGCTAGTTTCAGCTCATCCTGTAGAGAGGACAAAGAAGGGAGGTGGACTCAGCTCAGCAGAATTTGCCACAACATCGCCCAGCAGCTGTGAGGCAGGAACTGGGGGCCGTTGAGGGTGCAGGGCAAGGGATTCGCTGAGTGAGGAAGTCTTGGAGGCCCCAGCCATTGGAGGCCCCAGAGTCTTGTCAATCAGGCCACGATTTGGGCTGGACAACAATTGCATGGACAGTGTCTCATTCCTGGCTTCCAATTCCTCCTCCTCCTGCTTCCCAGTTCCTGGTTCTGTCTCACTTAGGGACATGCCCTAGACCCAGCTTCTGGCTCCTTTCCAGGTCAAATTTGCTCTTTGGTCTCCACAAGAAGGCAACAACGGGAGTTTCTTTCCCATGGCAAACAGCAGCTGCAGGGGAGGGGGCAGATCCCGATTGGGACCAGCCAAAGCCATTACTCCCATGCCCACTGTGCCCTGCTCTACAGGGACTGCTGTTTACCAAAGAAACCTGAAGCACATTAGGGTCAGTGCCAGGTTTAATGTCACCTGTAACCTGGTCCTCCGTTTGTGGTCCTTCATTGTCACAGATACATCCAGGAACTTGCCTTGCCCCACCCCCTCTTGCGACCTTGCTCCCAGTGGCATAGCTACAGGGGTGGTGGAGCAGTCCCTCTGTCAGAACCATTTGAGTGCTCTTGCACACTGCTATCGCTGCCTGGAATGGCTCTGATGGCAAGTGGGAGGGGCCGCTTACACAGCACATTGGAGCGCCTGCATCACTGACTGCACCACCACCCCTGTAGCCTCCACACTATTCAGTGGCATGCCCAACCCAACGCCCCCAAACGCCAGCTCTTCACTGCCCATCCTGACACAGCGATTTTCAGCTGCATCTGCCATGCCAGGCTCCATTTTGGAACTGTACAGGAGCAGGGGAGGACAGGCAGGCCAGACAACGCTTGCCTCGCGGAGAGGTGAGCCACCTCGTCACCACCCCTCCCGCTCAAACAGCACGCCGCCGAGGGCATTTCCACCCCCACCCCCCACAAAATGGTAGGACCGCAACCGCCACTACTTGCTCCGCTCACCCCAGCCGCTACATGACAAGAGCCGAGTCTGACATGACAAGAAAGCATCCCATTATGTAACTTTCTTTGAAGAACCATAAATAGATGCCTTGGCCTCTGGAAGCCATTTTGTGCCCTGGTCAAGATTGTTGCCAAAGATACCACATCTGCCACTTCAAGCTGACATAAGGGGATTTTTTGGGTTTTTTTTTTTTTTTTTTGTGAATTTAGAAGGGTGCATAATATTGTTCTGAAATGCACATTAACATCATAAGGGCATTTACCTGAAAATCTTTTTGTCTTTGTTCCACATAACACTGTGAGGCATTTGTACATCAGTCCCCTCTCTGACCTTTCACAAGGCAATGCAAGGAAAAACTTGTTTTTGTACTGAAGCACTGGGGGTGACTAACTGTGTTATTTTAATATTGCTTAGTCAAGAACTCCAGCTATGAGTGGGTGCAGGAAGGAACTGAAGACACTTAAAGGCTCTGCAGGAAGGCCCCTACGGAAAAAATCACGGCTCCCTTTCCACTGCCACAGCACCACTTTTACCATAATCTGTTGGAGGGCCCCCCCCATTGCATCACAACGGCTGGTGCACTACCAGGGGATTGCAAGTCACAAGTGCCTGCAGGACTATGAAGAAAGTGGAGTAGGTTCTCAGCTGCAGTGGCCACATCTGCCTTTTAAACGCAATGGCTGATCACCTGCAATGCTAATGGCCTTCCATAATGTTTACTCAGAAGTAAATCCTGCTGAGCAAGAGTCCCTTGCCACATTAATTAGCAACCAGCTCGATGCAGCTGCTGCCTCTTTTATTGCTTCCCGTGTGTGGCAGAAGCATGAATGATGAATCGCCTCCTTCACAATGCAGAAATGCAACTAAAAATGATCAGAGAAAGTTAACCATTACGGGCACCCACTTTCCTAACCCACTTTCCAGCACGGACATGTGCCAATGGGGCATGTGCTGCATCCTGCAGTTGGGGGGCAATCACGAAGGCATCCTCAAGGTAAGGGAATACTTGTTGCTGGAAAGTGGGTTAGGATTGCGGTCTAAATCTTCAGTTTCCTTCTAGGGCAGTCAGTAGGCTGCTCATCACTAACACTCCTGCTGGAAGCAGCAGCATCCTGCACCCAAGTTCCTATTTGCTCCAGGGCAGAGTCGACACAGGTGTTCACCTTCAGTTTGTGATGCTGCTCCATGTGGGAGGAGAGGAGCTCTTCCGTGCACTGAACATCGTTGGGAAGCTCAGTTTCTGCCAAGTCAGTCCCAAAGGTCTGCAACATCTGCGCGGTGGTTTTCACAGTCATGGCAAAATTCTCAATGGCCTGTAAAACCGAATAGTTAAAAAACATTTTTGTTTAAGATATAATATTCCACAGATCGAAGAATTAGTGGTGCAAATGATAAGCCCTTCTGAAACTTCCTGAAGACAACTGAGCTGGGGCTGCTGTTGCTGGGGAAGAAAGAAAGACATTGCAGGATCTGGGAGTTTCAGCCATTTTGAATTCCCACAGCACACCTGTGGACCTTTTGTGGCATACCAATGAGCCATTGCACACTGGTTGAAAATAGCTGGGAAACAGCAAGATATTTATTGAACACACACACACACACCAGGAGCTATGTAATCCAATATACCAGTGGTATTCAAACTTTTTAGACTGGGACCCACTTTTTAGAATGGCACTTGTGTCGGGACCCACTGGAAGTGATGTCATTAACCTGGAAGTGATGTTGTGTCAGGAAGTGACATCATCAAGCAGGAAGTGCTGTCACTGTAAGTTAATAAAATGACATTCCTGAAATGCAAATTGGCCAGCTTGGACTGCAGCAATTGTACAACCAGGAAACACCCCTGACAGAAAGCAAGATGAGGATAAAATATTATAGAAAAGCACTGAACTAAAAACATTTTTTTTTAAAACCCTCACTTGAAAATTCAATGTTAACACTCACAAAAGGAATATAGCAAGAGTAAGGTCTGCAGCTTCCAAGATGGCTGCTCCCAGCTTTCCGCAACCCTCTCTTTGAAATGCTCTTTGAAATACCTGACATCATGTCATGACCCACCAACTGTCATGTCCCAACCCACAGTTTGAATAACACTGTGCTATATGAACTAATCTATGGAAAAATTAAGTAAACAGCAAACCCCTGACAGGATCAAGCTACATTCTAGGTTAAAGCACACCTGGGGCCAAGCTCAAGAAAAAAACCCATCACAGCTGCTCCTATCATGTCAAGTTTGGCCTGGAAATGTTTCTACACACAACACAAGATTGGAAATGTGTCTTACGCACAACATCAAGCTATTCAGATGAAATAAAAATCAAAGCATATTCATTAAATAAGATGCTATTTAAACAATAAGAGAACTATTCTTGGAGGGCACAAAGCTTTGATCAAACTCAGCCAACACATCAAGGATTTTTTTTGGCTTATTTGAAAACTTTATATCAAGGATGTGGATATTAAATATATATTTGTTTTTGTCCACATATAACACTATTGTTGCATGTTTCTTTAAACACAAAAGGAAATGGGGAATTATATAGCCATATCTGAACATTTTAAAAAATGCCATGTACTTTAATGGGCAAGTTAAACAGGTCCCTAAATCTCTCCACATGGAATGATGACCCACATTACAACATTATAACATTATTATTAATCTAATAACATCATCATCATCATCATCTATTTTTACACAAGTTGTTCTTACCTGGATTCTCTATGCATTCTCTACCTATCAAGTCCTACCTGAGGACCTAGGATAGACAGCTATTTTTTTTTATGTTATTGCATTACAAATATCGTCATAATATATGCACTGTTATATAACTTCCTACAGAAGTGGCCTTCTGTAATTGATTGATAATACCCGTGCTCATTCCGATGGTATTCAATACTTTTCCAGCTGTTTTGGGACAGCACTGGCTAGCCTCCTTGCCACAGGAGGTGGAGATGGCATCTGGCGTAGATGCCTTTAAAAGGGGACTGGACGGATTTCTGGAGAAAAAGTCCATCGTGGGCTATAGGCCATGATGGGTTGGGCAACCTCCTTACATTAATAGTAGGCTATTTCAGAATGCCAGGTGCAAGGGAGTGGCAACAGGATGCAAGCATCTTGTTGTCTACTGAACTCCCTTAGGCACCTGGTGGCCACTGTGAGATACAGGAAGCTCGACTAGATGGGCCTTTGGCCTGATCCAGCAGGGCTCTTCTTATGTCAGCCCAGCAGGAAGGCCTGCACCATCCTGCTGGCGCCAAATCCAAACTTAGGACTGCCAGAGAAGGTAAGAGCTGCTCTGTGTGGTGCAGGGGTGGGAGAGGGCAGAGGGGTGTTTGGGGGCAGGGGAGGGATGGTTCAGGGCGAGGAGGAGGTGGGGGCGGCCTCTGCTGTATCCTAACCCCTGTCGTGGGCCTGGAAGTCCTACACAGGGCCTAGAAACGGAGCCACAGAACCCAGAACAGTCTCCTAGTAGCCAAATCACAAGAGTGACATCATAGGTGACATCACAAGAGGCAAAGGCCATAGAGAAGACCACAGAGGTCAGTGCGCCGTGTCAAGGAAGTTGTTGAAAATAGATCCACGTAGCCCCATTAGGTGTGCTGGGGCTTGATATAGGGTACAGGAACACACGTCCCGTTACCCCAAGGAGACCTCCAGCCTGCCCATGCCTGAATATGGCATGGGTGGTGTGGCCCTACTGTGTGAGTGCTGAAAAGGATTGGGCCGTAACTTCATTATTTTTTTCTATTAAAATTAGGGGGAAACCAGAACTAGACCTGCATATTTAACTCATCATCTCATATGTTCAAGCATCAGTAATGGAGAACACAAGGGATGCTACTTACAGTCCGATGGTGTATCCATTGACTGTGTCCATATTCCAAGGTTCCCCCTAACTCCCGGGTCAGCTGACTTTTGTCGATGTAACCATGTAGGTCCGAAACAGAATTTAACATGATGATCTGTGCCAAAGAAAAAGCAACTGCATTAAAAACAACCACCCCTGGAAACACTGTGTTTTCACCCCTTTTATACTGTTCCTGAAGGATTAATTCCCTGAACGTGCCTTTCCACGATTTGGTTACCACTTAGTCCACCCCAAATTCTGCAGAGGCAAAGGTGGAGGACAACTCGGGAGAGGAGAATGCAATCCTGTGCAGACTTGGGTAGGATTAAGTGCCACCAGACACAGTTAGGCATGCCCCGGTATCCGCTGGGGTTCGGTTCCAGACCCTCCCAAGGATACCTGAAACCGTGGATACCGGGGACGCCTTTTTAAAGATAGGGGAACATCAGTGGTTTTGCTGCAACAAGATAAATTGAATGCTCCATCTTTTTAATAGGCGTCCCGGTATCCATGGATAACTGAAACCATGGATACCAAATCAGTGGATACTGGGGCATGCCCAGTGGTGGGATTCAAATAAATTAACAATCGGTTCTATGTCCTCCTTTCTTTGTACTGCTTCTTACTACAGCACTACTTTTCGTATATCAATAAATTAGCAACCGGTTCTGCAGAACTGGTGAGAATTAGCTGAATTCCACCACTGGGCATGCCTGTACATAGAATTGTGTGGCATGCTTAGCTGCTATTGCAGCATGAAATGATGTACTGAAGTCTTCTGCCTCTTATGGCAGCAGTGTCTAAGAGCGCAATCCTAACCTGGAGTTAGGCCGGCACATTTAGGCCAGCAAAGTTTGGCTGGAAAAACAGCCACCATAAAGCGTGTTTGGACCATTCTTGGAGCCAGGGAGGACGGTACATGTCTGTGTGTTGGCCTCTCTGACACCGAGAGTGGTCCAAGCATACTTTACAGTGGCCCTTGTGCTGGCCTAACTCCAGGTTAGTACTGTGCCCTAAATCCACTAATAAATGCCAAAGGTGAAGGATTCCTGATGTTTCCATTCCATCCCTTCCTAATGTAACTACAGCCAGGTACTGATTCTTCAGATTCTTAATAACAAAACAGGCTGCTTTTATTTCCCAATCCAAACAACTCTCCAGCTGCCTTTCTCTCCATCAGAGCAGGGGCTGCAGCTCAGATGTAGAGCACATGGTTTGCATGCAGAAAACCCCTTGAAATCTCCAGGTAAGAGCAGGAAAGACCCTTCTCTAAGAACCTGGTTACTGCCAATCTGTATATGCTGACCTTGTCTCATTCAGCATAAGGCAGTTTCGTTTGGGAACAGATCTAGTTTGTTTTGAGAGCGGTGATTCTGATGGGGAAAACGGCCAACTAAGAAAGGCCAAGCAAAACTGTTGGGAGCCATTCAATTTTTTTTTTTTTTACAAATCATCTGTTTTGGTGGAGCTGCTACCCAGTGAATGGGTCTGAACTCACACCTCCCTAATCTAAGTCCAAGGCTTATCCACTCTTCCACACTTGTTTTCTGGGCTTCCTTGATGAGCAAAGAACAGGAAAAGCTTCCCATACCTCTCATGTTATTCTGGGCAGTGCTGAGCAATCTGCCTTCTTCTAACATCTTCTAATAGATGCAAGTAAAATTAAACAGTGCTGTTAAAGTGAAAAGATGCAAAGGATTCCTCCTTTCTCATCAGTAAACAGATCAGTGAAGCAATAAAATGATGAAGACCAGGCAGATGATCAAAAGAACAGAATCAATTTGAAACAGGGCCACCTCCTACACAACTATTCCTGTTTTCTGGGGCTTGTGTGATTCATTTTTGTTTACAAGCTGAGACAATTCTGGATCTTTTTCTCCTATGTATAGCAGGAGCCTCACAGGAAAGGTTTTGGTTCAAGTCCAGCACTGAATTATTCCTTTAAATGAGTGGTTTCCAATGTTTCTTTGCACCAGGAGCCCCTTTTTAGGTACAAAAACCTGTCGAGACCCCCATAAGTCCTAGGGCCAGAAGTGATGTCATTAAGCAGGAAGTGAAATCATTGTTTTTAATAAACCGTACTTTTTGAATGTCAGAAGAACTCCACATCCTTTTTGGAACGTTCTGAATGCTTTGTACGTAAGTGACGTTTGAGTTTTGAGTTCAGTGATTGATTCAGCACTGAGAACCACACTGCACACAGCGGCATTGTGGCTATGCCAGGGGTAGGCAACCTTAAACACTGAAAGAGCCATTTGGACCCGTTCTCCAGAGAAAAGAAAACCTTGGGAGCCACAAAAACCTTTTGACATCTAAAAGGAAGATAACATTGCATATATAGTTTTTTTTACCTTTATGCTATGTATAAAAAAACTATACTGTGTTGCATTTTTGAAATGAATGAACTGCTACAGAGAAAACAAAATTTTATTTCAGCATGCAACAAAAACATTTGAAAGTCTCAGAGGTAAGTGAGAGGGGGAGAGCACGTTTGGCTTTCCTCACTAGCCATGGGTGGTCCAGGGTTGCTTCTCAAAGTCACCACGCTGGCCCGCGAGAGTGACCTGCGACAGTCCTAAGTCATGCTGCATCCCAGTCCTTTCCCAAAAGAACTTCTCTTCCTCCCCCCCCCTTACTGATCAAGCACAAAGACGCCTGGAAAAAGGGGAAGACGAGGGATGTGTTTGCAGAAAAGGATACCCAAAATCGGGGGAAAGGGAGGATGGTTGGCACGGGGAGGGGGCGACAGGAGGCAAATGGGGAGGAGAGGTCAGAGCAGAGGGCGGTGAAGAGGACCTGGGACAGCCGGGAACCCCGGAGTGGGGGAGGCGGGGGATGGGGGACGGCAGGAGGCGGGGCGCCTCGCGCTCACCCATCACCCGTTGTCTAGCAGCGGCAGCAGAGGCTCCTCTGCCTCCCAGGTCCCCGATGGGGAGATGCTGGGGTCTGCAGCGGCAGCGTCTTGCCCCATCCGTCTCCAGCAGCCGCAGCTGCCCCCCCCCCCGCATGGCTCAGCCTGGGCAAAAGCCCTCCACCTTCCCCCGCCTCCCCTCCGACAGCAGCAGCAGCAGCCTCTGCAGGGGCGGGGGGGGGCAGGCGAGCAGTCCGCGGCAGGCGTGGGGGGCACGCGATGGTGGCGGCAAGAGAAGAGGCTGCTAGTGATGAGGCGAAGGAGCCGAGGAACTGGGGAATCACCTCCCAGCCCGCCCGAGAGAAATACTAACACAGATCGTGTTAATAATAATCATAATGTGTGATCCAGGCCCTCCTCCTCCGTGCCCTGCAGCAGCCAAAGGAGGGAACCAGATGCTAACGAGAGAGCAGGTTAGGGAAGGCGCTTTCCCTTTCCCCTGCGGCTGGCCGGGCTGAGCAGGTCTGTCTCTTGCCTGGGCTACTGCAGATTCAAAGTCCTCCAGCGCGTGCGTGCCCTCCGCCTCCTCCCTGCATCCACCGCTCTTACACCCTTTACCACTTTCACCCGGACTCCGGAGCCGCAACAGACGGCTGAGAGAGCCTCATGCGGCTCTGAAACTGTGGGTTGCCGACCCCCGGGCTATGCCATTGCTGATCAAGGGGATAAAGCCAAATTTTAGATAATCTTCATTTATGTCTCTCTTCCCTGTGTGCTGAGACTCACCTAGGCAGGCACATGGAAGGCGTGACATGCCCGCTCGGAAAGAGACCCAGGAGAGACTTCATCACATGCATATTCACACACCATTGCAAGGCTAATTTCCCTCACAGCCACAAGCATTGAAGAAGTGGCAGTTTAATGAGGAAGCCCCTTCCCTAGCAAAAATAAAGCTTTCAAGAAGATAGTGCCCAGCTTTTTAAGATGGCTGCCCCAAGCTCTTTACAACCCCCTGAAAATCAGTTCGCAACCCCCTTGGGGGTGACAACCCCCAGGTTGGGAACCATTGCTTTAAATGAATCAGGGTAAAAGACCAATTTCATGAAATGTTTCACCAGAGACAAAACTAGAATGCCTGGAAGGTCATTGGAGAACTGGGGGAACAGTTTCAGTGTTGTAGCAGAAGCCTGTTTGACTAGTTGGGCCTGTACGCTGTCTTCAAAGGCCTGGGTCAGTCCACAAACAGTCCATAGGAAAATTTGAGGTCTATTCCCACCAATCTAAGTGTTACGCCCTGGGATTTTTCAGTAATTGGTAGTAATGCACAGGTGGACTTTGGATTTCTCTGGATTTCAGAATGATTGCATTAATATAATGAGAAATGCTTGCTCCTGTTCTTTTCACTGTTACCTATTTGCTGGCCTCTTTGACATTTTTCAACCATGTCTATATAGGCACACAACCACAGAGCAGAGAATAGAACTTACAGCCTGCACATGAGAATGAGCACAAGACCTTCTTTCTACAGAAAGTTTTTTAAAAGTCTTGGACAAAGATTTCTGGATTTCGGAATAGTCTGGATTTCAGATGTCTAGATAAGGGATCACCTCTCTGTATTCCCCTCATTCACTGCACAGCATGTAGAGCACAAAAGCAGAGGGAAACAACAACTACTGTCCCTGAGATCCTTTCCCTGATATGAACGATTTTTATCTGCAGGAAGTGTTCAAAAATATGACACACATACGTACTAATGACACACATCCCTTCCCACCCCTTCAGTCTGAAATGGTACAGTTTAGAATTCTACCACTTCTGAGGGCGCAATCCTAACCAACTTTCCAGCACTGACATAGCAGTGCCAATGGGGCATATGCTGCATCCTGCAGTTGATGGGCAGTCACGGAGGCCTTCTCAAGGTAAGGGAATGTTTGTTCCCTTACCTCTGAGCTGCACTGCCCTTACCCTGATGCTGGAAAATTGGTTAGGCTTGTACCCTCAGCAGAACTGGAGCAGGCTCTACTCAGTGGCGTCTCTACAGGGAGGGCAGAGCTCTACGTTTTGCAAGAAGCCTTACCTTGCAGTGGAAATCACTCCTTTCCTGCACCGTTTTAGCCAATCCTCACAGGGAAAAGCAACATCTTGGCGTTGCTTACTGGCTACAGCAGCAAGGGAGAGGAGGGATTTACAGGACAGGGTAAGGCTCCTTGCAAAACTTAAGAGCTCTGCCCTCCCTGTAGAGACGCCACTGGCTCTAATTGAACCTGGGAGGGGGGGTGATGAAAGATAAGAACATAAGAAGAGCCCTGCTGGATCAGGCCAAAGGCCCATCTAGTCCAGCTTCCTGTAGTTCACAGCGGCCCACCAAGTACCCCAGGAAGGCATGAGACAACAAGATGCTTGCATCCTGTTGCCACTCCCTTGCACCCGGTACTCTGAAGTAGCCCACCACCAGTGTAAGGAGGTTGCCCAATCCATCATTGCCTATAGCCCACGATGGACTTTTCCTCCAGAAATCCGTCCAATCCCCTCTTAAAGGCATCTAGACCAGATGCCATCACCACCTCCTGTGGCAAAGAGTTCCACAGATTAACTACCCACTGGGTAAAAAGATGTTACTGCACCCTCCGCACAGCCTCGCCATGCCCCCTGCTCTGGAACCGCTCCATTTTGTTTTGTGCTGGATGAAACACTTGCCATAGCCGCTGATCTTTGCCCGACAAGTTACACAGTCCAACAGGAATAACAACAAGGAGAAACAAAGGAGAGAGAAAGGAGTTTGCTGACAGCGAGGAAGAGAAGATGCAGCAACTGCCAAAGAACTCCAGGACCAACGACAAAAAAGTGCTTACCGGTACCTTCATTTTAAAGTCATCACGATACAGTTTGATGCCGATGTCAGCGATTGCCCTTTGGATGAAACGGGACGGCCGCAGGACGAAGACCAACTGCAGGTTCCCGGGAAACGCTCCCTGGAAGAGGCGTGGAAAGGTCAGCGCATAAAGAAACTGAGCTGGGCTGGGAAGGGGGCTGTGAGGCTTGCAGTGTCCTGGGATTTTGGAGGGTCGGTGACACCTCTGGGGAAACTCCCCCTCGGAAGCACCACCAAAGCCAGGCCCACCGAGACGAGGTGACAAACCCACACAGGGCAGGGGACGGGGAGAACTTCAAACATGGTGCTCTTGTCCCACTCTCCACTTAGTACGTTGAAAGGGCTCTTGCCAGCGGTGTTATGCTGCCGGAACGCTGGGCGGGACATCCGGGTGATCGACAGCCCGCCCGTCGCGTTCCACAGCGGTACGCCGTTTGCGTAACGTACGCAAGCGGCGTAATTGGTTATGCAAACAGCGTAACGCTCCGAACGCGACGGGCGGGCTGTCGATCACCCGGATGTCCCACCCAGAGTTCCGGCAGCATAACACCGCTGACTCTTGCTGATTCAGGTCCAGTCATGCATTTCCTCTTACATTGACCCAGGGATGCAAGGAATGCAAATTCTGCAAGGGATGGATAGGCCCAAAAGTGACAGACATGCACGTGTGAGCTATTCCTGTCGTTCAGCCTAAGCCTTTTTAGTATTTTTCTCATTGTTCACCTCCAAAAGCACACATGGTCTCATGGCCAAACCAGGCTGGGTCACAGGGAAACGTGTGATGTGTCTCCCAACAGATTTTGCTTTGACGTCAAATGTTGCCATGAGTAGGGAGACCATATACAAATGGGGCAGGTGCAGCTCATCATGAAAGGGTTTCAAAAGGTGCACCTGCCAAAATTCCCTAAACCATTGGTTCCCAAACTGTGGGTCAGGACCCACTTGGTGGGTCATGACCTGATGTCAGATGGGTTGCGGAAAGCTGGGAGCAGCCATCTTGGAAACTGCAGACCTTACTCTTGCTATATTCCTTTTGTGAGTTTAAATTTTAAAGTAATTTGTTTTTGTTTTTTAAATCGTTTTTAGTTCAGGGCTTTTACATAATATTTTGTCCTAATTTTGCTTTGGTCAAAGATATTTCATGATTGTGCATTTGCTTCAATCCAAGAATGCCAGTTTGCATTCTTGGAGTGTCATTTGATTACGTAACACTGACATAAGCACTTTCTGCTTGATGACGGTGATTCTGGCTACACTATGACATCACTTCCAGGTTAATGACATTACTTCCAGTGGTCTAAAAAGTGGGTCCCGGTCTAACAGGTTTGAGAACCACTGCCGTAAACTATACAATGGTTAAAGGCAGAGGAACTCTGTCCCTGTTTGTATCTGGTAATCCTCATTTTGAGGGGCTCTGAATGTTTTAGGAGCAGTGGAACAGGATAAGGATGGGTCATTTTCCCAAACAAAACAGCTCTTCCCAGGCAGGTTCTTCCCCCATAGGGAAAAAGAAACTGGACCCAGCATTTTAGTTCCAGGTGGGAAAGCACATTGGCAAGGAAAATTTGATCAGGAAAATGGCCTGTTAGGAAAGAGTTAAGCATCCTCCCCCTGCTCAAATAAAATCTAGTGTCCCCCTCCCATAGTTGCATTAAAGTAAAAACTCAGAGAGTCTCCACTTGCCGCCAATGTCTAGTTTCATCAGCAATTCTTGCAACCCTGTAAGGTTTGTCAGTGTTATTATTGCAGTGTTTGTGTGCTCGTGGTGGCTGGCTTGTGGAAACTGAAGCCGAGAGAAAGGAGCTTGTTAAGGCGACTTAGGCTTCAATCCTAGCCACACCTACCTGGAAGCAAGCCCCATTGGCTATAATGAGACTTACTTCTGAGTAGACCATGCCTGGGATTGAGTTGTCAGTTCAGCTCCCAGCAAAGATCAGGCTTGAGCTGGGGGCCTCCCGGATGATATTCTCAGCCCGGGTGCTATCCCATTTCTTAATGAGATTAGGACTGTGAAGCAGTTTGCACACTGCAGGGTGCTGGAGAAACAATCCTGCCCTTTTCTCTGTCCTGGACTGGAGCAACCTCATTCATTAGGAAACGGATGGACAAGGCGAGCACCCAGCCATACTGCTGCCTTGGCAACCTCTGCTTGTTAGCATGCAATGGTGGCAGAGATCTTTAAGGTAGGAGCACACTGCAGAGACAACAACAAGAGCATTGCCTAAGTTTTTTTAAAAAAAAAATGCATGTAAGAAAAGTCGCAATTTGTGGCCGGTAAACAGCAGCAAAAAAATATTAAATTCCAGGCACTTACTGCTATGCGTGTAAGGGATGCCTTTACCGCGCTCCATTTGTCCCGCCGTCTGTCTATGATGATGATGAATCCAATGCTGGCAGCCTCCAGACTGCAAAATATCCAAATCAGGTATATGGGGTTACACGACGACGGCAACCCTGTTCCGAGCAATGGTACTGCAGCAAAGACACATCCTGCACAGCACACGTCAAGCTCATCAGACCCGGGCTGCAAGCCAATCTTTCCCCTTCCTTTCTTCGCGTCCCCCCTCCCGCCCAAGCATCAGGTTAGCAGCTTCCACGAAACATGAATATTTTATCCACTCTATCATTTTGACGGCTTTGCAGCTGCTGCCAAAAAAAACATGGCAATGGGAACAGTTTGGAATACAGACGCAATTTGCTAGCTTGGAAGAAAAAGGCAACTGAGGATAGCCATGATTGCATAAGTCATGAGCTTTACAGTCGTGAGTTTTAGAAGTCTCAAACTGTGCATGGTGTGGAGAGAGCAGAGAGACGTTTCCTCCCTCTCCCACAAGACTAGCACCAGGGGCCAGCCAATGAAACTGACTGGTGGGAAATTTAGGAAGAGAAGGAGATTTATCACAGTGCATAATGCATCTGCTAGTTCAACTGCTTTGTGAACTACATTTTGTTGAAAAGCAATATATAAAGTGGTTCACTGTAAAAGGTAAAGGTAAAGGTTTCCCCACGACCGAATGGTCTAGTCGTGACCGACTGTAGGGGGCGGTGCTCATCTCCGTTTCAAAGCCTGTGAGCCGGCGTTTTTGTCCGATCATGGTGGCCAGCATGATTCTACGCCGTAGCGCACGGAACGCCGTTACCTTCCCACCAAAGTGGTCCCTATTTATCTACTTGCATTTTAGGTGCTTTCGAACTGCTAGGTTGGCAGGAGCTGGGACAAGCAACGGGAGCTCACTCCGTCACGCAGTTCAACTGCTAGTTCAACTGCTAGTTCAACTGCTTTGTGAACTACATTTTGTTGAAAAGCAATATATAAAGTGGTTCACTGAGCAAGCACCAAGTCGTCACTGACTCCTGGGGTGACATCATATTGTGGCATTTGCTAGGCAGGCTTTGTTGCACAGTGTGGTTTGCCATTGCCTTCCCCAGTCTTCTTTTTACTTTACACCCCAGCGGATACTCATTTTACCAACCTTGGAAGGATGGAAGGATGAGTTGACCTTGAGCTAGCTAGCTGAGACCCTGACTTCCCTCTGGGATCAAACTCAGGTTGTGGGGAGGGTTTTTGATTGCAGTACTGTGGCCTACCACTCTGTACCACACAAGGCTTAGGGTTCAATCCTGATCTGGAGTTAGGCCAACACAAGTCTTTTGTGCCAGCCCAGGAGTGTAGCAAACAGACCATAAAGTGCACTCTCTGAGTCCGGGAGGACGGTGCATGTCTGTGTACCATTCTTGGAGCCTCTCTGACTCCAAGAATGGTGCAAATACACTTTACTGCACGCTTGCAACGCTCCTGGGCCAACGCAAAAGACTTGTGCCATCCTAACTCCAGGTTAGGATTGCTGCCTTAATGATACACAGGTTGAGTTTCCCTTATCTGGACAGCTTGGGATGGGAAGGTGTCTGGATTTTGGATTTGTCTGGATGTTGGGACACAATAATTGCACACTTATAATGAGAAATGCTTCCTCTTGCTCTTTTCACTGTTACCCATTTGGGTGTCTGCTGGCCTCTGACATTTTTCAGCTATGTCTGTATAGGCACACACCAAAGGGACAGAACAGAACTTACAGCCTGAACACTGGAATGACCACAAGACCTTCTAGGGTTCACACTACATAATTATTATTATTTTTAAGTCTTGAACAAAATGTCTGGATTTTGGCATAGTCTGGATTTCAGATGTCTGGAAAAGGAATCATCTACCTGTATAAATATTCTTAATAATAATAACTACCATCATCATCATCATCATCATCATCGGAATTTTTTATCACCAGATATGATGGTGGCCTCTATCTTGGATGGCTTTAAAAAGTGATTGGACAAGTCCATAGAGGACAAGTCTTATCAACGGCTACTAGTTATGATGGTTGTTTTCTCCTCTAGGTTTATCTGTATTCTGCTGTCGTAAAGCTCTCCATGTGCCAGCCCAATCCATGGTAGGACTGGGCCATTAACTTCTTAGGAGGGGTATGAACAGGGTCGGCCCATCATGAGACCAACTTGTATGGTTGCCTCAGTCAGCACTGGTGAGGGGCACCCATCTGCCTGCCTACGTGCGGACCGCTCCTGCCGCTCCTGCAATTGGAAAAGGAAGAGGGGACAATGCGGAAGAGGAAGTGTGGACAGGAGGAGAGTGCTGAGCTGGAACACTGGAGGAGCAGAGGCTGGCACATAATTGGGTAAGGGCACGCAGGAGCCTCTTGAAGAGGACGGGAATAAACACTAAATTGCCACCAATGTGAATGTGCCCAAGGAGGGAAGGCAAGGAGTGAGCCAAGGGGGAAGGTTCCCTGGGCGGATTTTCAATGGGCAACTCTGGGCACTGAGCTGCCGCTCACCCCATTCAAAAGGGGAAAGGAAGAAGGCCAAACCAACGAGGGGCAAAGCAGGCGGTCACCTGTTCTGGCTTCCTGATGGAGTGCTTAATCTGACTATTGTCAGATTGGGGTTACGTTCCGGACCCCACCGTGGATACCTGAAACCGTGGATACCAGGGACGCCTTTTTAAAGATAGGGGAACATCAGTGGTTTTGCTGCCACACATTAAAAAAAGAGTTTTTTTTTAATGTTCCCCTATCTTTTTAATAGGCGTCCCAGTATCCATAGCCCTGCTCCAGGTGGAGGCTAACCAAGCTGGCCTCCTCACAGGATGGAATTTGGAGCAGCAGCCCCAGGCTACGCCAGTCAGCCTGCTGCCCCCCCCCATCTTGACCCAGAAGTAACTGCAGTGATGTGACCAATCAGCTGCATTGAGGAAGGCTCCAGGGGCGGGAAGAACCCACCCTCAGAGCCTTTCTTAACAGGCCTGGAGTCAGCGGCTGTCTCCAGAGTGGCCAGCTCCGCTCCGGTTGCACCATGCCAAGGAAGACTCCACAGGTAGGTTCTGCCTGTCCCCGGAGCAGTTACACAGCATGCAGCATTGGTGCAACGTCAGACAAATGCAAGGGAGAACGTAAACAGGAGGCTTCAGGCTTACCTGGGAATGCTGGTTAAATATGTTACAACGTTCAGAAAATCCTCATCAGGGATCTCACTGAAACCTGCATACTCAGGAAAGGTGATGATTGGTGCCCCGTCTACCCCTCTTCCTCCTGCAAGAGAAGAGGGCAAAATCATTCCACAGATCGCAACAACCAGTCTCTCTTATCAATGGCATTTCCTTATATTGCTACCATACTGTCAGAAACTCCAAATGGAAGCACAGTAAAGCATCTTCTTCAGTAACCAAGATTCTTCCGATTAGGTAGCACTCTGTGATTGAGTGAACTGCTCCCAGCGGCAACAAGGTGTAGGCAGCCTGTTGTCTTGTGTGCTCCCTGAGGCACCTGGTGGGCCCTGTGAGATACAGGAAGCTGGACTAGGTGGGCCTTGACCTGATCCAGCGGGGCTGCTATGTGTACATGTTTGAAGAGAAGCATCTGGTTCTGGTGGTTGTCCAAGAGAAATGCTGTGGAGAATCTTGACTGGCCACCGGTGTGTTTACCTCAGAATTTACCTCAGAATGCCAGGTGCAAGGTAGTGGCCACAGAAGGCAGGCAGCCTGTTGTCTCGTGTGCTCCCTGAGGCATCTGGTGGGCCATGTGAGATACAGGAAGCTGGACTAGATGGGCCTTGGCCTGATCCAGTGGGGCTGTTCCTATGAGTACATTTCTGAAGAAGAGCATCTGGTTCTGGCGGCTGTCAAAGAGAAATCTGTGGAAAATCTTGACTGGCCACCAGTGTGTTTACCTCAGAATTTATCTCAGAATGCCAGGTGCAAGGGAGTGGCCACAGAATGCAGGCAGCCTGTTGTCTTGTGTGCTCCCTGAGGCATCTGGTGGGCCACTGTGAGATACAGGAAGTTGGACTGGATGGGCCTTTGGCCTGATTCAGTGGGGCTGTTCTTATGTTCTTATATTTAGGGCCCAATCCTAAACTGGCATAAGCGAAGCCAGCAAAGTTTGGCCAGCACAACTGACACCTTAAAGGATGTTTGGACCACTCTCGGAGTTAGAGAGGCCAGCACACAGACATGTGCCATCCTCCCTGACTCCGAGAGTGGTCTAAACACGCTTTACGGTGGCCCTTGTGCTGGCCAAACTTTGATGGCTTAGCTTATGCCGGCCTAACTCCCGTTTAGGATTGCGCTCACAGTGTGCCTGATCCCTGCCCTGAGGAGCTTACATTCTAAATATTCACCAGTAGGCCTAGTGGAGGAACCAAGGAAGGAAATGAGGGAGGAATGCAAACATATCTAAGTGCATATACTTTGTTTTAATTGGGGATAAGAACTAAGGGCCTAAATACCCTTTACAGAGGATTTTACTTACTTGAAACAGGAAAAGCCACATTGGGAGTTGGTGGCTGGCTGGAAGTTGGTGGTTGGAGGGGAAAGCGTTTAGTCCCCCCCCTCCCTCTGCTACTGCTTTACATCAAATGACCTTCTCTCAAAGTGGCTTTTCCTTGGAAAAAATAGGGGGTTGGGTCTGTCAGAGTCTACACATATAATATGTACTTCGCCTCCCTAGTGATCAGGGCAACACTTCAAAGATAAGGTGGGTCTGGAGTTGGGGTTTGAAGCCGAAGTGGGACCGGGCAGCAAGGACAGGATTTTTGGAAAGGGGAGGAACCCTTTAGGTGGCTCAGAATTTTTCCTTTTAAAACCAATCTGGGACAAGCCTGGTTTTGCAATTCAGGCTTGATAAGAGGTGAACTCCCAATGGTCCTCAGGTTGTGCGTGGTGGCCTGGTTACCAAACTCTCTCTTCAGCCCTGGGTGAGCACAGAGCTGTAATAGGCTCACAGAGTGGCAGGGGTGGGGCAATATCACCATGCTCATTGCGCCGCCCCCGCCCCCGGTGCTGCCTGTTCACACACCTGGAACTGTTCTATTTAGTAACGTCAGTGATGTCATGCAGGGGGTACGCGAGTACCGGTTTCTAGGATTACAGCTTGCCCCGCCCATTCGCCCGCCCACTCGTCGACTCCACCCTCTACAACGTTTGAATTTCCTGCATGTTTGAGTTGCCTGCATGTTCTCAGAGCCAGGCAGGCAGCGAGCGGAGCCTTTCCTTTCCTTGCCACTGAAAAATGAGTTGCTCTGGGGTTTTAACATGATGCCAGGCCTCTGGGGGTGCTGTGGAATACTGTTGCAACTGTTGGGTCAGTTTAAACTCATCTGCGGCCTCAAAAAGGGCTTTTTTCATGTCACTTCCTGCCACGACCTCACTTCTGGCTTATGACATCACTTCCAGTGGGCGGGTCCCGACACGTGCCAATCAAAAGTGAGTACCTGTTCTTAAATCATTTAGATGACACCACTGAGTAACGTACGTTTGGACAACTCTCGGAGCGCAATTCTAACCTGGAGTTAGGCCGGCACAGTTAGGCCAGCAAAGTTTGGCCGGCACAAGGGGCACCATCAAGTACGTTTGGACCACTCTCAGAGTCTGAGAGGCCAGCACACAGGCATGCGCCACCCTCCCTGGCTCCAAGAGTGGTCCAAACACACTTTAGGGTGTCCCTTGTGCCCGCCAAACTTTGTTGGCCTAACTATGCCAGCCTAACTCCAGGTTAGGACTGCGCGCTGAGGAGTGTTTCGGATGCGAGGGCAGGCAGGTGAAAAAGTGTGTCACATTTTCACCCGGCTACAACCGGCGCCCGCTGCTTCCACCTCCACCTCGCAGCATCTTCCATATGCCTCTGGATGAGTAGATACTGTCCTGCTGGTGTCATGCAAGTGATCCGCTCTCAATCAGAGTGAAACCCACAGAAGGAACAGGAGGTTTTCCTGTCAGCCAGTCTATATTCAGATACTTTCACAATGATGTTTGTGCCCTAAATACACACATGCACACATTCAGGAAGTGGGACTTGTCTAACCAGACTGCAACCTCCTTTATTTCTAACCCAGCTGCTGAATTGGGAAACGAAATACTGCAGCTACAGCTTTGCCTGCCTGCCTGCGGCACCCCATTCCAGGAATCCTGTTGCCTACACCAGGTGAGGAAAGGGAGATAGAGGGAAGTCCTGGGGTAGGAAACCGGAAGGAGAAGCTGCAGCCACCCAGTCTTCTGAGGCCGCAGCCGTGTTAAAGGGAAGGGTGGTTAATAGTCAGTCTCTCTTCCCAGAGTACCATGGGAGCTAGACCTGTAGTCCTCAAGGGGGGGGGATAGAGACTCCAACAAAGACATACAGTTCTGAGGATTCTTTGCATGCCGTGACAGTGAAACTAGGATACAGTTAATATAAAATCCATGGACTTGCCCACAGACATCAACAACACGCAAGCAGCCCAATTCTACCTAACCCCCCCCCCCCGCCAAAGTGGCCACAACAATAGAGCAGTGGTTCCCAAACTGTGCGTCGGGACCTACCAGATCGCAAGCCAATTTTATAATGATGATTATGATGATGATTATGATGATGATGATGATGATGATGATGATGATGATGATGCAGTGAATATTTCCCCACAAGCAATGGATGAACATCAGTTACCTCCCCTGCTACTGCTCCCCTATACATAGCACTCAGTGACATACTGCTCCTGCATCTGGAGGTTCAATGAAGCTATCATACAGAATGTTACATACGACCGTTGTATTTTGGCCATAACATTTTATAGAATGAAGATATTAGACTCTGGTTTGCTTCATTGAATTCCTCACGAAATTCTGCATCGAACGATATGTAACATGATGGTATTATTCCTACAAACTGCAATTTTAACAAACTGCGACTTATACATAAGTTTTATGTTTGGTTTTAGTTTTAGTTTTTTGGCCATAATGTTTGATAGAATAAAGTTACTACATTCTGTGTGTTTTCTCCATTGAATTCCTCATGAACTTCTGCATGGAATGGTATATAACATGATGGTATTATTCCTTAAATATTTCACAATTTTCACAATTTGTGTCCCTAGTGGTGGCAGCCCCCCCCCAAGGGTGGCACCCGGGGTGCTCCTTTGCCCCATAGCTAGCTATGCCACTGGCCTGCACAAAAATCAATCAATCAATCAACAATCAACAGGTACTTATATACCGCTTTTCAACACGAAGTTCACAAAGCGGTTTACAGGCAAATAATAATAATAATAAAATTAAATGGCTCCCTGTCCCAAAGGGCTCACAATCTAAAAAAAAAAAAAGCCATCAAAAATGCCATCAAAGGATTAGTGCACCTACACAAAAGTGCCAATGTAGCTGTATGCAGGAAGCCAGTGAACATGAGAAAAAAATTATCCATATGGGCTGACTGTATTCAAGCATGTCATTAATATTCAAAGTAGCTTTCAATTGGAGGCACTTCACAAGTCATGCTTTCACTGAACTTTTCCATGGGAGAAAGCATAAAAACCACAGGTCGACAGTTATACATGACTGCACACACTTCGCTGGGGTGATACGAGCTGGGAAATTGCACTCGGCTTCAACAGCGTGTGCCATGTATCTGCGTGCAGCAAGATATATAAGTATGCGATCATCAGACACGATCGTCTATTAAGGGGCTTAACACTATTTCCTTCACAGAAGAATTTCCCAGATTGACAAATTGCAAATGTGACTACTATGTATGATGCAACCATCCCTTACTAGGAAGGATTTAGTGACATCTAGTGGAAAAGACTGTAATGTTCTGGTCTAGAAAGAAAAGAACTTGCCGATTTGGAAATATAATTCTTCTTGTCAGTCCCTCCCCAATAAACAATCAAAGCACAGGCACACCTTTAATCACTGAATTTTCAGAATGCTGAGACTCAAACTTTTGAATTACTCGAGACTCTGGCTGTGGATCACACACCCCAAAATTTCACATACAAATAAGAGGTAAAGGTTTCCCCACAACCGAATGGTCTAGTCGTGACCGACTGCAGGGGGCAGTGCTCATCTCCATTTCTAAGCCAAAGAGCCAGTGTTTCTTCGAGGACAGTTTCCATGGTCATGTGGCCAGCATGACTATACACCAAGGCGCATGGAACACCATTTACCTTCTCACCGAAGTGGTACCTATTTATCTACTCGCATGTTTACGTTCTTTTGGACTGCTAGGTTGGCAGGAGCTGGGACAAGTGACGGGAGCTCACTTTGTCTCATGGTCTCAAACTGCCAACCTTCCAAGCACCAAGCTCAGCAGCAGTGGTTTAACCCGCAGCGCCACCATGTCCCTGTCACATATAAATAGAATTTCACATTTGTAGACATATGTGTAACACCCCCATTTTCTTACCCATGAACATTCCTGAATTTGCCCACCCTCTAGCTGTACTGAGGGTGAGGATGAGAGCTCTATTCTTCCTGGTATGTGCTACATTCCTCTACTCATCAGTAGCAGGAAAAGTAGCAGTACTTTTCCCCAACAAAAGTAAAGAAGCTGATTGTTCCTTCGGTGGAAGATACACAAGAAAAACGTAACTGTCCTGCAATCTCTTAGCAACAGCTCAAAATACAACTCGGCTGCGACAGGGTTTGCAATGGTCGGCTGTGCACTGACAGATACCTCCATGCTCAGGTGTATGCATAGACATGCATGTGTGTGACAAACAAGATGTGTTTGTGCCCCACTCAAGACTTCAGTCTTGAGTTCAGGAGGAAGCTGAATCCTAAAGCAATTCACGTGGATTCTAACAAGTGGATTCTAACAAGGCCCCTGCAAAAGCAAAACGAGGAATTTTCCAGGAACAGAAACCAAAATAGATGACTGCCCCAGTGCACAGGAACAGCTGAGACAATGACAGCCATATTTAGGGCAACCAGATGCCAAGGATAGTAGAATTATGTAGAAATGGGACCTCTGTAAAGGCCTACTCTGTGCAATGATTCAAGGGACGGATATCCCTGTAATACCTGTATATCACTGTAAGGGATATACTGTAATATTAATCAATCAATCAATCACTAGTTTTTTTATACCGCTTTTCAACACAAGTTCACAAAGCAGTTTACAGGCAAATAATAACATTAAATTTAAATGGTTCCCTGTCCCTAAAGGGCTCACAATCTAAAAAGAATGGAGAACACCACCAGCAACAGCCATGAGAAAGACACGGCTGGGGTGAAGAGGGACAATTACTCTCCCCCTGCTAAATTTAAGAGGACACCACTTGAAAAAGTGCCTCTTGCCCAGTTAGCAGGGGTAATATCCCTGTAAGGGATGGGTATATCCTGCTGTGCCTCCACCATGTGCAGCCAACCTGTGGCATAGGAAGAAATGGTCCTTTGGCACATCTGAAGACAGGGTAAGGGCAATGCAGGACCGCACATAGGCCTGGGTATTTATTTGACACATTTCTTTCCCACCCAACAAATGCTTGTTACAATTACATCAATTCAGGGCACAGTCCTAACCTGGAGTTAGGCCAGCACAGTGAGGCCAGCAAAGTTTGGCTGGCACAAGGGATACCATAAAGCGCATTTGGGCCATTCTCGGAGTCAGGGAGGATGGCGCACGTCTGTGTGCTGGCCTCTCTGACTCCGAGAGTGGTCCAAACATACTTTACAGTAACAACAGAAAACGGATGTCCACTGATGATCACCGGGGTGGGCAAAGTAAAAAGCTGTCACTGGTATTCTCTCTCTTTCTCTTTTTGGAGCGCCCCCACCCAAATTAAAAGAATACTTGCTGCAATGCTTATTGTGTTCAGTTTATGTAAATTCTTGCAGATTTCTCAGCAGTCAGATCTGCAGTCAATCCTATTCTCCTGGAAAGGGGCCTTTTGTCTGATAGGTTCTCAAGTTTTAAAACGCTGATTTTATTTGCTTTGCTCAAAGATTGACTGCAGATTATTTAAAATTGTAACTCCTATGCATTCTGCCTTTGGAAAAAAATTGTCTTTTTGTAGGAAACATTTCTTTTGTATTTTTGTAGAATACAGTGATATACAGATATGGAAACTATCAACATTAACTTGTGTTTGACGCTGCAAAAGGAATGCAACTAGGAATCTATGGGAATATTAATTCTATTTTTGTAGAAGCATTTAATAGATTTTTTATTAATATCTATTCATCCAGAAGCCCTTGGGTGGTAAAGCTGCCAGCTTTTCCACAGACAGAGCTCTTGTGTCTTTAGTAGTTGCAGAGTAGGAGTATATTCAGAAAGGAAAATTTTGACTCTCCCATCACTGCATTTTCATGCTGGGAAAAACTTCACCTGATAAATTTATTCTTGCCTCCCCACTGTCAAAAGCACAGGAGCACTGTTGGAAAATAAACTGGCAACTATTGAGAAAAGAAAGAAGGGGAAGACTTCATATTCACAGCAGTAGCTAAGGGGACAACAGTATGATAAGTATTGCAGGTGCCACAATGCACCATGTAAACAGTCCCTCCCACTTGCAGTCAAAGCCATTCTGAGCAGCAACAGCAACATAACTGCTGTATCGTGAAGGTCTACATAAACCATAAAACAGGATTTAAGCTTATTTATTTTAAATAAACTTTTATTTTAGGCTTCATAGCCTTAAAAAAAGCATCATGCTGCCAGTTTTGACGTTTATGGCATAAACGGCATAAGATAATAATAGGATCGAAGAGTACCCAATAGGTCATTAGTCCAACTCCCTACTTGTACCAAGAAATCCTCCTAGAGCATCTCCAGAGCAGGTGCCTGTCAAACCTCTGCTTGAAGGTCTCCAGTGAGGGAGAATCCACCACCTCCCTTGGCAATCTATTCCACTGTCGAACCACCCTACCATCAAGAGATTGTTCCTGATGTCCAACCAGAATCTCCTCTCTTGCAGTTTGTACCCCTTGAACCTAGTTCCACTGTCAAGGCAGATGAGAACAGATTTGTCCCTTCTTCCTTATGACAGCCCTTCAGATATTTGAAGAGTGCTATTATACCCCCTCTCGTATATCATAGAATCATGGAGTTGGAATGGACCTACAAGGTCATCTAGTCCAACTCCCTACTTGTATCAAGAAATCCTCCTAGAGCATCTCCAGCAGGTACCTGTCAAGCCTCTGCTTGAAGGTCTCCAGTGAGGGAGAATCTACCACCTTCCTTGGCAATTTGTTCCACTGCCGAACAGACCTTACCGTCAAGAATTTCTTCCTGATGTAATAATGTACCTTTGTTCTGTGAGTGTTTTTAAAGATGCAGGTGTTCCTTCTTTCAGTAAATTAGAGAGGGCACTAAGTTGACTTCAAATACCTGGAAAAAGCAAGTCTTTAGCTAGCTAAGGAAGCGAGATTCCCCTGAATCTCCTTGGTGACACTGTCTCACAAATGCCTGCTGCATATAATGGGATCAGTCATAGATGCTGGTAACATACTGGCCTCCTTTGTATTGCGCTGGGACATAATTACAAGTTATCATGGACCCTGATGAAATGGAAAGCTGGTGGATAGCAAGCCCCTTTTTTTCCATGGACACATTGTCTGTCAAGGCATCCGTGACAGCCTGTGACTTTAGAAGGGATGTATGCCTTCCTACTGTAGGGACGTGGTGGCGCAGCGAGTTAATCCGCTGTTGCTGGGCTTTCTGACCGCAAGGTTGGGAGTTCAAGACTGCATGACGGACTGAGCTCCCGTTGCTTGTCCCAGCTCCTGCCAACCTAGCAGTTCGAAAGCACCTCAATGCAAGTAGATAAATAGGGACCACTTCGGTGGTCACGGTGTTCCGTGCGCTACGGCGTAGAGTCATGCTGGCCACATGACCATGGAAACTTGTCCTCGGACAAAACACCGGGTCTACAGGCTTTGAAACGGAGATGAGCACCGCCCCCTACAGTCGGTCACGACTAGACCATTCGGTCTGGGGAAACCTTTACCTTTATGCCTTCCTACTACACCTCTTTCTCATCACAGAGGCCCTGCCTGCATTATATATCTCATGCCGTGTTAATTGTTGCAGCTTCCCCCAAAGAATCCTGAGAACTGTAGTTTGGTGAGGGTTATTTTCCATCCAGATAGGGAGGTAATTCTGCCCATCCATTCACAGATAGCAAGTTCGCATATAAAGAGGACTGACTGTAAATATGGCTGGAATCTAAAGGGCATGCACATTCCTTGCACATCCAGGAATGATGCTAATTTCTCCTTCAAAGGACAGCCCCTGAGGGCCACCTGAGAATGATCCTGCACTAGAGATCAGCTAGAAGGAGAGACTTAGATCTACTAGGCAGCACCCCAGAGCTCTATGGCTCTTCTGAGCCTCTGGAAATTCTGGAGCTTCTGAGCCTTTAGGGCTGGCAGCCTTAAAGAGCACTTGGTAGTCACGCTAGGGCCTTCCTTGTTGACCTTTAATAGGAAATTAAGTGGGTGAGTTCTGCCAAATACAATGCAAGTGAGCCCCAATCCTTACCTGACAAGATGGCAAATTGCCGGTGAAGTTGCTCTATGATGTCCACAGCAACGAGAGGCCTGATCTCCTGTTGCATGATTTCATCTGCGCAAGCAGAGAGGGAAGGAGGGGTGAGAGAGAGAGAGGGAGAGAGAGAGGGAGAGAGAGAGAGAGAGAGAGAGAGAGAGAGAGAGAGAGAGAGAGAGA
>JAJKFI010000044.1:233502-247691 GCA_029204185.1 Lerista edwardsae | reverse complement strand
GGGGGGGGGTCAGGGATGGCACCTATAAACATCCGGGCGAAGCCAGGTACATAAAAGCTAGTCTATATATAAAAAATTGAACGTCTGTACATTTGTACGTTTGTGTATACGTACGTATGTTCCGCATAGGCTCCGCAACGCCTGGACCGATCGACACGAAACTTGGCAGGCATACACCTTGCGGCCTGGCGACAAACAGTGCAGGGGTCACACACCCCTAGGACCCCCCGGGGGTGCGGGGGGGGTTGACATGTAAACGTGATCGCAAACGGCCGACATCGGTGTCGAATCCATTGTTTCTGGGGTCACCAAGACAAGCAGCGACTCCCTCGACGCAGTTTGACTCTGGGTTCGGCCCCCCCTCGGCGTGGGGGGGCAAGAAGGGGTGCAAAACAAACCGTCCACCATGCCCTCCTGGAATGCCTGGAGCGATTGACGTCAAACTTGGCATGCGTGTGCCTTGCAGTCTGGCGACAAATACTGCGGGGGTCAGAGCCCTCTAATGCCCCCAGGGGTGGGGGTATGCAGGGGGGCCATGTGAAAACGGCCGAAATCGGTGTCAAATCTATAGTTTCCGGGGTCGGCAGGATGAGCGGAAACGCTCTTGATGCCATTGGAGTCCGGGTTTGTCCTCCCTTGGCGTGGGGGGTGAGAAGGGGTGCGAAACAAAATGTCCGCCATGCCCCGCTGGAATGCCTGGACCGATTGGCACCACACTTGGCATGCAGCTGCCTGCTGGCCTGGGGACAAACATTGCGAGGGTCAGGGCCCCCTACTGCCCCCGGGGGTGGGGGTACGCAGGGGGCCCCACGTGAAAATGGTCGAACATGTCCACCGTGACCCGTTGGAATGCCTGGAGCGATTAACACCAGTATGCTTTACGGTCTGGGGACAAACACTACGTGGGTCACACCCTCCTAGTGCCCCCAGGAGTGGGGGTGCACAGCGGGCCCCATGTGAAAATGGTCAAAAATGGCCGAAATCGGTGTCACATCCATAGTTTCCAGGGTCGCCGAGACGAATGTCGACGCTCCCGAGGCGGTTTGAATCCACATTCGCACTTTGGATAATTTGTTGCCCGGGCAACGCCGGGTAAAAAACGCTAGTGAGTCATACTGATTTTGATTCTTTCATTTCCCATCACTGCTGTTGTATGAATCCTTTAATAAATGCCATATCATTTATCCTGAACTCCTACTTTGGGGGGGATTACCTAATTATTAAGTGGGCATCCATCAGTTCAAAGTCCTGGTGACCACACTTTTTCTGGTAACGAAGTTTTCATGGTAGCAACACAATTCCTTTGTGTAATTACAAATCCATGCCTCTGTTTGAAAAGGGTGGTGGTGGGATGATTGATTGCTCTGTGCTGTTGCTGTTGCTTTAGCTACTGCTGTTTTACCTGCTGAATCAGGAGTCAGGGCCCAATCTTGTTCAACTTTCCAGTGCCAATGCAGCTGTACCAATGGTGTGTGTGTGTATTGCATCCTACAGTGGGCAGGTAGTCATGGAGGCCTCCTCAAGGAAAGGGGACATTTGTTCCCTATCCTTGGGGCTGCATTGTAGCAGCAGAGAGCTGTTCACCTACGTGTTCAGCCTTTGGGTTTCTGGTTGGCCACTACAGGAAACTGCAGGCATGCTGGGCTAGGAGGAACTTTGAACTGACTCAGCAGGGCTTGGCTTATGTATGAAATAGCACGTATCTCAGGCTAACTTCCCTGCGCAGTAATAGAACTACTAGGCAGCCTTAGGAAAGCCACTCTCTCCAAGCCTTGAACTTGCCTTCCATTTGGAATAAGTAGGACAACAGCATTTTACGGTAAGGGGTCCTGCAGGGATGGAGGAAGGGTGTCATGAGGTGGGGACACAGGCAATGGGCACCGACAGTGGCAGGGCATCAGCAGCGCGCCATTGCGCGGACGAACCCGCGGGCCCTCCCTCGCATCCATTTCACTCCAAAATGGAGCTATTCCGGGCGCAGGAGGGCGTGGCTGCACAATGCATGGGGGCGGGGCGAAGTGCTGGGGGTGTGGTTTCGTCACCCTGCCCTGGGCACACTCGGGGCTGTGTTCGTCTCTGGGGTACTGTAAGGATTACTGAGACAACGTAGTTTGAGAAGACTGTTAAGCATTAAAAAGCCACGTCCCTCAGCCCACCTCATCCACCAGTCAAGTTGATAAAGCCAGGCATTTTGCTGGTTTTACTACTCTTAGCTAGGGTTAAGTCCACATAATCCTTATCCTTGCTTACTGGGCAAGAGGCTCTTGTTTCAAGTGGTGTTCCTCTTATATTTAGCAGAGGGAGAGCAATTGTCCCTCTTCACCCCTGCGCAGTGTCTTGTCTAGTGGCTGTTGCTGGTGGTGTTCTGCATTTTTTTTAGATTGTGAGCCCTTTTGGGACAGGGAGCCATTTAACCTTATTATTATTATTTCTCTGTAAACCGCTTTGTGAACTTTGTGTTGAAAAGCGGTATATAAAAACTGTTGATTGACTGATTGTTCGATCCATCGATCCCTGGCTGAAACCAAGCCAAAGCATATGCAACGTCTATTCTTCTCCTCTCAACCTCTACTCCAGGGGTAGGCAACCATCGGATGTACATGAGCTATAAAATGACTAACTGGCCAAGAGCTACTGGGATCCCCCCATATTTAACTGCAGGCGGGGTAAAATCACCAGGGCAAGGCAGCAGGACAGGGGATCCTTCCAAGCAGCAACATACACACAGCAGCAGCAGAGCATTAGTGAATACAGCCCTCACCGTCCTGGTTTCTCTCCCCCGCTCCATATTTAACTGTAGAAAGAAAACTTCCGGCGCAAGGGAGCAGGGCAGGTCACCAGGCTGTGCTTTGGAGGGCAGGAGATCGTCTAAGGAAGTCCCCCACCCATGACACTCCAGGGAAGAGAAGGCGCTGCCTTCCACTTCCCTTCCTTGCCCTCTGTGCTTTCCCTGCTCTGCTTCTCACCATCATGCAGAAGCTTCTTCTTCCACAGCCCTACCTGGCCGCAGTCACTAGTCCTGCTTTCAGCAGCCACCTCCTGAGAGCACATGAAGCCGGGAGCTCACAAGCTCCAGGGCAGCAGCTTGGCAGGGCAGGGCAGGGCTGGCCAGCTCTGTGCTCTCGGCCCATCCTTTCCAGCTGCTGAGCAGCTGCTGCTGCAGCAGCTCTGAGCTGAAAGGGGTTTGCGAACTACCAGTAACCAACCCCACGAGCTACCGGTAGTCACGAGCCCCATGCAACCTCCCTCCACTCATTTACTCCCCCACAGTCCGCATTCAGATTGCAAACTGGGGCAGGGATCTGCCCTTCGCTGGTGTGACACTGCAAAGTCCCTTATCTGTCGACGATAAAATGTAATACACAATATGCATTCTGGTCCATGTGCAAATGTCTGCCTTTGTTATCTTTCTCTTCGAATGACAGCTGAAAGCAGGTGGCTACACAATGGAGGCATCGCCCTCCCTCTCTGACAAATGCATTTGCATTTCCCCAGTTGGGAATCTGTCCTACTATCCCACTCACCAGATGACTGCAGAGAAAATCTGGGTCATTTAACACCGACAATCTTGCCCGGCTCCTGGATTATGATAATGTGTGCAGGAATTAACGGGAAACCCCACCCCACCCCCCGGGAGGGCAGTCAGGGAGGGGTGCTGCAAGGTGCCGTGATTTGTGTGCTTCAGTGGGAGCTGTCAGGAGCAGCACACTAAGGCCAAGCGTAAATCACAGCCTGCATTCACAGGAGCACGTTTGATCACTCCACGAAAGTTATGTCAGTCGAATGTTGGGCTCCAAAACTGCTGAGTGTGCACCTGACTGCATTAAATCTGGACGGCCAGCGGGGCTCTTTGATGGTATTCATTTACTTGAGGGCTGCTATTCTTGCCAGACGGCACTCAAAGTGATGAGCATCAGCTAAAAGCACCGACCAGATAAAATAGCAACGTCTATAATAAGTCGTGTAAAATGCTACCGCGGTTCATAAATAGGCAGTGAGCCAATAAGCAGAAACAAAACCGGAACACAAACGGCATCAGCAGGAGCTCCCCAAAACCTTTCTGATAGGAAGGCTCTTTCCTGAGAGTAAATGCCAACTGCAGAGGGGGCCAGGCAGTGCTTCCTTTGGCCTGGGGCACCAGAGAATGGCTGTGACCACTGAGGTGCCTGGCCTTGGCCCTTGGCAGAGTTGGCGACCATCAGAAAAGGAATGTGAAGCATCTCTAGCAGATTCTAGTGCCAGAGAAGCCCTTCATGGAGAAGACAAGGAGGACTACAGGACTCAGGCGCAGAACCTCATTACACCAGGAACCACTCCAGACTAATCAAGACATAGGGGCACAATGCCCCAGTCTGCCACGCCGTCTTCAGTGCAGAAGGACAGAAGAAGGCAGACAGAAGAATGGGTGTGAAGAAGGGCGGAAGAGCCATGTGAGCAGCAACAGAGGCTCTGTCTCCCATTAAACAGCTGCTCGCTATGGGGCGGGTCTGCCCCCTTGGAAGGTAGTGGTGAGGAGGGCACAATATGGCCAATATGGTGAAGTGGCACTCAGAGAAACTTGGGCTTTGTTCCCTGCTTGGGGCAAAGCTTGCCTGGCGAACTTGGGGCAGTCACTCTCTGCCAGCTTATTCTGCCTCACACAAGAGTTGCTCATATGGAAGAGAAGCAACCATGTTCTCCATGCTGAGCGCAATCCTAAATTACGCTGGAATGGCAAGTCCTGCGCCACATCCAGCACACCTGGGCATATCATAGCAAGCGCAGATCTGAGGAAGCTGCGCGGCTCAAATCACTACTGCTGGTGTTGCCCCAAGAGCTCTAGCGCCAACACGGGGATGCCAGTCAGCTCTCCACATCAGCGTTAGTGACGTTACGCCAACACTATCACATAGTGTAGGCGCAACGTCCGTTCCTGGATTGCACCCTCAGTCTCTCCCCATGTATCCTAGAATCAGCCAGGCCAGTGTTTCTCAAATGGTGGGTCACAACCTGACGTCAGATGGGTCATGGAAAGCTGGGAGCAGCCATCTTGGAAGCTGTAGACCTTACCCTTGCTATATTCCTTTTGTGAGTGTTAACTGTTTCAATTTTCAAGTTGTTTTTAGTTCACTACTTTTACATAATATTTTCCCCTAGTCTTGCTTTCTGTCATATCAGGGATGTTTCCTGGTTGTGCAATTGCTGCAGTCCAAGAATGACAGTTTGCATTGCAAGAGTGTCATTTGATGGTGCCTAAAAGATTGCACTTCCTGCTTGATTATGTCACTTTCAGCCATGACATCATTTCCAGGTTAATGACAGAACTGCCTGTGGGTCCCGACACGAGTGCCGTTCTAAAAAGTTTGAGAAAGTGGGTTAGGCTAAGAGAAAGTCACTGAGAAAGTATCACCACTAACGTTATTTGATAGGGACTTATCAAGCAATGCACTGAAAAACAGTGCTTCTACAAAAAAAATGCAATTACCACGTCCATCTGTTTGATATCACTTTTCTCCGATTCTCTTAAAACCGAAGTTGCTGTGATACCATCTAATCCCTTGGGGAAAGATCTCTACAGCAGGGCATCCCAATTCCCTACTCGAAATGAACTTGAACACATTATCATTTAATTCATCTTTCAGTGACTTCTCTCTCTCTCTTTCTTCCTTTATATCATTGTGGAAAAAAGACTCTAGTTGCGGAGGAGGAGGAGGAGGAGGAGGAGGTAAATGACTGGGATGAGAAGCATTTGTTCAGACCAAAAGAATCAGTCATCAGGCTGCTTAATAAAGGAGTAACCTTTAAACCAACTCAAAAACAGAAGAGCAACAGACACAGAATGAAGCAAGGGACTGCGGTCTTTTCAGGGGAAAATTACAGAACAACGAACAGGTGCAGATCTAACCTGAAGGGAACCTTGTGATCACATATGACTACCAAGGACTGAACTACAATTGATCCTCAGAGATTGAACTACAATTGATCCAAGGATTGAACTACAATTGATCTCAATAATTTTTCGTTGGGTCATGCACAACGTACCCTTTAATTTTGGAGGGACGCTTGCAGAGCCCTACGATGGCTACGCAAGGATGGCTTCAGAGCACTCAGTGATGACATCATCAACAAGCACCAGAGCGTCAAAATAGAGGGTATATGTGGGGCTTTGATTTCAGCTCCGCAGCCATTCAGCTTACAGGGGAGGCTGGCTGTTGCCCTATTCAGGAATCCACATTAAGAGATCCTTAATTTCTTCCTTCTTCCCTGGAGCTGGCAGATCAATTAGCCATACAACTCCTGGGAACTTTTTTTCAAACTTCATTTGTGTGTGTCACTCACAGGGCAGACCTGCTAGTCATAGTGCTGCAAATGCAGCCACTACCCTGTGAAATACTTTGCTGCACATGTGCACTATGGGGGCAGCCACACAGGAGAGGGTAGATCCTAACCACCAACTTAAAAAACAAATAGTAACAAAAATTGGATTGGGACCATGGTACTGGAGGGGGGGCGTACTGGAGTATTAACCCTTTCCCCATACCATTTTCCTGATTAAAATTCCCCCAGCTTCCATTTGCTGCTTAAGAGATACTGTATATGATTTTTACGTCCATATAATTCATGAAAGTTTACCCCACAGGGGAAGTGGCAACAGCACTGAGGGAAAATATTTTCTGTACCCTGGGCAACAGTGTTGCAAGAGGAGTGGCGGTGGCACAGTTAAGTACAGCAGGTGCCGCAAGGCGCCATATAAGCAGCCACGCCCACTCACCGTCAGAGCCATTCGGGGCAGTGCATTGCTATCGCTGACTGGAATGGCTCTGACGAGTGGGAGGGGCCACTTACACAGGCATTGTGGTGCCTGCAGAACTTACTATGCCACCCCCTGTAGCTATGCCACTGCCCTGAGGCCTTCCACAAGCAGCAGCTGCACTCCAGCCAAATGTGCTACAGATACTCCCAGCCTGGCCTCCTCTACCCAACGCTTCCCCTCACAACTAAACTCATTTATATGTTAATGTCCCAAATGAGTGTCAAGAAGATGACCTCTGGGGAGAAAAGCTCAACTGTGCCTAAAAGACTGACACAGTCATGCCTTATTGCTTCACGACAGACCAGCTGAGGCAACCAGCCACAGTAAAACACTGGGAGGGCTTTGTTTTGAATCTGACTCAGGATGCAATTCTAACCTCAAGTTAGGCTGGCAGAATTAGGCCAGCAACATTTGGCCGGCAGAAGGGACAGTACGTTTGGACCGCTTGCGGAGTCACAGAGGCCAGCACACAGACGTGCGCCATCTGCCCTGACTCAGAGAGCTTTACGGTGGGCCTTGTGCCAGCCAAACTTTTCTGGCCTAACTGTGCCGGCCTAACTCCAGGTTAGGCTTGTGGCCCACCCTGCTTTGCTTGGCTCCTCTGGGAAAAGCTGCACCTAACTTTGGCCTGCTGAGGGCTAAACAACACATGCCAAGCACATGCCTTTAAGCCTGGACTGTTCCAATTGCTCTTAAAGAACGAGGGAAATGACCATGTATTTGTTTGTTTGTTTAATTAACTAGAATCATTTTCATCCCATTTCGCCATCCGTATGATCTTCAAGCAGCTCTCCCCCTCCCACTTCCTGGATTGGACTTCCTGGACTGCAGTGGAAAAGAGAGTGGCGAGCTAGCGGGTTTCTTTTCTGATCAAAAGCCTGGAAGAATAGAGGCCTGCCCATGATTTGGGAAGGAAGCCAGAATTTGACATGGCATCTCAGGCCACAGGGGGCCTTGGGCTGACCCTGTGTGTGCTGAGAGAAAATGCCATGTTTGTCATATCGCAATGAATGCTCCTGTCTATTGTGGGCAGGATACAGAACAGTGTAGCATCAAATAACTGTGACAGACTCTGTATGGCAGTACAGCCTCAGGGCCCAATTCTATGGGCTTCAGCACTGGTAGTACAAGTGAACTGCATTCGCTGGTGTTGTAAAAGTGCTGTAAGGCACTTCAGTTACCATCGGGGCTGGACCAATGCTGGCCCAAAGTGGCGGCAACGCGACACCAGCGGCCAAGTGAACACAGGGGACTCCCAACGTTGCCATTTTCTAGGTGGGGCAGGAGGGCGTAATTGGGCAGGGGGAGAGCCGGAGTGGGGGTGGGACCAGCTGTGGCCTCCACTGCCCAATTCTATCCTCCATGTTGGGCTACGTGTCCCTCCCAACACGGAGATCCTCACGGCACAATAGCCAACGCAGGCATGAGTAGGCTCATCAATGGCCCTGAACCCAGACCATGGGGGAAGGTGGACAAATGTCCCCTTCTCACGAGGCACCTCTGGCGCCTGCCTGGCGCCAGTAGGATGCAGTGGTAGCCATTTGGCTACCAGTGCACCTCCAGCGCACAGACAGCACAGGATTGGTCTGCCCATTAGTAGTGTAGCTATGGGGTGTGTGGCAAAGTACTGGAGATGCCCACAATATGCTGTGTACGTAAATGTTGCTGTCACCACCTGGAACAGCTCCAATCACCAGTGGGAGGGGCTGCTTACACAGCGCATTGCGGCACTTGCAGTACTTACTGTGCTCCCTCCCCCGCACTGTAGCTACATTACTGGCCTCAGTCACGCAAGTTCAGGCAAAGAGGGGTGCAAATTATACTGTCATTCCAGAAGGAGGTAGTGTGTGGTATGGGAAACGTCTGATAATTTGTTCCCTGAGAGGCAAAAGACAGAAATACCATGAAACAAAAACAACTCCAGCAGTGTGGATGGGCCCTTACGGTAGGTTAGCCTGGGGACAGAGAATGGGGGGAGCAAGATGGACCCCCCAAAATGCTCTGTCGATACATAGAAGGTGACACCTCCGAAATCCCTTTTGGCTTCAGCTTCAGCTACGATCTCATTGCAGAGAATGAATGACCTTCTGTTTCACAGTCATTGCTTGATTCACATTACAGTGAAATTCAGGATTGCTGACACAATGAAGGGAAAATTTCCTAGAAAGACACTCTCTATCCGGAGGACGCAACAGTTTCTGCAAAGACATAGTGCAGTCTTGTTAACGGCCAGATGCAGACAAGCGGTTCAGTGTTGTCATTTAGGTCTGTGGGTAAGCAAGGATCAAGCTGGAAGTAGTGGCCACATGGCAACCACCAGTCTACAAGACGTAACTCATGCAAATCAACACTTTTTGGCCCACTTCCAGTTGGTTCTTTGTAAATTAACTACATAGAAGTGTTGAAAAACTTTGTCTTCTTTGCTGGGTGTATTTGATGTTTTTCCCTTGAGGGAATTCAAGGACTTTGGTGGTCCCTTCACAGTAACTCTCTTGGGAGAAGGCTAGGGGTTCCTGCCTCAACTGTCCCTGGTTGGTGGACTTGCACACAATGTCAGAGACCCAATGAGACCCAACCTGGTGACTCTTTCCTTGGTAAATCAGCATCCAGTTCACCGCTGGTGGTCCAGGTCATAACAACCAAGGGCCCAATCCAACAGGCCTTACCACGGGTGCACAAAAAAATGTTGCACGGAGTGCCGTAAAGCACCTCCAGTGCAAGCAGTAAACTGTTACTGCTGGCACTGGGGCAGCTCCATGGTGAGAATGGCCATTGGCTCCCCAAAGGGAACTCCACTTGCCAGCGATGCAGCCATTCTGGGCGGGATGGGAGGGCTTTCTGGGTCTGGGGGAGGGGTGGAGCCGGAGGCAGGACAGGCAGTGACTCTGCTGCCAGTTCCTGACCTCCGAGTAAGATTGCACAGCATTACTTGGAGGCCTTTGCTTCTGCGCCAGCTAAAAAAATGGCACTGGAGCAAGCAGACCTGTAGCCTACCCTGTCCCCCCTTTCCCCATAGAGCCACCTAGGGCGGGCTGGCTGCTGCGGGATGCAGCGGTAGCCACCTGGCTACCGCTGCATTCCTGGGTGGTCAGGCAGTTCAGGATTGGGCCCTAATTTGGACTGATGAACCTGTTAATAAGATAATCTGATTATATGCCTGCAATAATCTGCAACTCCCAAAATCAGAGTTGTAGAGACCTCGTTTTCCATGCAAAACCATGGAGTCTGTCTTCATTGGAGCTGAGTGAAGAAACCACTATAAACCACTTTTAAAATAGTTACTTGGAACCAAATCAGCACTCCAGATATTTTAATCAGATTGTATAACAAGGGCTTTATGAATGTGAGCCAACAAAGCTTGTGGCAATCGCTGACTTTCCTAGAAACTCTGCCCTGAAATTTCTCATCTCAGGAGTCCACTGTAAACAGGAAGATATTGCTCTCAAACTCTTCTTGTGGGCTTCCTGGACTCAGAGTACAATCCTAACCTAGAGTTAGGCCAGCACAGTTAGGCCAGCAAAATTTGGCCAGCACAAGGGTCACTTAAAGCTAGTTTGGGCCATTCTTGGGAGTCAGAGAGGCAGCACACAGACATGCGCCATCCTCCCTAACTCCAAGCATGGTCCAAATGTACTTTACGGTGTCCATTGTGCTGGCCAAACTTTGCTGGCCTAACTGTTCCGACCTAACTTAGATTAGGATTGCTCTCTCAGTGGGTTGGCCAGTTTGTGAACTAGGATCCTAAACGAGAGGGACCAAAGTTTCAAATCTAAACAAGCCGCAGTGTTCTTCTTTGGCTCTGGGAATCAGGTGACCCTAGACAGCCAATCCCATTCCACTGCTGCTCAGGTCTGGACAACAGTGTAGCTATGGGGGATGGCATGGTTAATGTTGCAGGCACCACAATATGCCTAGTAATCGGCCCCTCCCAATCACCGGCAGAGCCATTCTTGGCAGCGAAGGTAACTTCGTTGCTGTCACTGCCCAGAATGGCTCTGACAGTGATTAGGAGGGGCTCGTGACACAGTGCAGTGCAGTGTCTGCAACGCTTACTGTGCCACACCCCGATTGGACATCTTCACTAAAAAGCCCCTGTGCTACTGGTTATTTCTGAACATTGCCACACAACCTGCTGCCCTCTCTGCTCCATTACGTTGCCACCACACCAGCCACTGGCAACCAAACCTTTCAGTGCTTGGGTCCAGGTATCTATTAGCTCCTCCAAGTGGTTCCTCTCCACACATGTAACCATCACAGTGTGGGATCCAGCCACTGAAACTGACTCCTGTACAGTATTCTTGAATCAGCTCAATGAGGCTGCGTCAGAGAAAGGGCGCTAACCTAGTTGTCCCTGCCCTCAAATCCCAGAGCCAAGGCAAGTTGTGTCACAAGCAGACTACAATGGCATGCCCTCGCTCCCTCCCGTCCCACAAGGTAAAACATGCTACAAGAATCTACATTATCCCCAATATATGGGGCAGAATATTCTCAGCTGTGACAGTCACAGCGCAATCCTCACCTGCACTGGAACAGGGCAGCCAGCTCACCTGTGCTGCTTCCTAATCACATTAGGAGGCAGCAGCAGTTCGACATGGGGCAAGGGGCTATATTCCCCTTGCCCCAGCGTAAGCCCCAACCAGCCTTATGGGGCTGCTCAGATCTGCGCCTGCAAAATAGCAGGTGCACATCCATACAGCCAGGAGCGAGGATGGGGGATAGGATTCAGCCCAATGGCCATGCCCAGCCTCTCTGCCCACGGTGCCGCCCCATTACCCCTCCCTTGCCTGCCTTCAGCATGCCCTTGGTGCAGCAATGGCAGAACTAAGCCAGCATATGGCCTTTGTAGCTAACAGACACAGGGGTGCATGTGCACTGGTGCTGCTGCTTGCGACTGCCCAGAGACTGAGTCCCCAGCGCAGATGCGCCTTAGGGCATGTTTGCTACAGCACTGGGCCAACGCAGGAGCGCTGTGCTAGCACACCGCCAGGTTGAAATTGTGCCCTCAAACTGCAAACCCTGCTTCTCTCTTGAGGTACATTTGGCTCACTCCCTGTTGATGTTTCAGCATCTCCTGAAGTCTGTTTTGTTCCACAAGGCCCACAGATTGCAGGGCAATTGAAATTCTCCTCTTCGTAGTGTGGCATGGATTTTTTAAATTTTAATGTTCCTTTTGCTTTCTAGCTGCTACCATTTTCAAATCGTTTCAAATCGCATGAACGGATATATCATGTTTACGATGTGCACATTCATTTAGTCTTTGCATATGGCTGTGCTTCACATCTAGTTGCAGGCTACGTTGGGGAGGGGAGAAGCATTTCAATAAATCAATAACTATCGATATCCATTTCACCAGGATGTAGCCAAGTCTGCTCTTTTACAAAGCCCCGAAATTCTTGTTGCAAAGGCCAATCTGCCGTGAAAAGATGCATTGCAGAGGTGTGAAACAATGGGAAGCAGAAACTGCCCGGTGGGGGTGGGGGGGGAAACTGGCTGTAGTTGCAATTTCTGTTTAGCACATCCACGGAGGAAAAGAAACCCACAGAGTGCTTGCAAGTGGATTGGGATATTGCTCCTGCAAAAGGAGGGCCAGTTTTAAGAATTTCCTAGTTTGGCCATTCTGCAGAGCTCTGAGCACATCTGGGGCAACAGGGGAAAATGTGACCCGGATTGTATTGTGAACAGAAGCTCATCTAATGGCAGGATAGTTTTCTTAATCACAAAGAAAATCCTCTGTCTGTAATGCTGCATCTGGATTATCTGATCAGGCCATTAGTGTTGCTGGAGGGGGGGGGGTACAGTAAATACCATAGGCGCCGCAGCAAGCCCTGCAATGCACCCCTCCCACCCACCGCCAGAGCCATTCTGGGCAGCAACAGCAACGCTGTGTGTTAAGTGGAAGGGGCTGGATACATGGCACATTGTGGCCCCTGCAATGTTTTCCATACACACGGGCAGACACACACATACACCATAGCTACACTGCCGGATCAGACTCTTCACGCACACAGCCTCAACTGCTATCCTGTCTCCCTGGAGAAGGCGGAGGAGAGAAGACGAATCCAGTGATGTCATGCAGGGGGTACGCGGGGGTACGCGAGTACCGGTTTCTAGGATTACAGCTGGCCCCGCCCATTCGCCCGCCCACTCGTCGACTCCGCCCTCTGCAACGTTTGAATTCCCTGCATGTTCTCAGAGCCAGGCAGGCAGCGAGCGGAGCCTTTCCTTTCCTTGCCACTGAAAAATGAGCTGCTCTGGGGTTTTAACATGAGGCCAGGCCTCCTTAACATGTACTGGGGGTGCTGTGGAATACTGTTGCAACTGTTGGGTCAGTTTAAAATCATCTGAGGCCTCAAAAAGGGCTTTTTTCATGTCACTTCCTGCCACGACATCACTTCTGGCTTATGACGTCACTTCCGGTGGGCGGGTCCCGACACGTGCCAATCAAAAGTGAGTACCTGTTATTAAATCATTTGGATGACACCACTGGACGAATCCTTTGAAAACTCTTCCAAGGGCTTTATTTTGCAATTTCCTCCTAGCTGCCTGTATCTGGATGCTTGAACAGAGAGATTTCCTGCTGTGTTATTACGGAGCTTGCCTGCACCTGCCTAAGTTAGGATTGTGCTCTGAGCGGCTGACCATGCCCTGCGAGAGAACAGGGATGCACAGAAGCCCCTCTCACTGCTCGCTGGCTTTGGAGTGAGCCAAGACAGCACAAGTTTCTCTACCTGCCTCTGGCCTTCCCAAGCATCTGGAATGAAGGGCCTGATCTCTCATTTCGCTCCAGACGTTGAAGACTATCAGAAGCAGCCCCGCTTCCAAAGGCTGGCAGAGAGTCAAAGACAGAACATGCACAGCTCCAGACGTCTCTGTGTGCCAGCAATGTTAAGAGGAGGCAGGATTGATCCTTCCCTTTATGCAGGACATCCAGTGTTGCCAAGCACTCACAGATTCCCGAGACATTCCAAAAAGCGGAGAGATCAAGCTGTCTCCTGTCCAATTCCTTTGGCGTGCGTACAGTACTTGTGTAGGGGTCCTGCACTTTCCAACAGGCCCACGTCAAGGAACTTACACTGCCGGCTGACCCTGTTTATAAGCACAGAATAAAAGTAGCACCAGTGCCACTGGGGTAGGCTCTCTGCCCATCTTTCAGCCTCGGCAACCCCCCAAACTTTGCTGGTTTTCAGCACTGGGCATGGAGCCATCCGGTCCGGGGAATGGTTTCTGTGTTGCTGCCGTACTTTTTCCTCCGTTCAGGGGTTGCTTTTGCTGTCCATGCCAGCTGCTGAATCGGTTTTGGCACTGCATACGCCTTTGTGGAAAGAAAGCTGCTTCGGTCACTTTTTCCAGATCTAACCGCTTATAGCGAAAGACTTTTCCAATGTCTGGGCTGAAT
>JAJKFI010000044.1:205101-226233 GCA_029204185.1 Lerista edwardsae | reverse complement strand
TGGTGATCGGCAGCGTGCTCGCTGCCGATCACCACGGAAACCCTCCCAGCGAGCGAAGAAACTCCGCCCAGCGAACCGGTAGGATGACACCACTGATACTGGGGCACACCTGTATTTCATTTTTAACCACCTGCTTCAACGCTTGTACTTTCTCCTGTCAGAGAGGAATTAAAGGGAGGAACGCAGAGTTTGTTCTTTAAGCTCACATCGTGGCATAGGGCCTAATCCCTGCACATGAACATCATCTGCTTCCAAAAACTCTCCTGAAAATTCTCCTCTCTACACGCTGACACAAAACACTCGTGCAATAATGTTTGCCAAACATTTGATGTTGTTTGATGGCCAGAAGTGCCATCATTGTGACGCCAGAGCCTGCTGCTTTCCTGAGAATGCCGCAATACGTTGGGTTATTTCTCAGCCACGTTCCAATAGCAAAGTGAATCAGAAAGAAGAAAAATCCTATTTATAACCTTCACACAAGCAAAACAACCACACAGCCCCCCCTCCTTTCCAGCATCCCATCTCCCCATATTTTCAGTATGGTCGCCCCAGGTGCTTCACGCCCCACCTGAAATTGGCTCACGACCCAACAGTGGGTCCAGACCCACAGTTTGGGAACCACTGTCCTAGATTGTCTGCAATTAGAATAACCTGAGTTGGTAAACCACACATACATATATAAGTTTAATAAATGGCACACCAAGTGTGAAAAAAAATTGTGCAGTGGTAGGATTTGAGAGAGTCGGACACGACTAGAGTCGGACACAACTTAGCGACTGAACAACAAGGATTTGAGACTCCATTTTCCTACAAGTTTTTTAAGCACCAACAAAAAGATTCAGCCACATAAATGCACATTAAACTGCTTATGTTCAGGGATCCCACGGAGGAAGCAGTGAGAGTACATCAGTTGGCCATGCACCCCCACCCCACACACACACAACTCCCCAATTGAAATGACAGGCATGCGTATCCATGAATTAAATTTGTTGTCCTTCAACCCATCTTTCAGCGACGCTGTCAGCTTTTTAAATTTCTTTAAACTTAATTTTTTTAACCTCCTGCATGAACATTGAGGAACTGATTTGTTCATTTGCCAAGTTATACGTTACAAAAAGAAAAGCTTTTCTTTAAAAGCACAACTCTTCCAGGGATAGAAAGGGCAGGGTTTGCGGGTGATACTATGTGGTTCCAACCCATCGGCAAAATGCATAGTGAGTTGCCATGTTTTCAGAGCAGCTGCCCAGACAGGAGAGAGATGTTTGGAGTGAAGAAAGTGAGGCCACTTCGAGTGGTCTTCCTTTTCTAAAAGCTTTCCCCCCTTCCTTTTCCTTTCTCCCTTTGCATGCAAATGTTTCCAATATGCAATATGTTGCACAGCTGAGAAGACATAAAAGTGCATTTATGATGCACTACTGGATATCAAAGGGCCCAATAATTTTGGCTAATGGACTCTCATTGAATTCCATTACTACCAAGTCAGACCCCAAAATAGACCTTTCAGTCAGATGAGACCTGCCATGGCAAGGCTGCAACGTTTCTTTCTTGTTTTGCCAACCAAACTGCAGCAGTTCTTTGCTTTTGCCCCTTCGCTGCGGATGCCACTGTAACTCCTGAAGGCACTGGCTGTGTCATCCTTGTGTCCTGTTTTCTCTCTGTGTGTGTTGCAGGGCCAGCTCTAGTGGTGGGGCCCAATGCAGGGCATTCCTGCGGGGGCCCACACCCTCCCCACAGGGCCCCCCACTCACCAAGAAGAGAACTTACGGTGCCACGCACCAAATGCGGCAAATAGTTGGTGGTGACATGATGACATCACTGCCAACTGCTTCCAGGAGGCCCATTTGGGGCATATCGGAGGCAGGGGGCAGGTGGGAGGGCACCAGGTAAAGCTGCTTTGCTCGTCCCACTGACCTACAACCCTTTTGCTCACTGCACTGGTGCGGGGGGGGGCAAAGCACAGGGCCCAATATGGTGACATTGGTCACATTGGCTTAAGGCCAGCACTCTGTGTGTGTGTGTGCGTGCGTGCGCGCGTGCGTGTGCGTGTGCGTGTGCGTGTGTGTCCTGGGTAAAAGTTTCTAACTCTCATGGCTTTGAAGACAAACTGAGCAAGTGGGAGCCAATTCCCTTTTTAACAAGAGATATCATCTTGACCCAGTTCTGTCTTTCATACTATGATCAGCTATTTTGTTTGCTGATTTGAAGGCTCTTTGGAAACTTCAGTTTATGTAGAAACTAGCTAGTATGATATGGGATATATGATGATGATGATCATGATTGTGCTTCTTGACAGATAAGAGTACGTTACACTGGTGCTCCGGTTCCAGAAACAAGAAGTTCTTTTGATCCAGGCAAGTATTCTGTGTCTGGGAAGGAGCAAATATTTCTATGCAGGTTTTGTGGGGTTTGCTGTAGAAATCTTTGCCCTTTCCCAGACACAGAATACTTGCCTAGATCAAAAGAACTTATTGTTACTAATAATTAATAATTACTAGCACAGTGGTTCTCAAACCTTTTAGCATTGGAACCCACTTTTTAGAATGACAATCTGTCCAGGACCCACCAGAAATGATGTCATGGCCAGAAGTGCCATCAATGTGATGCCAGAACCTGCTGCTTTCCTGAGAATGCAGCAATACGTTGGGTTATTTCTCAGCCATTTTCCAATAGCAAAATTAAAAAAGAAGAAAAAACCTATTTACAACCTTGACACAAGCAAAACAACCCCACAGCCCTCCCTCTTTCCCGCATCCCATCTTCCCATATTTCAATATGGTTGCTTTAGGTGCTTCATGATCCACCTGAAATTGGCTCGTGACCCACTGGTGGGTCCTGGCCCACAGTTTGGAAACTGCTATACTAGCAAGTTATTGCTATTATGATGGACAGAGTATGCACAGAGAGGGCTTGTGAATTGCAAGGCCCCTAAGGAGAGCTCCATATATCTCTGTGCACTCAAAGTGAACAGAATCGAAATGATCTGCAACTGACTGCTTCCCAGAGTGCTTTACGGAATTATGATGTTGGAACTCACAACACCCGTTAGGCAGACCACTGATTTTCTACCTTTACAGAGCGGGTAGCGAGGCTGAAAGAGAATGACTTGCCCAAGCCTACACTATCATTTTCCATGCTTGAGATGGGGAATTAAGTCCAGTTTCCTACCATGCAACAGTCTCTCCACTAGGGCACACAGCTGGTGAACCCTAAAGGTAAAGGTAAAGGTTTCCCCACGACCGAATGGTCTAGTCGTGACCGACTGTAGGGGGCGGTGCTCATCTCCGTTTCAAAGCCTGTGAGCCGGCGTTTTTGTCCGATCATGGTGGCCAGCATGATTCTACGCCGTAGCGCACGGAACGCCGTTACCTTCCCACCAAAGTGGTCCCTATTTATCTACTTGCATTTTAGATGCTTTCGAACTGCTAGGTTGGCAGGAGCTGGGACAAGCAACGGGAGCTCACTCCGTCACGCAGTCTCGAACTCCCAACCTTGCGGTTGAAAGCCCAGCGACAGCGGATTAACTCGCTGTGCCACCACGTCCCTGGTGAACCCTAACTTCAGTCCTAAACACACTCAGACCCAAATCCTAACCAACTTTCCAGCACTGACATAACTGTGCCAATGGGGCATGTGCTGCATCCTGCAACTCGAGGGCAGTCACGGAGGCCTCCTAAAGGTAAGGGAATGTTTGGTTCTTTATCTCAGAGCTGCACTGCCCTTACTCCGGGGCTGGAAGATTGGTTAGGATTGTACCCTCAATAGAGAATAAGAGAACCCTCCCTAGGGAACTCATTGGGGATTGTTTCTAAGCAAACCTGCTAGGGATCAGACCGCACATTTGATTATACATATTCAACCGATTATGCACTCTGACTATTATCCATGAGCATTATGGCTACTGTGAGCTGAAAATCCAAATGCTGCAAATAAATACTTAAAAATGAAATAAAATACGGCTCTGCATTAACACAGGCTTGACAACCCTGTCTTTTAAAACCTGCAGACCAATGTCACTATTACGAAGGAACAGGTCCCATTGAACTCAGTAGGATTTACTTCTTAGCAAACTTGCTTTAGATCACGCTATAAAAAGACCCCAACATACCTGGTCGAGCCATCTTCTCCAACTTTGTGCACTCCCTTAGGAAATTATAGTAAGACTTCATTTCCCCCTCTGTTATTCGGACGGTAGAGAAAGGAGGGTTCTCACAAACATGGTTCCTGCATCTCTTGCACCAAGAAGCCATTGAATGGGCCAAGACAGATCTGGCCACAAGACATATGTCTCCTTACGAGGGTTCCCTGCAGTAGCCAGCTTTGACTCATGCTAGCTTTAAAATCCCTGCGAATGACTTATCCAGCTTAAGTTCATTCCAGGTCGTTGCAATGTGCAGAAATCTCCCACGGCCATTGGTCGAGACCTTTATAGGCTTATTGACGGCACTTGTTTCCTCTCATTTGCTTTTGATATCAATTTAATTCATGTTGTTATTGATGGAAGAGAAAGAAAAGGCAAACCAAAGAACAACTCCTGCCCGGAACTCGTCCTTTATCGCTCAGCAATCTCTGTGTCAAACTAGTGCAGCTTCCAGCTGAGTTCAGGAGGCACCTGTGCAAATATCTCTGGGCACCTCAAAAGGGATAGCGTTGACCTTAACTTTGCACAATGTCTTCATGCGACACCTTCTTCTATATGATTTATGAGAAAAACCTCCATTGGCCTTGCACCAAGGACATTCCATTATTTACTTTGGCAGTGCATGAACAGTAAAGTCTCTCAGAATCACCAGTAGAGTACTGAATCCATATTGAATATACACAAGCCAAGCCCAGTGTTCTGTCACATACTGCGGTGACCAAGGGACAGAATCAAGCCTCGCCCAAGACACTGTGCCTCCTGAAGGGGTGTGCCAACTGCTCCCCCCCTTGCAGTACATGGTGGTGTGCTAGGTTCTGCTCCTCCGACTCTCTGGACTGGAAAAGAAAGAAGGGACAGAGCGGAAGAGGACGTGTCAGAGACACTCTAGCCCGCCACTCTGTGCTCTTCTACACTTGCTTTCCTTGTCTTCTCCAGGAGCCTGGAAGAAGAGAAGCAGTGGAGGAGAGAGGACTGGGATGGGCAGCCTTTACCCATCTGTTGCCTGATGCAACCACCTTAAGTGGCCTCAGGAATGAGCCAGCCCTGATCAGAAGGAAGGCTGGGCCCAGGGAGACGAAGAGGCAGAGCAGTGCAGAGAGGACCAGGCTGGGTTCACCAGCTCCGGGAGCCAGCTGAGCCCTGTTTCAATGGTGTGCCTCTCTTCAGAATACATAGATAGCTGCCATTTGCTTCTATGGGGGAAAAATAAAGCGGCTGTACTCAAAGACATGATGAGACAGTCAGGCAAAACCAGTGATGTCATGCAGGGGGTACGCGGGGGTACGCGAGTACCGGTTTCTAGGATTACGGCTGGCCCCGCCCATTTACCCGCACACTCGTTTACTCCGCCCCCTGCAACATTTGAATTTCCTGCATGTTTGAGTTGCCTGCACATTCTCAGAGCCAGGCAGGCAGGCAGGCAGCGAGCAGAGCCTTGCCTTGCCTTGCCTTGCCACTGAAAAATGAGCTGCTCTGGGGTTTTGGAACTGTTGGGTCACTTTAACATGCTGCCAGCCCTCCTTAACATGTTCTGGGGGTGCTGTGGAATACTGTTGCAACTGTTGGGTCAGTTTAAAATTGTCTGAGGCCTCAAAAAGGGCTTTTTTCATGTCCCTTCCTGCCACGACCTCACTTCCGGCTTATGACGTCACTTCCGGTAGGCGGGTCCCGACACGTGCCAATCAAAAGTGAGTACCTGTTCTTAAATCATGACACCACTGGGCAAAACCCTCCAGGCTTCAACCCCAGGCATGGGATGGCTCAGTCTCTCCTGGCAGGGATCCCACAGGTGTGTGCAGGGACTCTCCCAGGCTGCCCACACTCACCTGCCACAACGGCAGGCATTTTACAGGTTATTGACAACAAGAGCCCTAGAGGCAGCATGAGGTGTCTGTCGAGTGTGTCAACTATCTCGACCGCAGGCTCCTAAAGGGCTGAGGACTGCAACTGCTTGCTCTTTTGGACTACATTTCCCTTCTGTCCTCCCTGCTGACCCCGAGAGGCTGCCATGTTTTTACTGATCAAGCAACAGCATAGCCAGAGGGGGCAGCACGGTAAGTACTGCAGGCACCTGTAAGTGGTCCCTCCTGATTGCCATCGGGTACATTCTGGGCAGCGACAGAAGTACGCAGGAGCTCAAGCATCTGAGCGTTGCCTTTGCTACCCAGAATGGCTCTGACAGCAAGTGGGCAGGGCCACTTACATTGCACGTTGTGGCTCCTGCAGTACTTACCACGTCAGCGACCCACCCACCCTGGCTACTGTGGTCATGCTTCTCCTATGCCTGTAATCCACACAGATCCACACAGATACTTACCAGGTGATGCTTTTCCATACAGGGAGATAAGTGCCAGGGAAAGGCTTCGCCCTCGTTTTCCCAGTATTTCTCTGCCTGGCAAACAGCACTGTCAGACTGACAGCCCCACCAAATACCAGGGTGATGCAAGTACTCGGCAGCATATGTGCAATTAGCGTGCAACATTTTCATAACCACTCTTCTTCCGGAGGAGCACACACTGAGAGCCGTAGGATCCCTGTCACAGTTCTTCACGTTTGGTGAGGCTGTCAGGGAACGACTGTCCCCGCAGGTTTCAGGGTTGAACTCAAGTCTCTGAAGCTTACAGCCACTATTGTAAATGCTACGCCACACTCTCTTACAGCACGTGTGCTCAGAAGGCCATGTTACGGGACATGCCTGTGTGTGTGTGTGTGTGTGAGAGAGAGAGAGAGAGAGAGGGAGGCAGCTCTCTCTCTCTCTCTCTTTGCACAGTCCAGTCCCAATGCATGACACACATTTCAGAGGATTTCCATAAGCTCAAATCTTTTTCCCCAGGCAGCAATGATGCTGGTGTTTTTAGCACATACTGCCTCTCTGATCCTCCAAGGTAGCACACTCTTCCTCTCTCCTTTTTTTGTCTCCTGTACCAGATAAAAGCAAGTCAATTGGTTCTGCTGCTTGCTGAAGGAGCAAGATTTAAGAAGCAGATGGCACCCTAGTGGCAAGAAATCTGCATGTGGGAGGTACAGACCTCCCCCCCCCTCCCGCCAAGGAACATATTTTACCTGCCCTACATATACAGCTGAATCAGGTGTCGGAATGCTTAGGTGGTAAAATGAATGTTCAGTATCAGTTCTGTAAGTATGAACTTGCAGTATCAGACTGTAAGAAAACGTGGGGGAGATGCCATTTTTGAATGCTCCTGTTTAAAAACTGCAACTTGTCAACCAACTCAGCTGGCAAAGCCTGGGCTATAGGCTTTCTCCCTAAAACTAGTTTCTATTCGCTGGCAGGTTAAGAACATTCGAAGAGCCGCACTGGATCAGGCCAAGGCCCCTCTAGTCCAGCTTCCTGTATCTCACAGTGGCCCACCAGATGCCTCAGGGAGCACACAAGTCAACAGGCTGCCAGCATTCTGTGGCCACTCCCTTGCACCTGGCATTCTGAGGTAAATTTTGAGGTAAAAACACTGGTGGTCAGTCAAGATTCTCCACAGCATTGCTCTTTGACAGCCACCAGAGCCAGCTGCTCCCCTTCAGATGTGTACTCATAGGAACAGCCTCACTGGATCAGGCCAAGGCCCATCTAGTCCAGCTTCCTGTATCTCACAGTGGCCCACCAGATGCCTCAGGGAGCACACAAGACAGCAAGATGCCTGCATCCTGTTGCCACACCTTTGCACCTGGCATTCTGAGGAGGTTACACCATCTGTCATGGCCTACAGCCCACAATGGACTTTTCCTCCAGAAGTCCAATCCCCTTTTAAAGGCACCTAGGCCAGACGCCACCACTGCCTCCTGTGGTGACTTCTGTCTGGTCGAGATCACCTGCATGACTAATCCAGGAAGAAGCACCAGCTCAGAGAAAGAATCGCACCAATCAGAATGGGGAAATGGTGAATATTATTTGCACTAAGAATGGCTTTTTACAGAAATGGACTCTCCACCAAATCCTGAACATTAAAGCTGATAAATATTCATTGCGGCCTTAGAAACTGGACCTTCACAGCCTTTCAGACAAGAGGGAAACATTCACTTGGCAACTATTTTTGGACACTGTGGTTGCATGATAGGTGTGCCCCCCGTGCGTCATGGGCCTTATCCATCTGTAGTACAAATCGGGTGGTGTTAACCTTCCACGATGCCGGCTTAGTGCTTTAAGCCTCAGTTCTATAATACCGAGATTTTCCTTCATCTCCAGGTTCAATAGTTCATCTTTCTAAGGGGAGATCTGCACATATGGGGCGGTGGAGTGGGGAGATGGTGGAAAAGTAGAATGGGTCATACCATTTCTTGGCTACAGGTCAGGGCAAGGATACAGTTTTGAGTGCACCCCCATATTCAACCTCGGGATAATTAAAAGGGGATTGAAAATAAAACAGCCAATATTATTATGCCAATATTATTATTATAAAACAGTACAATATTATTGTACAAATAGATGATGAGGCCACATCTTGAGTACTGCGTACAGTTCTGGTTGCCAAACCCTAAAAAAATGGATAGCATGAAAAACGTGCAGAAGAGAGCAACCAATATGATTACGGGGCTGGGGCACCTCCCTTATGAAGAAAGGCTGCAGCATTTGGGGCTCTTCAGTCTAGAAAAAAGGCGCCTGAGGGGGGACATGAGTGAGGGCGCAATCCTAACCTGGGGTTAGGCCAGCAAAGTTTGGCCGGCACAAGGGCCACTGTAAAGAGCGTTTGGACCATGCGCTTCAAGGGGGGATGGTGCACGTCACAGTGCTGGCCTCCCTGACTCAGAGAGTGGTCTAAACATATGCACATGCCACCCTCTTCCATACCCACTTCCTTGTGAACAGACACTCAGTCCCTCCTTCCTCCCTGCCAGTGGCAAACCTTGTAGTAACAGGCTCATCCTTGGGCTGAGATCCTGATTGGTGCTGGTGACAGAAAGGGAAAGCTGAGCACTGCCCTCCCTCCAAGCTCCCCATCACAGACGTACAAAAGCAACAAAAGTACACTAGGAGGGGAGTTGATTTTCCCACACCTTAGGGGAAGACTTGAAGATCAGGCCCCCAGACCCCCTCAGGCAGATCCCCTTAACCGTCACTGCATCTGTTCAAACAACTGGGATGCTTGGACTGTGCTCCCATTGGAGCATCTGCAAAACCAGTTAAGAGGATTTGTCTGCTGGGAAAGAGCAGCCCTCCCACTGCAGGTAAGTGAAGTGTTTTGATGGCCCATGTGTGCACCCCTGGTTCAAGCCACTACAGTCCCATGCCACAGCTGGAACCCTCATGCTCCATCCACATCTTCGCTTTCCTTCCCCTCGCTCTTCTCTCCCCTTCCTCATCCACTGCTACAAACCCCGCAGTTTCCCAGTCCCTCGGCCCCAGGTCTGATCACTGCTCCCTGCAAGGTGCTGCGGCTGTGCTGCTCCAAACTGAATCCCCGCAGCGTGGAGCTCAGCACCCTGGAAGTTTGACAATGACATGCGACACCATCACCAAGGGGCCATTGATGGTGCCACAATGCTGCAAAGCCACGCAGCGTTAAGAAGGGAACATTGGGAACATTGTTCCTGGTTCCCCTACAGTCTGCTCCCCACCTTTCTCCCTTCCTGGATTTGAACATTACACACCCCCTCTATTCCTTGTATGAATTTCCTCTCTCTCTCTCTCTCTCTCTCTCTCTCTCTCTCTCTCTCTCTCTCTCTCTCTCTCAGCCCAGTTGCATGAATAACTGTTGTACATATTTTATGGCATTTTATTTTTGAATCCCCTTTCCAGTTATTGTATTCTTATCCACACAATAAAAGCGACCTATTGTTGCTCCTTTAACTTTGCCTTCCTCATTTCATGCCGTTCCATTGAGCTGTGCCATGAGTCACTGCACTTCCCCCCCCCGACACACACAACAGATTTCCCATGTGCTTGTCTTAAAAACATGTCCAGTAACACTGAGCATGGATTAGGGTGTCCCTGAGTCCCTCTCCACAGGCATGCCCCAATATCCACAGGGGTTCCACTTCAGACCCCACTGTGGATACCTGAAACTGTGGATACTGGGGATGCCTTTTTGAGTGGTTTGGCTGCAACAAGGTTAAAAAAAGATTTGTTTGTTGTTGTTCAGTCGCTAAGTCGTGTCCGACTCTTCGCGACCCCATGGACCACAGCACGCCAGGCCTCCCTGTCCTCCACTAGCTTCCGGAGTTCGCCCAATTTCATGTTCATTGCTTCGGTGACACTATCTAACCATCTCATCCTCTGCCGCCCCCTTCTCCTTTTGCCTTCAATCTTTCCCAGCATGAGGGTCTTTTCTAAAGAGTCCTCTGTTCTCATAAGGTGGCCAAAGTATTGGAGCTTCAGCTTCAGGATTTGTCCTTCCAGGGAGCAATCAGGCTTGACTTCCTGGAGGATTGACCGATCGGATCTCCTTGCAGTCCAGGGGACTCGCTTAATGTTCCCCTGTCTTTTTAATATGTGTCCTGGAATCCATGGTACCTGTGGATAACTGAAACCGTGGATACTGAATCAGTGGATACCAGGGCATGCCTGTACACACCTGTACACATCAGAGATGGGATGTGAAGAAGGATTCAATCCTTGGCACCTCAATTTACTGGGGTGAGCCTATACGGCAGCATTTCTGCAAAATGTGCTGCTTTCTGACTCAGTGCTGCAGGTCAGGTTTCAAAATAGCATTCGCCTGGTTTCCTTAATGAGATTCTGTCATTGGCAGTTTGGCTCACCGATTACGCTGAGAATATACAACTGTCAACTCAATACTATGTTGTGCTGCCACTCTAAGAGCTATGGATAGAGGTGTTTGTTTCCGGCATGCAAGATAGGATTACTGTGTAAGTCTTACTGAACACAACAGGCTTACTTCTAAGTAAAATAAATTACTGTACACCTTTATGTTACACTAGCTTTTTGTTAGCTGGCGTTGCCCGGGTAACAAATGTCATCGGGACTGTCACCAGTCAGCTCAGCGACCCCAAAAACAGTGGATTTGACACTAATGCTGGTCATTGTGGACATTTTATTTTGTACCCCTTCTTGCCCCCCACGCCGACGGGGGCCGAACCCGGACTCCAACGGCATCAGGAGCGTCACCCCTTGTCTTGGCGACCCCGGAAACTACGGATTCAACGCCGATTTTGGCCATTTTCGACCATTTTCACGTGGGGCCCCCTGCGTACCCCCACCCCTGGGGGTGCTAGGGTGGTCGTACCCCCCACAGTGTTTGTCACCAGGCCGCAAGGCATCTGAGTTAATGGAGCCTGTGCGGAACATACATACATACACACGTTCTCCTTTATATATATAGAAGATAGCATAGTTTGGCCTTCAGCTACTTGTGAAGGGATAAATTTTGACATAAGACAAAGAAGTGTAGTGTTACTTTACCATGTTCAACACTGACCTTCTAGGATAGGGACCACACCTTGGTGTCAATGCTTGCTCCCCCTCCCCATTTAGCTCCCTCCTCATCAGACATGCTGAAGAATGATGTCTTTTGAAGTGACCCAAATGTCTGAAAGAAAACCAGAACACTCAAAACATGAGATGTCTCGAGTTGTCCTTTGCTTTCTCTGCTGTTGGGTACATTCAATCCTACTTCCCCAGATTTTCTCTATATAAACATGAAGGACTACAATCTTGTTCATAATAACAGCTGAATTTCTCCCAAAGGGAATGTGAATCTCGCCAATTAGCTGTAGGGAAGAAATAATGAGATGTGACAGCTTCTGAAAAACACAAGAGGGCTGAAATTGCAGCTGGTGCAAAGTAGAGGTGCGTTTAAACTGATTTCTATTGTGGAACTTGTTTCTATGTTGGGGTGTAGCAAGTAAGCTTTAATTACTTGCTTCCTCTTTGCAGCCAGAGGAGTTGTTGGTTCGTTTTTTAATTTTATTTTTTATTATTGCGATTGGGATAATGAAAAACAAAATTAAAGAACCAAAGAGCAAATGGGCTGGCTGCAAAAGGAGTAGTTAAAGGAAATAAAAACAAGGAACAGGAGAGGAGTAATAAAAGGGTTGTTGGTATTATTATTATTAATAACAATAAATAATAATTCTGTTAATGGAGGCACTTTATCCAGAGTGAAGGATATGTGTGTGGCATATATAATAATGGCATACATGCACCATTATTTATGGCACTTTATATATGGAGCATCTGCACACACACACACACACACACACACACACACACACACACATGTATATGTATTTACTGTATGTACTGTACATTTATATTTTTTTATATTGTGAGCCCTTTGGGGCAGGGAGCCATTAAACTTTACTATTACTATTTGCCTGTAAACTGCTTTGTGAACTTCATGTTGAAAAGCGGTATATAAGTACCTGTTGATTGATTGATTGATTGATTGATTGATTGATAGATATGTGCCTTATATATATGGCACTTTACCCAGAGTGAAGGACAGTTCTATGCCCCAAGGTGGGGTGCAATTTAGGCTGTAATCTATTAAAAAAAGAAAAGAAGGGAGACAAGGAGGGGATGGACATGAAGCAGGCAGGTGCAGTGTGTGTGCTTGTTTCAGTTATGCTTAATTTAGTTACAGTAGGAGATGGACAGAAAAAGGTGTTGAGCCAAGGGCTTTGGGGGAAAGGTGAGTTTTAAGTAGGACTTTGAATGCAGTAACCCAGTAGCAATGAATGAAATAAAACAATTAAAGAGAAGCAGGAAACTATTAATTAAATAGTCGAGAAGCAGAAGTAATGATGAATTAAATTACCAGTAGCCAAGAGAGGCTGGACCTTTGATGCATGCAGCTTCTTAGCAAGCAAACAGTAAATCTTGCCTGTGGACTTTTGCAGGTTTGTGATAGGATACAGCGCTACACAGGCACGCCCTGGAATCTGCTGGGGCTCTGTTCCAGACCTCCCCTCCCCGTGGATACCTGAAACTGTGAATACTGGGGGCGCCTTTTTAAAGATCAGTGGTTTTGCCGCAACAAGGTAAAAAAGGAGATTTGTTACATGTTCCCCTATCGTAGGCGTCCCAGCATCCATGGTATCTGAAACCGTGGATACCGAATCAGTGGATACCGGGGCATGCCTGTATTGAGTGCCTGGTGAAACCATTATTTTCATTGTGCTTCTAGCTGATTGCAGACCAGCAATGCCTCTGCAGCTCTAAGGGGTAGTGAGTGCCCCCTGCAACCCTGAATTTTGTGCTCACACTGTTCAAATAAGTGTTCAAATAACTGTTCAAATAACTATCGTCCTGCTCTGAATGGGGTCGCACTTCCTCTGAAGGAGCAGGTTCGCAGCTTGGGGGTTCTCCTGGATTCACAGCTACACCTGGATTCCCAGGTGGCGGCTGTGGCCAGGGGAGCCTTTGCTCAGCTTCGGCTGATTCGCCAGCTGCGGCCGTACCTGAGCTGTGCGGACCTGGCCACAGTGACCCACGCCCTAGTGACATCTAGATTAGACTATTGCAATGCGCTCTACGTGGGGCTGCCTTTGAAGACGGTCCGGAAATTACAACTAGTACAGAACGCGGCGGCTCGGGTGGTTGCTGGAGCACGTCGGTTTGACTCTGTTGAGCCGCTGCTTCGGCGACTACACTGGCTGCCGGTTCTGTTCCGGGCCCAATTCAAAGTGCTAGTTTTGACTTTTAAAGCCCTTTACGGCTCGGGTCCGGGGTATTTGAGGGACCGCCTTCTTCCATATAATCCAACCCGTACTCTTAGATCATCTGGGGGGGCCCTCCTGACTGTGCCGCCACCAGGAGAAGTGAGAGGGGCGGCGGCCAGGAAGAGGGCCTTTTCGGTGGTGGCCCCCCAACTCTGGAACACCCTCCCCTTAGAATTGAGAACTGCTCCCTCTTTGTTTATATTTCGGCGGGGACTGAAGACCTTTTTATTCCAAAAAGCTTTTAACTGTTGACAGGCTGGCTGGTTATTATAACCCACGGGGCTTGTTGTTTTTATATTGTTTTTAAATTTGTTTTTAATTGTGTTCTTAATTTTTGATTGTATTGTTTAATTCTGTTTTAATTGTTTTTAATTGTGAATTGTTATATTGTTTTTATATATATATTGTAATGCCGCCTTGGGTGCCTTCGGGCACAATAAGGCGGGGTACAAATCTAATAATAAATAAATAAATAAATAAATAAATAAAATAAGGGGGGGTTGACCTACAAGGAAGCCTTTGCAAAATTCAATTGTACTTCTGTTGATCTTGAGAAAAACACTTCAGTCTGAGCACAAGCAAAGTTCACCCTACAAGGAATTATCATTTCTAACCCCTCTTTTGCAAAGCTTATCTTGCATATCTCCCTTGCAAATAAGATTTAGGAAACTGAGGGCGCAATCCCAGAGGCGTACCTAGAGGGTGATCACAACACTAAGTTTTGCAAGCAGCCGCTCCCCCTCCTCTTCAGAGCCATTCTCAGGGGCTAGAGCAGAATGGAGGCTACATTGGCTCCAAATGGCTCCGGAGAAGGCTCCAGAGGACGGGGAGTGGCTGCTTGCAAAACTTAGTGCTGTGCTCCCCCTCTAGGTATGCCTCTGAGCAATCCTAACCAACCTTCTAGCACTGGGTAAGGGAACAACCATTCCCTTACCTTGAGGAGGCCTCCATGACTAGTACCCCACTGCAGAATGCAGAACATGCCCCTTCGGCACAGCTAGGTCAGTGCTGGAAAGTTGGTTAGGATTGCGCCCTAAAAGGATGAAATTGGCACTTTACTGCACTGTAGATGAAACTGCCCAGAACCCAAAACAAATTATAGAAGGAGGGAGGCTAGTAATTTAGACTTGGTCAATCTCTTAAGCTTATTGGAATGCAAAGTAATTTATTTGCCTGCTGCGAGTTTACAATGACAATGATTGATGCCATTTTTTCTGCTCCTGAATAACCTTTTCTCTCCACCTTTCAAGATCAATAGGGCAGCTCTTTTCTACTCTCTATATAAAACACTTTGGCATCTTGTTGTTAGCTCTTATGTAGCGACACCAGTATTGATTCATTTCAAAAATGCAAAGCTGCAGTTGTCTAAAATGGATAGCAGGTCTCAACCTCATAATCCTGGAAAGAGAATATTTACAGTCTTTCTCTGCTGTTAAGTGGCAGAGGTTTTTAATCAGTGAAGAAACAAGCCTGGCTTTAGTAAACTTAGCCACAGCAGTCTCATTAAGATTTTGACTTCAAAGCCAACAAATTCTTTAAAAGCATCTCTTAAGCATCATTAAGAACTACAGGTTTGACTGCCAGTTGCCAGCAAGTTTAACTACCTGTGCATTGGGGCAGAACTAGACATAACAAAGCACATGGCTCTGCTACTGTTTTGTGTTCCTTTCCTGTAATCTCTTGTAAACAATACATAGCATGACTTCATCACGCTTTTGATAGCTCAGTGTCAGAGAACACACTTTGCATGCAGAAGGACCCAGGTTCAAACCCTGGTAGCATCTCCAGGTAGGTAAGGGCTGAGAAGGATCACTGCCTAAAACTCTGCTCATCAGTATAGACAGATCTGTGCTGGTGGACCAATAATAAGGCAGCTTCATATGCCTCTTTACTTAGACTTTCTTGCTTCTCGAGGCCCTTCTTACGCATCCAGGCAATTTAGCCTTCATTTCTCCCAACTGCTAACCTTGTATGCCTTGCGTTTTTACCCTCTTTGAGATCAGAGCTGAGTCGCAGTGTCTTTATCCGGAAAAGCTGAGGTCTGCAACTTAAATCGATCATGCAAATGCAGCGTTTTGCACAAGGTTGCATATTTTGCAAATTTTATGTCCACTCTGCTTTTGCAATTGGTTTGTTGCCTGACTAAAATTGCCAATACTGTTATTGTTTTGTTTTTAATTATTATAAGACACCTTGGGCGACTCCAGCTGGGTACGGAAAGGCAGAATTAAAATATTGCAAATAAACAAATAATTCCGCTTGCTTCCATCGTGGAAAATGAACACAAAGTTGTGCTGAACTGAAGCTCCAGCCCTTTACCACTGGAAAGCCTGCGTTGCCCCCTTTGACAATAGAATTCTCTCAAGAGCACTACCTGCACACTCAGAAGCCTTGAGGACTAGAAACTTAGGAGGTGTTTTCAATTAGGAAAGCAGAATTCATCATTCCCAATTCAATTTTTCTAGTATCAGTGCCCAGGATCAATTTTTGTACATTCACAAATGCAACTGCAGAATGCACGCAGCCACATTTGTCTTCCTCTTAGATTCTGACCCTTTTCAACTTTGCCTACATTTTCCTAACTGTCCTGCCCTACATAACAATGTGAATTAGATCTTACTAGAGCTGGAAGCAGCTGCTACAGCTTCTCGCACGATAGTGCTGGAGGCCTTCTACTCTCTCTCTCTCTCTCTCTCTCACACACACACACACACACACGCACGCACACACACACACACACACACAGAGAGAGAGAGAGAGAGAGAGAGAGAGAGAACCTCAGTCTGGGTGCAAAGGATTCCTCCTCCCCCTAGCCAAGCAGTAAGTGGAAAATCATCCAGCCCCCAGTCCTATGAAGTAGGAATTAGCAGGAGCAATCAGATGCATTGTGTTTCCCTTGGCAACTGCCTGCTCTACATAACTCACCATTGCACACATGTAGGCTTTGTCAGAAGGTTTTAAAATCTGGATCTCTACTGGAAAAGCCCTGGGCTAACCACAGCTTACAACCTGAGCTGCTGCAGTAAGGCACGAAATGTCAGAAATGACTCGTCAAGAAGGAAATGGAGAGGAGGACTGATGCTGATCGTTTTCCCAGCCTGAATCTGAAAATCAGAAGAACGTGTTTATGCTTATTAAACCATGTTTGTCTTGAAAAAACAGATCCAGAACACCATGGGTGCTAAATCAGATTGGGGCAAAAGAGGGGTTTGGGGTTAGCCCCTCCCCTGAAACTCTTCCCCCTCTCAGTCTGATTTAAGAGCTAATCACCCCCTTTCCACCCTCCTCCCGCTTTCTCTGTGAGTGGCAGTTTGCCAGGGAGAAGCACCTGTGAGGTTAATATAACAACAGCTACTACTTTGGCTCTTAAGAGTCTTCTCCGGCACAGTTTGCTGGATTTATGAATCTCACCAGGATCAAACCACTGGATAAACCTAAGGCTTGTTCAGAGGCTAACATTTTCAGAAAGAAAGAAGGGGTCACAATCAATGATGTCATGCAGGGGGAACGCGGGGAAACTCAGTTCCACTAGTTAAAATTGGGGCTGACTCCGCCCACTAAACTCTCCCCCCTCCCCCCTCCCAATTCCTCTGCAGAGTTTTTCTTCTTGGTTGGCCGGCACTCAGAGGGTTAAAGGCAGTGATGTCATTCAGGGGGAATGGACCAGAACGGATCCTAACGAGTTCCGTGGCTGGTTCCGGGTTCCCGACAAGTGCCAATCAAAAGTGAGTTCCTGTTCCTAAATCATTTGAATGACACCACTGGTCACAATCCTAGTCTCAGGGGCACACATTTGGGAGGAGGGGAGCAATGTTCACCCTGTGTTGCAATCATCACCAAAGGCGACTACAAGTTAAAATATGTTTTGTCATTTACTCTGGAATGCATTCAAGAGCAGGCCATGAAACCTAGCTGGGAATTTTGCCTTCTCCGTCTGAAATTCTCTTATGGCCCGATCCTAATCATTGGCAACTCCAGTGCAGCATCAGCAGTGCCCATATTGGGTGTCGCAAACATGCTGTAAAGCACATCCGTAGCATCCCACAAGGAAACAGAGTTGACCGAAAGGACTGCGCTGTCCCTGAATCCTGGAGCAGCACCCAGCTGAGCCGGCAAGCTCCCTGCAGGGTGAGGGAGGGCAGAATGGGGGGTGGGGAGGGGTGAAACAGGGTGAGGGAGGGCAAAGAGGGGACGGATCGGGTCCAGGAGAGGGAGGGATCAGCGGTGCTGGCACACACGAAATCCTATTCCCCCTCCCAGGCCTTAAAGCCCTAAATGGGGCTTCTTGGATCTGCACCAGTTATTTTGCTGGTGCACATCTGAGTAGGCCTATTGAGCAGGCTAAGGTTGGAGGAGATCTCCAGCACTGGGTACAGTGTGGGCCATGGTGGCGCTGCCAGCACTGGATAGGATTGGGCTGCCCACTGACCCGGCTCCTACTGCAAGTGGCATTCCTGCCTAGGCTTTCTGCTTTTAGAATGAACATGGCAAGTGAGATACGCATTAAGGAGATGTTCCTACACTTCACCTTTTTAACATCAAGCAAACCAAAAACTTCAGCTGTTCTTATTTCCCACAGGTTACTTCTCTTCTTATTGGATCTGCTACTGTGCTAATATAAGGGACGTGGTGGCTCAGGGGGTTAATTCGCTGTTGCAGGGCTTTCCAACCGGAAGGTTGGGAGTTCAAGACTGCGCGACGGAGTGAGCTCCCATTGTTTGTCCCAACTCCTGCCAACCTAGCAGTTCGAAAGTACCTAAATGCAAGTAGATAAATAGGGACCACTTCAATGGGAAGGTAACAGCATTCCGTGCGCTATGGTGTAGGGTCATGCTGGCCACATGACCACGGAAGCTTGTCCTTGGACAAAACGCCGGCTCTACAGGCTTTGAAACGGAGATGAGCACCGCCCCCAACAGTCCGTCATGACTACACCATTCGGTTGTGGGGAAACCTTTAACCTTTTACTGTGGTTTAGAGTGCAATCCCAACCTGGAGTTAGGCTGGCACAGTTGGCCACCAACGTTTGGCTGGCAAAAGGGCAACTGTAAAGCATGTTTGGACCACTCTCGGTCGGGAGTGGCCTCTCTAACTCCAAGAGCAGTCCAAACACACTTTGTAGTGCTCCTTGTGCCAGTCAAACTTTGCTGGCTTAACTGGGCTGCCTAACTCCAGGTTAGGATTATGCCCTTAGTCACAGCCCAACATGCCAAAATTAAGCAACTTAAGCTTTTTGTATTACCATCTCCATGCCAGGAACAGCCAAATTTTTGAATGGCAAGTTGCAAAGGCAGAGGGGTGGGCTACAGTAAAAAAACAGTAGCATTTCCTGCTAACATTTCTTCAGTGTGTCTGTACAGAACATGTCTCTCTAGTCTCCTGAGACATATGCACAGATAAAATGGATTATGACTCAGCATCAAAAGCTGTGATGAGTCACTGCTCTAAGATTATGGATTTAATTGAGATCACAGTTTATTCTACAGTACCAGCTTTGGTTTGGTGCTGCTAGAACCTATAATACTATAGGACCTCCACTACAGTATTGGAAGGAAATTACAGATGCATAAAACAATATCTCAGCTGACTCCGGCTGAGCATGTCCGGCTGCACTCAAAAGCAGCACAGTTAAAACAAAAAACGAGCCCACATTCATAATGCAAAGCACAGCCACTAATCAGGAAAGGAGGAAGTGCCCAGATACCGCAAGCAAAGATCAGCTTGGCACAACGTCTCACAGATCTGCTTGCTGAATCACAGAGAAACAACAAAATGGTGCTGTTAAAAGCCAAACTTAATGGACTGCAACAGGCAAGATGGCAGCTTCCAAGTAAGGTGAAGAGAAAGGACATCTTCTAGAAGGGAAGATTGTTGGATAGTATTGCTGCAGCACTCCAAACACATGTTTTCTGTTCTCAGGTAAGACCAGCAATCACAATAAGAACACCTGTCTGTGACAGCTCAGGAGAGAGATCTTGGGGTGCTGGTGGATAACTCAGTGAAGGTGTCGACCCAGTGTGCGGCAGCAGTTAGGCGAATTCCATGCTTGGGGTAATTAAAAAAGGGGTTGAGAATAAAACAGCCAATATTATCATGCCATTGTACAAATCGATGGTAAAGCCGCACCTGGAATATTGTGTACAGTTCTGGTCGCCGCACCTCAAAAAGGACATAGGGGAGCTGGAAAAGGTGCAGAAGAGAGCGACAAAAATGATTACGGGGCTGGGGCACCTCCCTTATGAAGAAAGACTGCAGCGTTTGGGGCTCTTCAGTCTAGAAAAAAGGCGCTTGAGGGGGGACATGATTGAAACATACAAAATTATGCACGGAAGGGATAGAGTCGATAGAGGGATGTTCTTTTCCCTTTCTCATGACACCAGAACCAGGGGACATCCGCTAAAACTGTGTTGGGAGAGTTAATTAAAACAGATAAAAGGAAATACTTTTTTTACCCAGAAGGTAGTTAATCTGTGGAACTCTTTGCCACAGGAGGTAGTGATGGCACCTGGCCTAGATGCCTTTAAGAGGGGATTGGACAGATTTCTGGAAGAAAAGTCCATCGTGGGCTATAGGCCATGATGGATTGTGCAACCTCCTTACATTAGTCGTAGGCTACTTCAGAGTATCGGATGCAAGGGAGTGGCAACAGGATGCAAGCTTCTTGTGTCTTGTGCCTCCCTGGGGCACCTGGTGGGGCCGCTGTGAGATACAGGAAGCTGGACTAGATGGGCCTTTGGCCTGATCCAGCAGGGCTCTTCTTGTGTTCTTAAGAATAGATTTTCAGCATGCAATTTCCGTGTGGCCTGGGAATGGAGGCTTGGATGCGGCCACATCACAACTCCACCTCACCTCCCCGGCGTGCCTCCCGGCCTGCCCACTCCCACCCAGTTCCTCTTTCCCACCTACCCTCCCCCTGCCAGCCCGGTTAGGCCAGCAAAGTTAGGCCAGCACCCCGGCCACCATAAAGTGCTTTTGGACCACTCTTCGAGTCAGGTAGGATGGCGCACATCTGTGTGCTGGCCTCTCTGAGAGTGGTCCAAACAGACTTTATAGCCTCTCTTGTGCTGGCCAAACTTTGCTGGCCTAACTGTGCCAGCCAAACTCCAGGTTAGGATTGCACTCTCACATGCATGTAAGTATAAGACCTAATTTCCTCTAATTATTACAAATTATATTGTGTTTTCAGGGGCGGATCTCTTTGAAAGGGCGCCCATGGCGCCCAATGAAAACGCGCCCCTAGGGGCACGCAACGTCATGACGTCACATCGTGACGTCATGACATAGCCCCGAGGCGCGTTCTTTCTCTTTGCTAATGCCGGCTGGGGCGCCCCAGCCGGCATTAGCGAACAGAACAACGCGGC
>JAJKFI010000044.1:151059-190101 GCA_029204185.1 Lerista edwardsae | reverse complement strand
CTGTGCTTGTGTGGGGGCTCCCCAATGTGAAGACATTGGTCACAGTGGCTTAAGGCCAGCCCTGTTGTTGGGTTTGCAAACACTGGGAGCGTAATCCTATATCTGCGTTGCACTGGTGCTGCGCTGTTGCAAACATGCCATCAAGTGCATCTGGGCTGGCTAGCCGGCCGCTGGACCGGCGCAAGCAGCAGCATCGGCACATGGGTGCCACTGCACCCGTCAGCAGCACCGGCCTTGCACCAGCCGAGAGTCGGCAGCGCTGGGTCAGCTCAGGGCCTCGCCAAGGGCATGCCAGAGGCCCGGCAGGGGTGTAACTGGATGGTGCAGTGGGCGGCGACGGGGGCGGTGATGCACAATGGGCAGCGTTGTCATGCAGCCGGAACGCTGGGCGGGAGGAACGGGTGAGCGGCAGCCCGCCCATTTGTTCCGGTCCATTACACCGTCTTTCCCGCCCCCATGGGGGCAGGGAAGATGGTGAAACGGACCGGAACGCAACAGGTGGGCTGCCGCTCGCCTGTTCCTCCCACCCAGCGTTCCGGCTGAATGACAACGCTGACGACGGGCATCGTGCCATATCCTAAACCCCGTCCCCGGCCAGGATGGCCCTGATTCGGGCTGCTGCTGTGCACGTAGACTTGCACCTGCAAAACAGCAGGCGCAGATCCGAGCAGCCCCATAGGGCTGGCTATGGCTTACCCGGGTGCAAGGGGAAAACCTCTCCTTGCTCTGTGCTGAGCTGCTGCTGCTCATATCCTGCTGTACTTAGGATATGGCCCTGCTATGTCGGCCTTTCAGGCCACTTTTAAAGTACCTGTTTCCAAAGGGGGTGCCATGTTTGTCCGTTGCAGCAAAAATGGGAAAGAGTCTTTTGGGGGCAGCTTCAAGGCTAATAAATGGATTGAAGCAAATGCCATAAGAAGCCACAAGATTCTTTGTTGTTGAATCAATTTAAAAGAGCTGCACAAGCTCCAGGGACAATTCAAGGCGCTGCTTTTAACTTTGAAAGCCCCAAATAGAAACAGATTCTTGTGTTTCTACCCAAAAACCATTCTGCTGGAACAACGAATTCCACACTAAGAAAAGCTGGATTCTGCAATACGCATACATTGTCAATTGCATAGTTTAACCAGGGAAAATGTCCAGCAAATTCAACAACATAAAGAAACATAAGGAGACACCATGAGACTTTACAGTGCTTCGACAAGAATCAGAATGCTTCATTTAAAAAAGCAACATTTGATTAGTTTATTAATGCCAATAGATTAACTGGTACTGTGGTTAATTGCTGAAGCCATTTCAATCAGTCTTTCTCAAAGTTGTTATTTTGAAAATGAAAATATTAAAGATGGACTAAAGCAGTGGGTCAAACTTTTTAGACCGGGACCCACATTTTAAAATGGCACTCATATTGGGACCCACCGGAAGTGACGTTATAACCAGAAGTGACATCATCAAACAGGAAGTGCCATCATTGTGACTTAATCAAATGACACCCCTGGAATGCAAACTGGCATTCTTGGACTGTAGAAACTGCACAACCCTAAAACATCCCTGACAGAAAGCCAGATTAAGATGAAATACTATGTAAAAGCACTGAACTAAAAGCAATTTTTGAAAATCCCTCACTTGAACATTCAAGCTGTTAACACTCGCAACAGGGATATAGGAAGGTCTGAAGCTTCCAAGATGGTTGCTCCCAACTTTCCGCGACCCACCTGACATCAGGTCACAACCCACCAAGTAGGTCCTGATCCACAGTTTGGACAACACTGGACTAAAGAATTAATAATTGCTTTATTTGTTAGATTATAACTCTTTCACGTTTCTTCCAATAGTTCAGAAAGACACACTGTATTCAGGTTTTGGAAATAAGCAAACATTTGCTCATTTTATTTATCTGTTTATTAAATGTGTAAGATAAGTTATGAGAAATAAGTTAATCTGCGGTCATCTTGCTCATCATTATCCATCTTCCCTGATAATGCAATTCCCGGCCCACAGTCCCAGGATCAGAGAGCAGATTGCCCCCCCCCCCCCGACGGCGGCCCCCCCTCACCACACACGTTGTGGTGCCTTATGTGACATCTCTGGCCCTTCTGAAAGTGTTCTACAGCCTTTGGAAGGCCTTTAAACCTTTCAAAACGGATGTATTGTTTTCCAATGAAAACCAGAAGTACTGTTTAATGGCCCTCTGCAGGTTTCAGATGGCTTCTGGAGGGCCCAGGGATATGGGTCTGCTGCCCGGGGGCATTCCCCCCACCCCAGCCTCTGCAATAATCTGCAGCCACAGTAGAACATTGGATGTATTATTGGGCTCAGTTTGTGTGATGCTCAGCAGGCTTGGCCAACGCCTCATATCCACTGACCACCCGTGCACAATGCACAATCTTGGACCAAGCTGACCTACTTCAGAGGCAAACATGGCTCCTTGGCATGCATGACATGCCACCTCTTAAATAGAGGGCTATTAAAACTGCTTCCATAGTGATTCTATTTTTTGCTTTAAAGAGCCGTACAATGTAATTTAACGTAATTAGGGCAAGCTTTACTGCAGAGACTGCATTTAGTGGAAGTACCTGACCCAAACATTTCATGGTTCAAAGACTAACAATGGCACTGATAGGGGTTGCAAAGATACTGCAGGGGGAGAAGCGGAGCGATCACAAACAAGGTCTTGTTGTCCATGAAGGAACTTAAAGATGTCTCAGTCTGCTTTAGCTTTGCAGTGTGAGGTTTGCCCAGCAGTCTCCCGCATCCCTTTCTCCCTCCATATGTGTAAGTATGTGCACTGATGATGGAAGTCCAAAGGCTGATTCATAAATGCATGCACATTTCTCAAGAACCTCTGCCACTCAAGGACTCCCAAGTGAATGTGCAAACTACCTCCATTGAAAAATATTTTGTCCAGGAGGTGATACGGGGTGCTCTGTCTATAATGTATGATGCATACATGAAATAGCCAAATCATCATTATGATTTGGCTATTTCATGTCCTCCAACAATGAACAAAGGATGCATGTGTGAATTCGTCCTTGCACTGAATTTATCCATCCTGTAAGTCAATTGTGAACATCATTGTACACAAGTAAACATTGGAAGGGACGTGGTGGCGCAAAGGGTTAATCCACTGTTGCTGGGCTTTCCGACCAGAAGGTTGGGAGTTCAAGACTGTGCAACGGAGTGAGCTCCCCTTGCTTGTCCCAGCTCCTGCCAACCTAGCAGTTCGAAAGCACCTAAATGCAAGTAGATAAATAGGGACCACTTCGGGGGGAAGGGAACTGCGTTCCATGCAGTCGCGGATCTAGGGGGGGCAAAGGGGGCGAGAGTCCTGGGTGCCATCTTGGGACCATTTTGGGGGCCCCCCGATGGCATGGCGCCCCCCGCGCCCCCCAACATGGCGCCTGCCGCGCCCGCTCCCCTCCTGTCCGCCAGGACACGCGAGCACTTTAAAGTGCTCACGCGCCCCGGCAGAAAGAGCGGGGAGCGGGTGCTGCGCACTCCGGGCCGGGGGTTTAAAGTGCACTTTAAACCCCCAGCCCGGAGTGCGCGCCCCAGCAGCTTCCCTCCTGGCTCGGAGGGCGCAGCGGCCGCTCCCCGCCCTCCGAGCCAGGAGGGAAGCCACACCCCGCAATGTCATGACGTCATGATGTCATGACGTTGCGGGGGGTCGCCATGTCATTCCCTGCCCTGGGTGAGGTTCTGGTTAGAACCGCCCCTGGTTCCATGCACTATGGCGTAGAGTCATGCCTGCCACATGACCACGGAATCTTGTCCTTGGACAAAACGCCTGCTCTACAGGCTTTGAAACGGAGATGAGCACCGCCCCCTACAGTCGGTCACGACTAGACCATTCAGTCGTGGGGAAACCTTTACCTCTACCTTTTTAAATATTGGCCAGGGCTGCTTGGCACATGTTTACAGACATGTGTTTCCCTTTTAAACATTGTGGAATTCACTGCAATGGCATAGTATGCAGGAAAATATGTTTTAAATATGCACAGTCCTTTATTCCATTGTTTGAAATGGTCCCAAGTCCAACTTAAATCAATTTGTCTTACCCTCTAACAGGGTAATGGGAGGCAAAGGTTTTTTGTGTCCCTTCCCTTCTCCATTAGTTCATAATTTCACCTGATAATTGGATCATAATTTCAACGAATTGTTGAACTATGTAGGCTATGTAGTACACAAAATGTGGATGCTAGTGTTCACACAATAGATGCAAACATTTTCTGAGATCCTTGGACATTTCCAGCTCCCTCCTTTGGCTCCTGAGCCTATTTTTGAACCCAGACTCAGGGACAATGTACCCCGTGCATCATTTCTCATGGGCCCTGGTGAGATCAGAAAATGCAAGACCCCAGGAAATTTTTGGACCCCCTCCTTTTTGACCCTGGGCCCAGGTAAATGTACTGCCTGTATCCCCCTCATAAACCCTGCTCACAAAAGCATTCGAGTCCCGTTGAGTTCAATGGGATTTTGATGTGACATCTGTTCCCATCTGAAACAGGAAGGCATCCCAGGGGGAGTGGTGAAACCAAGGGACCTGGCAACCGGTCCAGGCATGAGCCACCAGGGCAGTTCTCACGCAGAGGACATTTATTGGTCTTGTCTGTGCTGCAGCTCCACCCAGATGATGGCCAGAGAGGGTACTGCAGCTCATCAGCTTAACTAGATCAGATGATCTGGTGAACCAATAGGGGCTTGACAGGTCCTACAGAACTGCCGTGTTAGGCTTGGTTCCTCTGTCTGAACAACTTATTGTTAGGGTAAGCAAGCAGGCTCCTGCACCTCATCCTCTCATTTCTGTCTTGACAGGTTCCTGACTGTGCACCTGCCTCTTGTCTTTCTGGCCTTGGTTTGTTGCTCTAGATCAGGGGTCTCCCAAACCCCAGCCCAGGAACCAGTTGTGGCCTTGGAGAGTCATTATCCGGTCTGCGGCAAGCCTCTGGTCCCCTAGGAGCCTCTGGCCCTCCTGACCTAGCTGGCATGGGCTGCACCCTACAAGCTACACTCTGGCTGTGTGCTGAGGGTGTTCTGAGGGCCAAGGAGGTGGTGCACAGCCTCCCCAGCCCTCACAATGCCTCTGGAAGGCCAAAACCCGCCACTTTCTGGTTTTTCCAAAGACCCAGAAGTGACCTTTTTAGGCCCTCTGAAGACTTTAGATGGCTTTCTGAGGGTTAGGGTGGCCTCCCCCGGCCTCAGAACATGCTCTGCATGTTTCCTTTCCTGTTATCTGCTGGTTCTGAGAAATTTACTCCAACAATTTAAGCAAGCTGCTTGTGGGGTGGGGGAATGGGAAATGTGTACTATATTTTCTGTGGTGTGTGTTGGTGCTTGGAGGAATCATGGAACTTTGAGCCCATTCATTCATTCATTCATTCATTCATTCATTCATTCATTCATTCATCCAAGTTCTGTGTCTAATGTATTTGTTTAAATTTTTCATTTAAATATTTATTTTTTCCAGCCATCGACACCTTGCCAGATATTTGACATGGCCCCAGAGGCGGATCTAAGGGGGGGCAAATCTGTAAGTTTTGCAAGAAGCCTTACCTTGCAGTGGAAAACACTCCTCTCCTGCACTGTTCTAGCCAATCCTCACAGGGAACAGCAACATCTTGGCGTTGCTTACTGGCTACAGCAGCAAGGGAGAGGAGGGATTTACATGACAGGGCAAGGCTTCTTGCAACACGTACAGATTTGCCCCCCGCCCCTTAGATCCGCCTCTGCATGGCCCTCTGGCTAAAAGGTTTGGAGACGCCTGTTCTAGATCAGTTATTTTCAACCGCTGTGCTGTGGGGCACTGGTGTGCCATGAACGGTCTGCAAGTGGGCTGTGGGAGTTTGGCGCAGGGTCACCTATTAGTAGGACCCTTGGGGGATGTGAGCCCCTGGCTGGCAGTGTGGCATGCCTTGACAAATTAGGAGCCTTCTCTGCATGCCATGAGATGACAAAGGTTGAAAATTGCTGCTTTAGACCTTTAATTTCACCCAGCCAGGATTACATGCTGGTCTCATCACACAGGCACTCCTACTTACGGGCCCTTTCACATTATTTCGTTAGGTAAAGGTAAAGGTTTCCCCACGACTGGATGGTCTAGTTGTGACCGACTGTAGGGGGCGGTGCTCATCTCCGTTTCAAAGCCTGTAGAACCGGCGTTTTGTCCGAGGACAAGGTTCCGTGGTCATGTGGCCGGCATGACTCTACGCTGTAGCGCACGGAATGCCGTTACCTTCCCACCAAAGTGGTCCCTATTTATCTACTTGCATTTAGGTGCTTTTGAACTGCTAGGTTGGCAGGAGCTGGGACAAGCCACGGGAGCTCACTCCGTCACGCGGTCTTGAACTCCCAACCTTCCGGTCAGAAAGACCAGCAGCAGCGAATTAACCCTCTGCGCCACCACGTCCCTTATTTCTTTAGACTTGCCCTTTATTTCTGGAGTGACCCCTGCAAACAGAGCTTCGGCTCCATATAAACAATACACTTTTCTTTCCTGATAGGAACTACTAGTGCAAGCTTCTAATAGAAAAAGAGATAAGATTATAGGTTGGTAAGCAGGGCATGTGTTTATTCTTATTTTTTTCGTACAGTCATTTATGATGCTTTACAAATAAATTAATAATATCATGGAAAGAGAGCTTGCCCAAGAGTTGTTTTTTCTTTCACGGTATCAGTAAGTAGTATAATATGGTACTTATTTAACCCTACCTACACCCTTTTTGTTTCCACCCATATCATCCCTGTTGTACCCTTTTTCAATGTGCCAACCATGGTAGGGTTCCCTTTCAAACAAGCCAACAGCAACACAGGTTTTCCTTGCATTCAGTAACCTCATTTGGGTAATAGAGAGCGAGAAAGCAGGGGAATAATCAATCAAGAATTCAAGACTCGGAATTTGTCTCCTGCTTATGTATTCCAAACCCACTGAAGCGGCCCCAGCAGTCAAAAATGTGCACCTGCGTTTGCTTTAATTTTTTAACCGGTTGCATTTTCAGTTTGATGAGATCATGATTTTGGATGTGCCGCATTTTAATAATCCCATCCACTCCCAGACTGCTGCCCCCTCTAGAATTGATCTGCAATCGTTATGGATGGATGTATAATAATCATACATTTTACCAATTTAATACAAAGCCAATGAGAGTAACCTCCAAGACCTTAAACCCACATACACGCACCATTGATGGTGCCAACCTTGCGTAAATGCACCAAGTGCAACAATTAATCAAGCCTAGAAAAAGCAAAATTGCAGCCTTGGTCAAACACACCAACCACATTCAGCACCCTGAAGAAGCGCCCCCCCCCTTTTTTGGGGGAATCCGCAGACTTGCTATGATGCCACTCAGTCCCCCTCCCTCCTCCAGGTGTAACACTGACACACAAAAGCTTTACGACCTGGGGTGTACCAGCATATCACCACCACAGCCTAGAGGAAAGAAATCCCACCATCCGGACCAAATAACAGTAATAATAACAAGGGAAGAAAGGTAGGAAAAGAGATGCTTTCCTTACCCACATGAGTGATGACCGTAGCCAACCGCTGGGTGAGCTCCTGGTGTGACATCTCTTCTTCTTTCAACCAAAAAAGCATTTCACACTGAAGAGACTGCACAGCATCCAAAAAAAAAAAAATTTAAGAAACCCACCCCCAAGATGTAGCTGTAGTGGGAGGCAGCTCAGCCACACACACACACACAATGCATGTGCCACTCCCACAGTGCCAGATTCTTCCAGGCTGCTTGCCTTATTGCGCCTTAGTTTGCATTGGCCGGCTGTTGCGACGTGCTGAGCGCACTAGCCCTTCCTCCCGGCGAAGTCCTTCCTTTCCCAAGCCATCATCGTCGTACGTTCTGCACATCACCGCTGACAAAACCCTGAGACCATTCCCGGCGCCGCTCCCTCGCTTTGCGCTCCCTCTTGCTGAAATGAGGCAATGCTCTGAGGGGCAGAGCAGCCGGCTACCTCATTTCCAAGGAGACTCTGAGATGCTGATGCTCCGAGGGAGGAAGAACAAATCCCGGAGCTGTGGTGCTGTTTTAAAAAAGAAAAGCCGTGGAAAGGAGCACCGTTGTACCAGGAAATCCGACTATTTTCGCCCGAGGGACCCTGAACGCTAATTTTTTTTTTTTTTTTTTTGCCATGACAGCATCTCTCCCCACCCACCCCCGCAGCTCCACCTTTGCTATTAAGAGATAAGATGCATGCGGGTTATGCTTGCAAGGCTAATGGCTGGCAGAGCAAACGGCTTGAACGAAGCAACTGCAAGTCGAATCACAGAACATGCAAAATGCCAAAGGACTATTTCGGAGCTAGCATGGCACATTTCTCGATGAAGACAGACATGCGTCAGGAGCCATTTAAATCATGAATTCCTTCTCCTGCATCAAACGCGCAGGCACTGCTGCAGAGATGCAACTAGGGATTTGGTGAAGGAAAAGCACAGGAAAACTTCTCTTTCCTGTCCTCAAAGTGACATCACCTAAACCTTGACCATTTTTCTCCCTGGAGTCTCCTATGGATTCAAACCCACCCTGATGGCTGCTTTGCATCTTGCAGCAGCAGTTTAAGGAAGTGCAGGCGGTGCAATTGCACCAGCAACGAGCTTGAGGAGGGCAACAAGCTGAGCTTGATGCTAGTGGCCAAAATTGTGAAAACCGTGATATGTATGAATAATAAAGGTAAAGGTTTCCCCACGACCGAATGGTCTAGTCGTGACCGACTGAAGGGGGCGGTGCTCATCTCCGTTTCAAAGCCTGTAGAGCCGGCGTTTTGTCCGAGGACAAGCTTCCGTGGTCATGTGGCTGGCATGACTCTACACCGTAGTGCACGGAACGCCGTGACCTTCCCACCAAAGTGGTCCCTATTTATCTACTTGCATTTAGGTGTTTTCAAACTGCTAGGATGGCAGGAGCTGGGACAAGCAACGGGAGCTCACTCCGTCGCGCAGTCTTGAACTCCCAACCTTGCGATCGGAAAGCCCAGCAACAGCGGATTAACTCGCTGTGCCACCACATCCCTTATATGTATGAATAATACCATCATGTTATATATCACTGGAAAGGCCATTTAATGCAGAAAACATGAAACAAACCAGAGTGTAATATCTTTACTCTATCAAAAGTTATGGCCCGAAAACCAGAAAATGGAAATACAACTGCCATGTAAAAATCGTGGTTTGTTGAAATCATGGTTTTTAGGAATAATACTGTCATGTTATATATAATTCTGTACGGAACCATGCAGAATGTAGTGAAACAACTTAAGAGTTCTATCTTCATTCTATCAAAAGATGACAAAAAAGGAAAATGAGTATATAAATGTCACTTCTCGTTATGACATCACTTCCATTTTGCCCTCTTCACCAGGCTACACTTTCATTACCTACCCCGGTGGCTAATATGGGACTAGAAAGTGCCCAGACCTGCAGCTCAGAAAATGGTGGAAAAGGAAAAAACAAACTTCCCTCTGTCTACTTTCTCCTAATACAAGAACTTATGGGTCATCCAATGAAACTGATTGGGAGTAGGTTGAAGAGGGAGGAAAAAGGACATACCTTTGCACGTGACACACTATTGACTTATGGAATTCACTGCCACAAAATATGGGGAGCGACATTGGCTTAGAGGCTCCAGGAGATTAGACATGGAGGACAGGTCTGTTAACAGCTACCAGTCATTTCAGCTAAGCAGAACTTCTGTGTTCATAGACAGGTTCAGAGGTGGAGCCCAGCACAAAATGCTCTCTGTCTCTCTTCTACAGTGTAAAGCAATTGCATAAGAATATAAGAATAGCCCCACTGGATCAGGCCAAAGGCCCATCTAGTCCATCTTCCTGTATCTCAAGTAGCCCACCAGATGCCTTAGGGAGCACACAACAGGCTGCCTGCATCCTGTTGCCACTCCTTTGCACCTGGCATTCTGAGGTAAATTCTGAGGTAAACACATTGATGGCTAGTCAAGATTCTCCACAGCATTTCTCTTTGACAGCCACCAGGACCAGATGATCCTCCTCAGACATACAGGAACATAGGAACAGTCCACTGGATCAGGCCAAGGCCCAGCTTCCTGTATCTCACAATGGCCCACCAGATGCCTCAGGGAGCACACAAGACAACAGGCTGCCTGCATCCTCTTGCCACTCCCTTCCATCTGGCATTCCGAGTTAGCCTATTTCTACAATAAGGAGGTTGCACCACCCATTATGGCCTGTAGCCAGCAATGGACTTTTCCTCCATAAATCTGTCCGATCCCCTTTTAAAAGTTCCTAGGCTGGATGCCATCACCACCTCCTGTGGCAAGCAGTTCCACAGATTAATTACACGTTGGGTAAAAAAATAGTATTTTCTCTGCATGTTCTCCTAAGCACCCTCTGCCAAGTATACTGCCTGTACCTTATATCAAGGGCCCATATATATCATAACACAATACAGACCACAACTGTGCCGGAATCAGAAAGGAGGAATGAATAATGTGCAAAGATTGCAGATTGTTTAAGCAAGTGAGCTAAGCGAAGTCAGATCAAGTTTTTCATACATAGAAAATTGTTAAGGAATTATGACTATAGATGACATTACAGGAAACATTTTATGGGGAATACTAAGGCTCAGCTTTGCAACAAGGATAATGTGTGAAACCACAGCAGAAAACACATACAAGCAGAGCAAATGATTCAAGAAAGTGAACCAAGCCACAACCTACAACTGGCAGTGGAACTGTCTTACGAGCGCCAGGACTGGCCGGTATAGGATTGCATCCTGAATTAGCCTATTTCTCTTTCTTATAACTCTGTTTTATAAAACGTTACACACACACACACACACACACACACACACACACACACACACACACAGGATGCTTTATATTTCTTATCCATTGATCTAACAGTTCCATTTTAATTTTTAAAAGATGGAAGGAAATGACATCATACAGGTCTGATAACAATGTTGTTTACAACAATGAACAGCCATTGAATAGAATCTGATTGCTGGCAATGCAATTTGCCCGAAAGCATCAAGTTCATCATGTGGTCCTCTATACATGATAAGAAAAATGGGGGGGGGGATTATTAGCTGTATTTTAACTTGGTTAAAATACAAGTGTTGGTTGTAATACGAACACTGATATTTGTGGACAATATATTATTTTGAATTATCTGCTTATATAATGGAATTCACATGCAGGACAGCAGAAATTGACTCTTTGCACTTTTAGTTTAGAAAGTTACACAATACTAAAACATTGAAAGGACAAGTGCCCCCCACCTTTGCCCAATTGATTGAGAACCTCCTTTTATCAACATTTGCATGTAAGGCTTCCAGACAACAGCTATGCATGGATATATTTTTGGACATCTGGAAGCCTTTTTTAAAGACATTTAAGTTGCTTATTAATATTCTTAGTCATTTTTATGCATTTCATTTATGATATGTATTTGTATTCACTAATAAAGAGAAAGGTGGGAAAAATAAACAAACAATAAAAGCTGGATGGGAGCAATGGACCTTGGCAAAATTAGAGGCACCCTAGGGCATGAATGAGTCAGGTAATTATGTGGGAGAGTGAGGCTACTGACCCATGCAGAGGTCATTGATTGATCACACTGCACTGTGTCAAGTGTGTGTTTCTTTCACTAGCCTTTCTCCTGAGAGCCCACAGGGATCAAACTGTGGACCTATTTAGAGCCTGCCGTGCTCCACTGAGCTACAGCAATGCACAGTTATAAACATGTACTGTATAGCATTCCTCTGCAAGTCATAATTCTGGGGACTGTATGGATCTCTCTAGGAAGGGAGTTCCCAGCTGGGAGTCCTACAACAGCCGGGTCACCACCACAATAATCCATACATTGGATCTCTGTCAATAGTAGACAGAGGCATAGGGCCTCTGAGGCTGATTTCAGGATCTAGGAAGGCCAATATGAGAGAAGGCAATTGTCCTTCAAGTAACTTGGTCTCAGCTTGTTAAAGACACTAAAGGCCAAGATCAGTCCTTTGAACTGGGTCCAAAAGCAAAGTGGTACGGTTGCAGCTGGCAAATCAGCCAAAGCTTGTAGAAAGCACTCTTGGTGACAGCTGCTATCTTGCTTCTTGGAAGCTTAATCTGCCTGCCTTACCGGAAGGCCAAGTGGCACATGAGGTTAGACGAGGGGTTCTCAAACTTTTTAGCACTGGGACCCACTTTTTAAAATGACCATCTGTCTGAGACCCACCAGAAGTGATGTCATGGCCAGGAGTGGCATCATTGTGATGAAGTTTTTGTGAAGAAACATTTAGTGCAAAGTCAGTTTTAACCTGCCAGGGCAAATGAGCTCAATATGATTCTCCCAATTCTGCTCACCCCGAGTTTTCACAATGCCTCCCTTTTCTTTCACAAAAAATAAAAATCATGAGTTCACACTGGATGCACTATAAGCAAAATAACTTTCCGAAAGCTCACTAGACAGTTCACTCCTGACCCCCTGATGCCCTTAACTTGTGATTTGGTCTGATTCACTGGAGATTGCCGCCACTGTGCCCAAGAACAGGAAGCTATTTATTTCCAATTGCCCCAAAGAAAATTACAGCCTTCCTTTCCCAGTAGAATGATGTAATTTCAGCTTTATGCCTTCCTTGCAGCTTCCTTTTCAATAAAATGTTGTTGCTATAGAGACCATCTCCAGGTCAACTCTCCACCCTTGCATAGCAATTTTCCCCAGTGATTTTTGCCTGTTGTTTTCTAGTTTGGCTGCTGCCTGCACCTTTGTTTTGATCAGTACTGCATGTGCAGACACATTTCAGCTATAAGTAGCGTCGCCTCTGCAGTGCTAGTCACAGCCATGACCACAGAGTGGCTAAAGATCTTGTAGCTGTGCTACCCCCTGGCACTAGAGCTGGATTGCAACTATAGCTGCCTCTAGCGGAGTACAGAGACGCTTCTGAGTCCCTGTTGAATAGGTTTCATCAATGGCCAGGGAGCAATTCTACTTTACAGCTGCTTGAAGGGGAGAGGCAGGCTGATCCAGTCTAACCACCAGTGAGCTCCCCACACTAGAACAGACTCATCAATGGCCATTCCTACTGGCCATTTGTAAAGCAATTGTATTTGAACTCTTCTGTACTTGAATGGATGTGCCTTGAATGTACACTTGGTGCAATCCGAGAAAGCAAGTTGTGCATTTGTTTTCAGAGGCGTTTCTACAGGGATGGCAAAGCTCTAAGTGTTGCAAGAAGCCTTACCCTGTCATGGAAATCCCTCCTCTCCCTTGCTGCTGTAGCCAGTAAGCAACGCCAAGATGTTGCTGTTCCCTGTGAGGATTGGCTAAAACGGAGCAGGAGAGGAGTGATTTCCACTGCAAGGTAAGGCTTCTTGCAAAACTTAGAGCTTTGCCCTCCCTGTAGAAACACCACTGTTTGTTTTTCAAACTTGTTCTCAGAGGAAAGAAGATGTGTTCAGACTCTGGCATGACATCAACATCGGCAAGGCTGGGCACTCACTAAAAGACCCCACTCATCAGAGGGCCCACTTGGTCAGGCCAACCCTAACCCTACCAATGACAAAGTTAGCACCCAGCGCACCATTAGGTGCCCTGGTGCAGGAATGGCTGTGAATACTAGGGGAAAGGGTCGCTTTACCCCCGAGCTCCTGCAAAACTTAGCATGTTGTCCCCCCCTCTAGGAACGCCACTGGGGCACATAGACATCTAAACATAAGCCAAGTCAGTCCTGGATTTCCACGTGGTCTCCTCACAAGCGCTCCCACAAGAGCTGGCCCAAGGTCCAAAAATAACCAGAAAACGTGGTCTGCGGACAAAAGAACTGCAGCGCTAGCAGCAATTTACACACCTGGGGAGGGAGGGAGGTGACAAAGATAACGCATGCGCAGTCGACTGCCATGTCGCGGTATCTTTTCCCTTCGAAGTGACGTCACCCGCCGGAGATCGGAGGCAGCTGTGCGCATGCGCATTGCCTCAACATGCCTTTCGCGCCAGTGGGTTCCCCGAAACGCTTCGAGCCATGGAGTTAACTCGAGGAGGTTAGAATCTAACCTCCTTGAGTTAACTCCATGCTTCGAGCCATGAGATACTGCAGTCTGGCGCATGCGCATCATCTTGGGGCTCTTCCACGCTGTAGTCGCTCTTGTTCGGGGACGGAGGGCGACCGGGTGACACATATTTCCATATATGGTGTGCCACGTGACAGGCACCTCAACCCCGCCCCTTTCCCTTATATAGATTGGCTCCGCCTTTCCCTCCCTCTCTAGGACACTGTCGCCCATGGAGACGAAATGACGTAATATTCTTGAAACCTCCGGTCTGGTCAAACAATATGGCCGACGCAATGGTTCTGGTCGGTTCTGGTCTAACAATATGGCCGACGCAACTCCATGGATATAACAATATGGCTGACTAATTATGCGGAATTAAACCTTGGAATTGCATATTAACTCATAATTAGGTTACCAATGATGTTTCTCCACGATCACACGTTGTTATTTTGGTAAGTTTTTACTTCAGGAGTAAACGATTCAGTCCTAAACACTACGCGCAAAGCAATCTGAAATGCTTGGAATCAGCATTTTGAGTATAAAAACATGGCCGCTAAGCCCGCCCCCTCTGGTCTCACTGTGTTCCCTGTGTGTTCCTATCTAACTGCATGGGCAGGGCCCAATTACTCTATGGCAGGGCCACCCCGGCTGTCGTCTCTATAGTCAAATCGAAGCGACGATATTCCTAGCGCGGCAACTGAGAGACCGGAAGAGGTTGCGCCGGGGAACCATAGAGTGATTTTGGCGGGAGCCAGAAAGAAAAAAAGGACCCGACCTGTGGCCGCTGCCTTCGAAGGAGAGCGCGAGGGAGCTGCGCGCGCTCCGCAGGTGCTGTTGTTGGGGAGGTGGGATGCTCTCCCCTCAGGGGCCTGGGCGGGCAGGGCTGACGCCCACCTGGCTTCTTCGGGGCGGGGATGGGTGGCTGCTGCCGGGGCTTGGTTGGCGTTGCCGGCGGCTCCTCGTGTCCTTATGGCTCCTGGCTGTTCGAGGAGCCGGTGGTGAGGCTGCGGCCTCCTGATAACTGAGGGTCCCGCTCCATTGCTTGGAACTGGGTGCCCCGACTAGAGCTCAGAGGAGTCGGTCCCAGTGGCGTTCCTACAAGGGAGGAGAATGCTAGGCTTTGCTGGCTGCGAAGGCGAGAGGGAGGGGCCGCTTTACCCAGGAGCTCAGGCGCCTGCAAAGTCTCGTATTTTGCCCCCCACTCCTTTTGTAGGGATGCCACTGGGACTGATTTCTCTGTCTGGTGGGAAGAGCCCACTATCACTGTTGATTGACAGGGTCTTCAGAAGGCCTAAAAACGTCACTTCCAGGTCTTTGGAAAAACAGTAAGTTGTGGCCTTCCAGAGGCATTCTGAGGGCCGGGGAGGCTGTGTGTGGCCTCCGTAGCCCTCAGAACATCCTCAGCACACAACCACAGCACAGCTTGGAGAGTGCAGCCCATGCCTGCAAGGTCAGGAGAGCCAGAGGCTCATAGGGGACCAGAGGCTTGCCATGGGCCAGATAGAGGCTCTCTGAGGGTCGCCTCCAGCCCCTGGCCTGGGTTTGGAGACCCCTGCTGTAGAAGTTCAGGTAAGGATTGTTCAGCTGTCACTGTTGATTGACAGGTTGCAATTGCTGCGTCATGGAATGTTCATGCCATGGAATGTTGTTCCTTCAGCTCCTGCAGCTGATGTTGCCTTATTCCTAACAAGAAGCAATGGTTTTCCAGTGAAATGGGTTGGCAGGAGACTTAGAGCAGACAGAGGGAGGTACTTCAAATAGCACAGAATACCCTGTGGAATTAAATGCCGTCAGATGTAGTGATGGCTACTAGCTTGGGGGGATTTGGACGCATTCATGGGAGTCTCAGTGATTTACTTGTCAATATGGCTATGTCTAGGGTTAACAGACACAAACTGGGCTAGAGTGTCTCTACTGTAAACCATTGTATAGAGGAGGGAATTTGGGCAGGTGCAGCTCATCATGGGAGGGTTTCAAAAGCTGCACCTGCCAAAATTCCCTCTTCTATACAATGGTTAAAAGTATAGACACTCTGGCCCAGTTTGTATCTGGTAACCCTAGCCATGCATCGTCCAAAAAATGATGAAGAGGAGAATAGGGGGGCAGCTTCCAGCTTGACTTGAATTAGCTGCATTAAGGAGCAGACCTCTGAACGGGGTCTGCTGCAACAGTTGCTCTTTGGGGAGCCACCAATGGAGTCTATTTGCTCATGAACACCAGCATAGTTAATAAAAGTTTAGCCTGGTGCAGATGGCAAAATGATGCCCCAGAAGTGACATCACAGTTGTATTTTTATTTTCTTATTTTTTTGCCCATAACTTGATATAATGAAGATATTATGCTATGATTTTCTTCAGTGCATTCAGGATTAACATACGTTTCCAATGATATATAACATGATGGTATTATGCACACATACCACGGTTTTCACTGTTTTGTCCAGGCATGTACCAAGTTCTGCTTATCTACAGCAATCTTGGGTTCCATTTCCTATACTATTTTTAATACTTTTTACTATTTTTAATTTGAATTTATGTTTATAGAATATTTTTAGAAATTAAATTGCAAAGAGTTGCAACATATGTTATATGTTGTAAACCAGTGGTTCTCAAACTTTTTAGCACCGGAACCTACTTCTTAGAATGACAATCTGTCCAGGACCCACCAGAAGTGATTTCACGGCTGGAAGTGCCATCATTGTGATGCCAGAGCCTGCTGCTTTCCTGTGAATGCAGCAATAATTTGGGTTATTTCTCAGCCATGTTCCAATAGCAAAGTGAATCAGAAAGAAAAAAAGCCAATTTACAACCTTGACACAAGCAAAACAACCACACAGCCCTCCCCCTTTCCAGCATCCGATCTTCCCATATTTTCAATGGCTGCCCTAGGTGCTCCTTGACCCACCTGAAATTGGCTCGTGGCCCACTGGTGGGTCCTGACCCACAGTTTGGGAACAACTGACCCAAACCATTACCATTGGAGGTGACTATAAAAATCCCTGTCTACTTTGCAGTTTAAACACGTGGTCATATAAAACGTGCCTGTTACTGAAGGGAAATACTTCATTGGTAGTATAATAAAAATGCTAACATAAACTGAATTGTTCAGAAACTTGTTTAATCCCTTTCCCATTGCCTCTCTACAGTCTGGTGAGAAACAGTGGCCATGCAAGCATTTCTGAAAGGTCGATCTTCAGTAAGCACCACCAAACCCCCATCTACTAAGGAGCGAGGAACAGCTACCACTGCCGGAAGCAGTGGAGAAGGCAAGAGAGTCAGGCCCGTCCCTTGGGTGGAAAAATAGTAAGCAGAGAACAGTAGCTTCGTGTTCATGGTGAATGTAATGCAAGACAGTACAGTGAAGTGGAAAATAACCAAGATGATTGTAACCACTAGATGTCTCCACTTATTTTGTTTTTCTCATTCCATTGGCCTTTTGTGTATGTGGTATGTTATATGTGGCATGTTATAGGACAGTAGAACAGTATTTTTCATGTCAAACCCCCCCCCCACACACACAGATACTGTATTCCATGGATAATGAAATCTGGAGGGGCTAGTGCAGCACCACAATTACTTGAGGCCGTGCCTGGTCCTCTGGAGGTCACATGCAGCCCCCCTTAACCTCAGAATATATCTGAAAATGAGCTGCCATTAGCTGGAAGTGTCTTCCAGTCGTGTCTGGAAGGTCTTCTGAAGCCCCCCAGTTGTGGGCTCAGCATTCACTGTTGTTGAACCCACTGATATGGAGGGCCCACTGTAGCACAGATGCCACAGAGGACACCTGGTAAGTTGGCTCTGCACCAGTCAGGTTTGGCCTGTGTGGGATTGAGGAAGGTGGCAGGGGGCAGGACAGTGGGCTGGCCCGGGAGGGGCATTGGAGTGCGGATCCGGCCAGTAGGCCAGATCCTAACCCTCATCCCCAGGTTGGTCGGGCTAGATCTGGCTGCTTGGATTTGCACCAGCGATTTCACTGGCGCAGAGCCAATACAGCTGGTTGGGGCTTACCCCGGGGTAAGAGGAAAATACCTCCTTCTCCTGAGGTGAGCTCCAGCTGCTGCCTATCCTACGTTTGCTGCTCCAACACAGGTTGGGATTGGGCTGTGTGTTAGCAGTTACTGAAACAGAGCCAGTATAAATATTCTGTTTCAGTCCACTACGCTTGTATTGAAACTGCTTATGTTCCCTTGAAAACAAGTAAAATGAAACACAACACAAAGGCAGCTCACCAAATAAAAACAACGCAATCAGAACAAAATAACAATTGAACATAAAAAAGTACAGCACCAGCTAAAAAACAACAGAGAGAGAAGCAGTTCAGCAGCCTGACAGTAGAGAAACATTTTCATAAGTTTGTGGAAAAGCAAATTGGGGGGGCGGGCTGCGTGGATGTTCACTGGAACAGAGTTCCACAAGTTGGGCACCACAGCAGAGAAGTTCCTATATATCATTTAGAAAGGTTTTCCAATGAAGAACAATTGTAGTTGTGATAAAAAGAATATAGCAAGTGAAAATAAGACAGATGTGCATTGAGTTCTGTAGGATGGGCACCATCGCAGCGAGAGTCCTCCTCTTATGCCTTCAAACATTCTGACCAGTAAAGAGAGATAATCAAGCATGACCTTACTCAGTGATCTTAGGGAAAAATTACATCTATAATTTAGTTTTGATATTGGTAATTAGGACTGTCACTCAGAAATCTTAATTAATTAATAAATAGTATGAGTTTAGTTGATCACAATGATTTGTGTGTAAAACAGTTATTGAAGCAACATGCAACACAGTCTAATTGTTAAGTATATATTAGTGATTGCCTTAGAAGTGGCATGCCTTTTTTAAGGTGGTCCGTTGTCATCTGCAGTTTTTGTAGGTACTTGCATTAAAAATATTGTTAAACCCTCCTGCTCAATTAATGGAAGTGGAAGACAGAGAGGCCAGATGTGCCCTGGTCCATGGGGTCACGACACGACTTAGTAACTGAACAACAAGGAAGTAATATGTATTAATGTTTTTCACTTTGCTCTTCCTTGGATCTAGCCGCCCAAAATGTGTGGATGAAGTTGCATTTCAAGAGGAAGTTGTTGCCGTGCTGAAGAAGTCTTTAGAGGGAGCTGATGTGAGTACTGCTGTTCCTTCTGATGCATTTTAACACATGCAAGTTAAAATTATAGTGGAGTGATCCTTCAGTAGAAGAGCTCTGCATTATTGCCTTGAGAATCTTTCGCAATTGAATGATTGTGATGAGTAACCCAGCTTCCTAAGTATCTTCAGTAGCATAGTGTTCTCATATTTACAGTGCTATTCTTTATAAAATGAGGGACTCCTTTCAATAGCATAATTTGTCCACTTAGTGTTCACTGCAAGATATTGACAAGTTGCAAAAGATTCATGGTTTTGTCTTTTTAAAAAAATTATGGTTGTAATCTGTTTCTCTGTGTGAGGGAGGCAATGGGAGAAAACCGGCTGCCAAGGGGACTAGTGCCTAGCAGTTAGCATATACACCCTTCCTGCTCTCCTTTTTCTGTTTACTGGGTTAGCAGCTAAGTGAGGTAGCAAAATAGTTTCTAACCACTGTCACCATCCCAGGCTATAGAGACTAGGCAGAGGGGGGCTTTCTGGGAAGAACCCCCGCTTCGAGGAGAGTAATAAACCATTTCCCTTTCCCCCGCCATGCATCTCTAAACATGCATCTCTAAATTTGGCAGGCTAGGCTTGGAATAAATACAAAAAGCATCCCTGAATGTACCTACCTAGGATTACAGGCCCTACCACTAGCTACATACTTTCTCCCAGGAATCTGCAGTCCCTGTATTTACTGGAGAATGACTGCCTTCCATGGACCAGCATTATATGCATCATGTACCATCCACAGTAGACTGCCATAAAACACCCAGAGTTTTCTTGTGCTTGGACTTAAGAAACCTAGGTTTGATTATGTCAGCAAGTTACCTGACTCGATGAGTGGAACCCACCTGGCCACTTGGTTCCACCCCTTTATCTAGAGACCCAGATTTGGCAAGAGGTGGGGACTGATGGTTGAGATGCCAGTACTGCCTGAAGAGCTAAGCGGGAGACTTTGTGGTCATGTTTCTGGATGGGAGATGAAATGCCAGGCTATGACAAGCCATTGTCCTGGGACAGAGGTGCTAATGAGTTGATTAGGCAGGCATGCAGTGAGGGAGGTGTAGGAATGTGTGAGATGGCCAGCCACAAAAGAACAGAGGACCTGTCCAAACTTTACTTACTATTTCCTGCTGAAGCTTGATGGTACACAGCCAGAGAACCACACTGTGAAGGCAACATCTGGTACTGAGGATTCGGTGAATCACAGATTTGTAAAACCCACATTGAAAAATGGTGGTTTAGACTAGGCTGCCCATGTAAACCACCTTGAATGCTATCCAAAAACAGAAAGACCGTATATAAATACTGATATAAATAAACAAGCACATGCCTATCTCTGTACTCCAGACTGGCAGCAGTACTCCAGACTGAATCCACAAATGCACATGGCTGGTGGATAATGGGGTTTCAAAGGACAAAAGACTGCTTGCAGAAGGATGTCCCAGCAGTTTAACCGAACCACAGGAAGTTCTTGGTGGGGGATGTTCAAAAGTAGGGGAAAGAGCAGAGCATTCATTGCACCCTGTGACAGGCTTCACAGCTTTTGTTGTGAAGGTGAAGACATCTTGCATAATATTTTGACAGTCATGTTTTCTGCATCTGGGGTAACTGTCACAAGAAGCCTAATAAAATACCTTTTAAAATTGGCACTAGAATATAAATGTAAGCCTAAAACTATTGTTGTCTTGCTGCGTTTTTTTGCTTCAGAAGAGAGAGTGGCTTATTGCTTGCCATTTCAATAGTTAATTTTAACAGTAACTCACCAAGAAAGTGCTTGGGTTAATAAGAGATGAAACGTTGCTTCTGTTTAGAAGACTGATATCAGTGCGTCATATGACTTGTGAAGCTGGCTGGGCTGTTCTATTTTGAGTCTACTATTTTTGACCTTATTGAGCTGAACCAAAAACGTTTATGGACATGATAATATGCTGAGGTTAACTTTTGTGTTTTTCCAGGTGGAAAGAATGTTAAGACATAGGTCTAACTTGCAAGTTATGTTTTTGTATTTGATATGAATGAATAAATCATATTTGAGTGACACACTTAGTTGCTAGCTGAAAAATATTATTGGCTGGAATCCAAAGAACCACACTGAATGTTCTGAATGTCTGATGGGTTTGGGGCTCAGTTTCTCATATGTTAACCCAGTGGTTCTCAAACGTTTTAGCACCAGGACCCACTTTTTAGAATGACAATCTGCATGGGACCCACCGTGATGTCATTAACCTAGAATCAATGTCATAGCCGTGTGTCATCATTGTGATGCCAAAGCCTGCTGCTTTTCTAAGAATGCAGCAATAAGTTGAGTTATTTCTCAGCCATTTTCCAGTAACTAGGGGAGTGGTTTTGGGTGATATTTTTTCCAACATTTCTTGATTAAAATAGCAAATTGCAGTGTTGTGTGTTTTTAGTCTACATTCTCATTCTATGTTCTTGTTTTTATTAATTTTAAATGCTTTAAAAGCGTACTAGGTAGGTGATACAAGTGATATAGTGTGAGCAGATGCAACCACAGTATTATTTCTAATTGGAAAAATAATCTGTTTTAATTTCTGCAAAATATTTTAAACACCAAAATGTGATATCTTATGGTTTTGGATATTTTAACCCCTAAAAGGTGGGTGGTGTTTAACACAAAACCTCCACCCCTACCAATAGCAAAGTGAATCAGGAAGGAAAAAAAGCTTATTTACAATCTTGACACAAGCAAAATAGCAACATAGCCTTCCACGCTTTCCAGTGTTCCATCTTCCTATATTTTCAGTGGTGGCTGCGCTAGATGCTATGTGATCTACCTGAAATTGGCTTGTGACCCACTTAGAGGGTCCCGACCCACTGTCTGAGAAACATTGTGTTAACCCCATTCTCTTCTCACCCCAAAGAGCAAACCGCTATTCAGACTGTGGGGAGTGAGAGAGGCAGATTGCAATATGGCCTGGAATGTTCTGAAGGCTGCATATATGTGCTCTGTTTACAAAACATATTTGTTTGGATTTCATCCTGTTGCTTCAGGCTTCCAGAAACATTTTGGTTTCTTCAAGCAACCTGCATACAATTATTTATGTAGGCATGATATCTTGAGGGCTCCTGATGAAGTATAACTGTTGAGTGGGAAGTTTCTCCTTTGCTGTTAAGAGATAGGATGCAAAACAGCTGAGATTAAGCATACAAGTCACACTGAATGGAAGAACTGGGCACACATGTAGCCTGGATTTCCGCATCCCACCTCACCCCTCATGCCTTAGACAAGGGGAAACCCTGCTTAGGCTTTTGTTAGGAGCCTTGCCAGGAAACTATTCATAACTCTGTAATTGAATCAGTTACTAATGCCTGCATGAAACCTCTGTTCAATAGCCAAGGTTAAAAAAAGTTCCAAGCTTGCAAATATTGTTTAGGCTATTGTTTAGAAGACTCGAGAGCCCAGTTTCTTCAGAAGCTGCAGAGTCCTATGCCAGATCACATATAGGTCCCGCCTTCCAACAGCAAATGAACTAGACTGTTTTTTAGCCCCAACTCCTGGACACTTGTGATTCACTGGCGTGATGAGTGCTGGTACATTCATTTTTTGCTACCTGTACCCTGTATTCTTTTTCTAGTTCAAGTATGCCATCTTTTAAAGAACATGTCCAATAAAAGAAGTTGACCGTGTGATTTAATTGTTGGGGGAGGCGGGGAGGACAGATGCTCTTTAGAAAGGGCAGCGGGTGCTTGCTCCAAAATGAGGGGTTTTAACCAACATTTCTGTAGAACCTGAGGAATAAGGGGACCTTAGTGCTGCCGTATGTGGTCTGACACCACCAAAAAAGAAAACGTTGGGCTGTTATGCTTGTATAGGGGTATATTGGATTTCATGGAGTAGTTGATCATGTTCAAATAGGTAGTTGGGTGATAGGCAGACTAGGACTGAGGCACCAGTTTTCTTACAGCTTGTCGCAACTCACATCCCTTGCAGAAATGCCCATATTCCAAATGTGTTTGCACCATGAATTGCAAGCTCCCAAGTAGTTAGAGCCTTCTCATAATTGCAGTAGGGTGCCTATACCCTTTGCTACTTAATGATGGGCAAGTGCTGGAAATAGTATATTACATATTATATTACAAGCTTATTACAAGCTTGGCTAAAAATACAGCCATAAAGTTAAAGGATTAGGTAGGATATACTTTGTCAGACCCTAGTGTAAATGCTAGTTATGAATTTCAGGGTGAAATCTGAGCATTGTGGCATTATTAAATAAGCATATTTAAATGGAGATAGTAAAGGCTTCTGTAAAAGTTCCAAAATTCAGGACAATAGAAAGGAGTGAAGTTGTGTTCAACACAAATCTGCAAACTCTTAAGTGCTATATTCTTTTCATATCTGTATCATCATCATACAGTGAAACCTGAAATTCAAACACTGTATTTGGCAAGATCTCAACGCACTCTAAAACATACAGGCTGTTCACCAAAGTGGTGAACAACTAGATTTGCAAAGGGGAATTTGGAACAGTGGTGCCCAATGCTGCATGGCAAACAGCTCTTAGAACTGAGCTTTTCTCTCAGAGTGCCAGAATTAAGCAGAGGACAGCGACATAGGTTAGAAGGAAAGCACCTTGTGATCAAAGATGTGGTTTAATGTCTCTAGGCTGCTTGGTGCTGCTGAGAAAATGGTGATCATAAGGAATGAAAAACTGCGGCTGAGGTAAAAAAGTAAAGAATTGTTGATCTATTACGTATTCGTATAGTGTCTGGTTTAGTACCAGAGGTTCTAACAGCTTAGAAACATGAAACACAATCAGGTTTATCCCTCTTAGTTGGAGAGTATTAACTGCTGGAGGAGCCAACAAAATACCTCCATCTCTCTAGAACAGGGGTCTCCAAACTTTTTAGCCAGAGGGCTGCATCAAATATCAGGCATGGTGCTGAGGGCTGGACAAATAAACAAATAAATAAATGTAAATATAAAATTTTAATAAATACATTAAAGACAAAACTTATATGAATGAATGGGCTCAAGTTTCAGGATCCCTAAAAAGCACCAACGCACACCACAGAAATACAGTACACACTTGAATGGGCTCCCATTCCCCTACACCACAGGCAGCTTACTTAAATGTGCTGAAGTAAATATCTCAGAACCAGCAGGTCACAGGAAACACCCAGGGCATGTTCTGAGGGCCGGGAAAGCCTCCCTGAGAAAGCCGTCTAAGGCCTTCAGAGGGCCTAAAAACATCACTTCCAGGTCTTTGGAAAAGCAGAAAGTGATTATTTTTGGCCTTCCAGAGGCATTGTGAGGGCCGGGGAGGCTGTGTGTGGCCTCCGTAGCCCTCAGAACATCCTCAGCACACAACCACAGCATAGCTTGGAGAGTGCAGCCTGTGCCTGCAAGGTCAGGAGAGCCGGAGGCTCATAGGGGACCAGAGGCTTGCCATGGGCCAGATAGAGGCTCTCCGAGGGCCGTCTCCAGCCCCTAGGCTGGGTTTGGAGACCCCTGCTCTAGAAGTTCAGGTACGGACTGTTCAACTGTCACTGTTGATTGACAGGTTGCAATTGCTGCATCATGGAATGTTCATGCCGTGGAGTGTTGTTCCTTCAGCTCCTGCAGCCGATGTTGCCTTATTCCTAACAAGAGGCAGCGGTTCTCCAATGAAATGGGTTGGCAGGAGACTTAGAGCAGACAGAGGGAGGTACTTCAAATAGCACAGAATACCCTGTGGAATTAAATGCCATCAGATGAAGTGGTGGCTATTAGCTTGGAGGGATTTGGACACATTCGTGGAGGTCTCAGTGCCTATGCCTTTAATCATTGTATAGAAGATAGAATTTGTGCAAGTGCAGCTTATGGAAGGGTTTCAAAGCTGCACCTACCGAAATTCCCTCTTCTATACAATGGTTATACAAACTGGCCCTCTGTCCCTGTTTGTATCGGGTAACCCTACTTCCAGGTTTCGCATTGGTGTCCTTCTGAATCCCTGTTGCAGGGGAGCAACAGTGATAGGGGGGTGTCTTTAGCTATTGCTTTTGGGCTTTCCTGAGTCATGTGGTAGGAAAACAAGATGTTAGACTAGAGTCTTTGGCCTGATCCTACAGGGCTTTTTTACGTTGTTTCTTAGGGCCCAATGCTTGTACTGCCAGTGCCAGGTGTCGCAAAAGTGCTGTGTGGCACTCCACTGTCGGTGGTACAAGCATACTGCCAGTGCGGAAGACAGCACCATGGAGACCCGTTGTTGGAGCAGCTGGCAGTAAGGGTTACCAGTGTCTGGCGGTGAGGCTTCCCGGGGCAGGGGGGAGAGCGCAGAACTGGGCAGAGGGCAGACTGGAGGGTTCTATCTGTTCTTTCTGTCTCTGTCCAGATAGTAATACTGTCTTGGTTTTAAAAAATGGAAGCATAAAAATAACTTCTAAACACTATTTTAAGCAGATTTACTAATGCAGCTTCTTGAGAAAACTATTAAAAGTATGAATTGTAATCAGGCAAGTGCAAAAAGTGTAACAGTGCTTTAGAAGATCTTGTGTGGCTTTCTCACAAATTGCGTATGTACCCCAAATATGGTTTGATTCACACATTATTAGTGTTTATTTCCAGTAAGATAGGATTACAGCCCAAGTCTTACTGAACACAGTGGATTTAATTCTGAGTAAAATAAACACAGTTTTCAGACACTTCTACACACTATAAAATTCCTATACAAAATTAACTCCTGGATAGAGATTACAGTGTAAGCATGCAACAATTAGATATGTGAGTGTTTTCTTGGTGTACATTGGTGGGAAATCAGTTGTGTATGTATATATGCTCAATATATACATGTCATGTACATGACAGTTTTTTCCCTGTGGGCATTATGCTAATCCCTAAAGAGAACCTTCTGTGCAGGAGTTGTGGCTTCTCTCTCTCTCTCACTCCACAGCTATTTATAGTTAAAGGTAAAGGTAAAGGTTTCCCCACGACCGAATGGTCTAGTCGTGACCGACTGTAGGGGGCGGTGCTCATCTCCGTTTCAAAGCCTGTGAGCCGGCGTTTTTGTCCGATCATGGTGGCCAGCATGATTCTACGCCGTAGCGCACGGAACGCCGTTCCCTTCCCACCAAAGTGGTCCCTATTTATCTACTTGCATTTTAGGTGCTTTCGAACTGCTAGGTTGGCAGGAGCTGGGACAAGCAACGGGAGCTCACTCCGTCACGCAGTCTTGAACTCCCAACCTTGCGGTTGAAAGCCCAGCGACAGCGGATTAACTCGCTGCGCCACCACGTCCCTACTGTCCCTATTTATAGTTACAGCCAACTTATATTTCTGGAACCATAAGAACAGTGGTGTAGCTAAGGGAGGGCAGGAGATACATTGCCCTGGCTACCATGCCTTGAGGGGGTGCCAACCCACACCCATGACGGCAGATCCCAAGGCAGACAGAGGCCTTCTGAGGACTGGTGAGGCTGTGTGTGGCTTCTGGCTGCCGTCCTGTAAGTCCCCAGGGCACATGCTGGTTCTGTCCCAAAGTCAGAACATACCTAGGTCGAAACAGCCAGCTCGTGCTGGGCCAACACTTTCGTGCCTGTGCAAAAGCACCCCAGTGAATGAACTGTGCCTGCAAGCACCAGTGTGGCTGCCTCTTATTTGGGGGCAGAGTGTACATACTTACTTGGGTATAAGTCCCGTAACGCTCAGTGGAACTTGCTTCTGAGTAGGCTTGTATAGGATTGCAATTTAAAGCGCAATACATGTGGATCTGCAGAAAAATTGTGCCTTTCTACTCACTAATTAAAATGCATTTGAGTCTCACTAACTAAAGCATATTTGATTCAATGGGGTAATGGAAAAATGAATCCTGAGTTTGGGGGGGGCAGACTCAGGAGCAGGGCAGTATTGTCAGATTGACTTTGTGGTGTTAACACCAGGCGGCCTGGATTTGTGCCAGCTACATAGCTGGGGCAGATCCAAGCAGACCCATAGGGCAGGCTGGGGCTTTACTTGGCACAAGGGGGCAAATACCCCCCAATACCAACTAGACCGCCAGCGTCCTCCTAACCTGTGCTGGATACAGTGCAGGCCAGGATTGGATGGTACAGCCCAGTCCTATCCATGTCTTCTCAGTAGTAAATTTAGTGGGGCTTACTCTCAGGAAAGCGTGCATAGGATTGTAGCCTAAGACTGTTAGGCCTCCTGTTTCAGTATACTGAAATTTGACAATCTCAGGCCTTTGCTGCTCAGAAATGTAAAAAGCAGCACACAAGGTCTGGAAATTACAGGGTTGTTAATGAAAGGAAAGCTGAGATGAAAAGGGTCTGTATCTGGTGAAATGGACTGCAGTCCGCGGAAGGTGATGCTACAATAATTTATTAGCCTTTGTGATGCCGCAAGACTGTTTACTGCTTCAGACTGACATGGCTACTGCCCTCGGTTAACATTGTCATGGTCAACAGTTAATCTGGGTATGTAAATAGTGTGTGTAGTATGAACAGAGGTTAAATGTGGATGACACTGAATGAGAAATGGACACAGAAAGGGTACTGCAAATAAAATACATATGTGAAATATGCTTCCTTTTAGTTATGTATTGCTTCTTGCCTGCATGTGCAATTGTGAGAGATTTGATTACTAAATATTGTATGACAGCAGTCTTTCCTCCTGCTATTACAGCTTCCCAATCTCTTGTTCTATGGTCCACCCGGAACTGGAAAGACATCTACTATTTTGGCAGCAGCTAGAGAACTTTTTGGGTAAGTCTGAAGTTAAATGGCATTCAGGAAAATTTCTGTTCCATACTTAGCAAGATTTGTAGACTTCTGATATCTTGAGTAACATACACAATTTTAGGCACAATCTAGTTCATAGAAATCTCTAGCAATATCTCATGTGCACAGATGTACTTGAAATGTTAATTAAATTTGGGGGATGATGGTATTTGGAAACATTAAAAGCAAAAGTTACTTTAAAATTTTTGAGTGATAAAATGAGAGACAGAGATGGGTGTTGTGTGTTTGGGTGGGGGGAGTAGAATCCTGCAATTCTGTCTCTAAAGAAAACTTCAAACTTGAACTACAGAGGTCACTTAAGTCTAGGAAAAGCCTGTCTTGGTGACTGACATGAATAGCAAGGCAATATCTTTGTGCTAAAAAAATCAAACAGTTAGAAACTTGAGTACAATCAGAGCAGCTACAATTCCTAAATGTGAGAAAAGAAAATGCAAAACGAACTCTCAAAAACAGTTCAGGGAGCTGTGTCTAGAAAAACACAGATGTTTGTTTCTAATATAGCAGCCTCTCTCTCCCACCCTCCCTCCCACTTCTTCCACAGAAGCAAAATACAATTGGATTGTATGTAGGAAGTTATTGTGTACAAGATTTGCAGCAGGAGACTAAGGAAATTCATGTATGTCTTTATCAGAGAAGCCTAAAGTAGCCCTGTGGTGTTATAAACTCTGCAAATATGCTAATCTTGTACTGTAAACGTGGTATCTTGGGCTGGCTGATATGTTCCAATGCCCAACTTTACAAATTAGTCATGGAGCAATTCATTTAACTGAAACTTTAAGAGGGAAAGAAACCAGAAGTTAATGCTGAAAACAGAGTTTTGACTGTGAAAATGCAACAATAAAAATATTTATTGTGGGGATAATTTTACAATTGCAGTAAAGGGGAATCAGAATAAAAGAAAGCAGTGAAAAACAGATAAAATCTTACACACATACAGCACTGGCAGAAAAGATAGAGGCGCTAAGTGTGTCATCAGTTTTTGTTTTTTTTTTAGATTGTGAGCCCTTTTGGGACAGGGAGCCATTTAACTTTATTATTATTACTATTTGCCTGTAAACCGCTTTGTGAACTTCGTGTTGAAAAGCGGTATATAAGTACCTGTTGATTGATTGATTTGACTGCATATGAGACAAGGAGGGATAGCGGGGAGTTTGCTGTTTGACGGCAAGGCTGTGCCAAAGACCAAGGTTACTCCTCCATTTCAGTTAGGTGTGGGCTGCATTGCCAAGTGTCACAAAGCTAGAATGCTGCGACCACACAATACTCCTGTTCAAAAGTGCAGTATAAAAGGCTGAAAGTACTCTGAAGTGAGCCTAGCAGCTCAGCTGTAGCTGACTTGAAGAGGGAAGAAGGGCAAAGCGGTCCAGAGTGGGTTCCAAGAGACAGAGTGTGCTGCAAGACAGCCTATAAAAGATGGCTGTCCAGCCTACTGGCACAAAGGAGGGAAATGGGGAAGCTTGGAAAGGGCAAAGGGCGTGGTGGTTACCCATCCTGAGTTCTGGCTTGGCACGGTAGTTGAGTTATGGCTGAAATGGGGGTGCTTCGTGCAGTACGGGTGGGACAGACTCTCAAACGCACTAGCAGCAAGGCATGCCGATGCACGTGGGTTGTAAAGCGTGAGGGTCTTTTTATACAATTAATTCTCATTGACATCTTATCAAAAGTTTTGTGGAGGGTTTGTTCAGGGGCCGCTTGATGGCCCCTGATTGCTCCTTCCTTGTCAGAAATGGGTGCTGCTACTGTTTTCCACCTTTTCAAGGGTGTAGTGGCTAGCTCTGGAGGCCAGTTGCTTAATTAGCATGGATTCCTTGACTTAGGGCCCGTCTTACACAACTTTCCAGTGCCAATGCAGGCCAGAGGTGAGGGAACAAATATTCCCTTACCCTAGAGGTTCCCAAGCTTTGTCTCTGGCCCCTTAAGGGAAGGGGAGGGCAAAGACAGCAACACAGTTGGGAGGATTGTGCTGCTGCCCGTGCTAAAGGGTTTTTTCGTTCTTATCCCATGCAGCTCTGACCTACTGGGGGTCACCTCTGCAGGGCTCCCCATGCCTCCTAACAGCTAAAAAAAGTAAAAACAGCCACTTCTTCTTTTCTTCGTGAAACCGTAAGTGGCCTTGTTAAACTATTTCCAGCTGTTTGGAGGCTTGGGGCTCCCCAGACCCCCCAGGAGGCTGTTGCTGCATGGGGTAAACAAGAAACTCTGAGGAGACCTCCATGACTGCTTCCCCACAGCAGGGTGGCAGCACATGTCTCAACCACTGAGCTAAACTCCATCCCCAAGCATGTGCTCTACCTATGCACAGTATCTATGGTCCTCCCTCACCCCAGGTAAGGAGAAAAGTAGGAATTCCTTACCTGGGAATGTCCTATTCTGGGGTGAGGAAAGGGGGGGCACTCTACACCGATGGGAATGCCCTCACTCCGGAAGACAGGGTCGGATCTAACAGATCTTGACTCCTCCCACGAGGGAGGGCTTCCCGCTCCCAGTTCGGATAGACGAGCCGGAAAAACCTCCACCAACGCTCTGATCTTCATACTGTGTCCTGGCCATCCGTTTGACTCCGTGGAAAAAACTCAGCCAAAAACAAGGCCAAGATGAAAATCTGGAACTCAGAACTTGACAACAACAGTAACAGCGCCCAGACGGGCTATGCAGACAGAAGGAAGAAAACCAACAGACGAGAGGGAAATGGTAAACCCCCATCCCCACCGTCCCGGACCAGGTAGCCGATGTCCGATCAGTGCACCCGCCGAGCCTGAATTGTGGCGGGACGAGTGCCCCCCCTTTCCTCACCCCAGAATAGGACATTCCCAGGTAAGGAATTCCTACTTTTCTCTGGAGTGAGGAAAGGGGGGGCACTCTACACCGATGGGACATACCCGAGCAGTATAGAAGGGGTGGGTCAGGCGAGGCAGCACGCCTAAACCTTCACCACCTTCTGGAGCACTCTTCTCCCAAAACTTGCCTCCGCCGAGGCCAAGGCATCCACTTTGTAGTGCCTTGTGAATGAGTGCACCGATGCCCAGGTAGCGGCTCTACAGATATCACCCAGTGACCCCTGACCATCAAAGGCAGCCGAGGCCGCTGCTCCTCTTACTGAGTGGGCCATTACTCCCCCCGGAGAGGGTTTCCCAATGGCCTCATAGGCCATGGAAATCGCCCCCTTCAACCATCTGGCCAAAGACTGAGGGGACGCTCTTTTGCCCTTGGAAGCCCCCGTGTATGATACGAACAGGGACTCTGTCTTACGAAAGGACCTTGTGCGTTCTATGTAGAAATTTAAGGCCCTACGCACGTCCAAAGTGTGAAACACCCTTTCCTTCGGGTGTTTCGGATCCGGACAAAAAGTTGGCAAAACCAGCTCCTGGCCTCTATGAAAAATGGAGTTGACTTTGGGGACAAAGGTGGGATCTGTCCTAAGGACCACTCGGTCCTTATGGAATATGCACAGTTGTGGGTTGATGGATAATGCGCCCAACTCGGAAACTCTCCTGGCCGATGTGACGGCCACCAGGAATAGAGCTTTAAAGGAGAGTTCTTTGAGACCTACCGTGGCCATGGGCTCAAAAGGCTTACCCGTAATAGCATTCAAGACCCAGTTCAAGTTCCAACTAGGATACCTGTGAATAGTAGGTGGGTTAAGTAGAGACACTCCCCTAAGGAAGCGCTTCACATGGGGATGAGTCGAAATAGCCACGCTTTTCCCTGCCCCCAGAATGCTACCCAAAGTTGCCACTTGCCTTTTCAAGGTGTTAGTGCTCAGGCCCTTTCGTAGTCCGTCCTGCAGGAACTCCAGGACGTGCCGGATCTTAGGTTTTGTTTCTCTGATTTTTCTACTTCTGCACCAGCAGGAAAATCTTTTCCAGGTTCTCTCGTATATCTTCTTCGTGGACTCCTTGCGAGAAGCGAGCAAGGTGCCTAGAACTTCTGTAGAGTAACCGCAGGCCTGGAGAGCTTGCCGCTCAACCTCCAAGCTGTTAACTGAAACATCCCCGGTCTGGGGTGAACTAGTGGACCTTGCAGCAGGAGATCGGGGCGTGCAGGAAGACTCCAACTGGGCTGACTGGAAAGACGAAGCAGCTCGGGAAACCATGGTCTGCGGGCCCAGCGCGGAGCTACTAGAATCACTTCTGCCTGGAAGTACTTGATCCTGCGTAACACTTGCGGGATAAGCTTGACTGGAGGGAACGCATATAGCAGCCCTTCCGGCCACTCTGTAGTCAACGCGTCTAGCCCCTCGGCCTGTGGAGTCTTGAGTCGGGAGAAAAATCTGGGAACCTGCCTGTTCTCCAGAGTCGCGAAGAGATCCAGAAGTGGTCGCCCGAACCTCCGGGAAATCAGTTGGAACACTTCCGGATTTAAACTCCACTCGGATTCCACTATCACCCTCCTGCTCAGCCAGTCTGCACACAGGTTGCTGGTCCCTGCCAGATGCTCCGCACGAAGAGAAGCTAAGTTCACTTCCGCCCAAGCCATCAGGGTGGAGGCCTCCGCCTGAAGGTGACGAGACCTCGTGCCTCCTTGCCGATTCACATAAGCCTTTGCTGAGGTGTTGTCTGTGCGCACTAACACGTGTCGACCTCTCACCATCGGTTGGAACGAGAGCAACGCCAGCCGAATTGCTCTCAGCTCGAGGACATTGATGCTCAGCGAAGTCTCCTGCTTGTTCCATGTCCCTTGACAAAACTTCTCCTGCAGGTGACCTCCCCATCCGAGGAGGCTCGCATCTGTGGTTAGTACTAGCCTGTCTGGAACTGTCAGACTGGCTCCCAGGGTCAGTCTCTGTGGCTCCAGCCACCACCCCAGACTGAGCTTGACTTTCTCTGATAGGCGAACAACCGCTGATGTCCTCGTCTCTATCTGGTGTTGAAACGGTCTGAGGAACTCCTGCAGGGGTCTCATGTGTAACCTGGACCAGTTGACGATGTCCTGGCATGACACCATCATGCCTTGTAAAGAAGCGAGGGTCATGACATCTGCACTGGGCCGTTTGAGCACTGAGCGAAGCAGGGCCAGCAAGGATGACTTCCTCTCCTCCGAGAGGGCCACTGAAAAGGAGTCTGTGTCCAGAAGAAGCCCCAGGTGAACCAACCGTTGGACAGGTTGTAGGGCACTCTTTGCAAAATTGATGACGAATCCAATTTCCTGTAAACAGGTGATGGTTTCCTGTAGATGTTGCCTCGCCTTTTCCCTCGTCTCGGCCTTGACCAACAGGTCGTCTAAATAAGGAAAAACAAAAATGCCCCTCTGGCGCAGATGGGCTACCGGGGCCACTACCAATTTGGTGAAAACTCTGGGGGCTGCTGCCAAGCCAAACGGCAGAGCCCGATATTGGTAATGCTGGTTGCCATAAGCAAAACGGAGATAACGACGATGGCGCATCCTGATTGGAACATGGAGGTAAGCCTCCGAAAGGTCGATCGAAGCCAAATAATCGCCTTTCTCCAAGATGGCCACTATGGATCTCCAGGTTTCCATCCGGAATTTCTTCCTTCTGAGAAACCTGTTGAGCCACTTCAAATCCAAAATTGCCCTCGTATCTCCATTTTTCTTCGGGACCAGAAAAAATGTGGAATAAACCCCCTGCCTCCGCTCTCTGGGCGGAACAGGCTCGATTGCCTTGATTTCCAGCAGGTGTTGTATTGCCGCCAATTTTGCCTGGTGTTTGAGTGCATTCTGGGAGTGTGGAACCCTCCAGAAACGCCTCCTGGGTTTGTGGGTGAATTCTAGGGAATACCCCCGTCTGACCGTGTCCAAAATCCAACTGTCCGTAGTAATGTCGTTCCAAAAATCTGCAAACTCCAAAAGACGGCCCCCGATATTTACAGCTGATCCTTCTCGCCTGGCGTCAGGCTCTAGGGTCCTTTGGGGGCTTGGATTTAAGGCCGGAAACACCGGCAGGACGGTGCTTGTTTGGGAATCTAGGTTTATTCCACTTGGAGGGAAACCTGGAGCGATCTCTGCCCCGCCCCTCGTTACGAAAGGAGCGAAAGGAATGAGACTTGGGTCTGGGTGCCTCCTTCTTACTTGATGGCAGCACCTTTCGCTTGTCCTTATCCTCAACCAATAGGGTATCAAGAGCCTCCCCAAAAAGCTTTGCACCCTTGAAGGGTACTGCCGCCAGCCTGGACTGAGAGCCGGCGTCAACCTCCCAATTTCTCAACCAGATGTTGCGCCTTGCCGCTACACTAGCGGCCATGGACCTTGCTGAGAATTGAAGCGTATCTAACGAGGCGTCGGCTGAAAAAGCTGATGCCAAGGCGATTTTTCTGAGCATACTCTTGGCCGTGGAAGAAAGCCCCGACTCCGACTGGGCCAGGTCTTCGGTCCACTGAAAAGCCGCCCTAGCCATGATCGAGTTTGCTGTGGCGGCCCTAAAGGCATGAGAGGACGCAAGGAAATCTCTTTTTAGAGCAGCCTCTACCCGCTTATCCACCGCATCTCTGGGGCCTCCATCCCCCTCTGAGGGAATGACTGCTGTGGAGGATAGTGCCGCGATGGGCGGGTCTACTGACGGAACCTGCAGGGTGGTCATGGCCTGCTCCGGGAGAGAATACAGCTTGTTAATTGTCCTCTTATTGTGTCTGGCGATGGTAGGAAATTTCCACTCATCCTCCAACACCTTTTGAAAAGCAGCCGGGAAGGGCACAGTGGAAGGTTTAGAAGGGCCCTGTGGAAATAGGCTCTGAGAGGTAGAGGGCTTTGGTTCCTCGCACGCACTCTCCAGGTTAACTGTACGTGACGCCTTGGATAGCATTCTGGCGAAATATTCAGGCGGGAAAAGGCGGTCCCTGTGTGGTGCCTCATCCCCATCCTCCCCCTCTCCCGACAGCTCGCCCTCCTCCCGGTCAGAGCTAGAATAGCCGGATTGGTCAGAAGAAGAAGAATCACTGGAGGAATACCTGCTCCTCCTGTGTTTTCTCCTATGGGAACGCTTCGCAGAGTGAACCTTGGGCGCCCTCTGCTTACCCCGCTTTTTACGCTTGGCGATGGCTAGATTTGCTTCAGAGGAGAACTCAGCCGTATCTGACAGGTCATCACGGCTAGAGGATCTGTGGCGCTTCTGGCGCTTGGCACGTCCCCCTCTGGCCTGCTTAGGAGGCGCCGGTGCTGGCCCCAAACCCTGCTCCTTAATCACCTCCCTCATAGCTGCCCGGACCATTTGGGTAAGGGATGCCTGGGACAGCTGCTGAGGGACATGGGTACTTTCTTCCTGCTGCGGGGCCTGCTCCCCCCCGGTCTTTTGAGAAGAAACCGCCCCCTGTTCATCCTGTGGGTCCGCCATGTTGGGCCTAGCGGAACGCACACAAAAAAGGCGGGAAAAAGCTGAGGGGCTATAAACAAGGGCAACGGAGGCGCCTCACACTCACCGATCACCCTCAGAACACCTCAGAATGGCCAGTCAGACCTCCGTGGACGACGCTGCTTCACACGGTCAGCCACGAGAGGGAAAGACGTTCCGGGCCTAAGCCGCACGGAACGCAGTCTTCTGTCAATCAAACGCGGCGACGGCCGCGAGCAGCCGCTCCTCCGCGCTTGTTTCGCCCCCGCACTCTTCTCTCCTCGATCGGGGCAATCAGCAGCCGCGGCGACGGCCCCTTGTACAACGGCCGCTCTTCCGCGGCGCTGAGAGGCCTCCTGGCCTTCTACTGCGGCCTGGAAGCCTGCACTTGGCTCCTCCCCGCAGTGCTCGCCTCCCCGGCTCCGCGCGCAGCGAAGGGAGAAGCACGCGGGCCGCTCCAACCTCGCTGCGACGCGCTCAGCCGCCCACGCTCTCAGATGAAGGACAGGTAGGGGGGAAGGTGAAGAGTCAGAGGGGGAGAGAAGGAAAATTGAGGAAAAAAGGGAGGAAAAGATGAAAAATGTAGTAGATCTGTTGATGAGCTCAGCCGAGCTCAGGACCACGACCTTGCCTCTCGGAAGACAGGGCCGGAACTGGGAGCGGGAAGCCCTCCCTCGTGGGAGGAGTCAAGATCTGTTAGATCCGACCCTGTCTTCCGGAGTGAGGGCATTCCCATCGGTGTAGAGTGCCCCCCTTTCCTCACTCCAGAGAATCTGCTGGTTGGCATCCCCATCCCCATGCGGGTGTGAGGTTCAAACCCATGATCTTGGGGTTATGAGCACCATACTCTGACCAGCTGATCTAGCCTGCAAGGAGAAACTCTACCAACGGAAGAGGAGATTTTAAAATAGCAATGTGCTCCCCAAGGTGAATTTTTTTAGAGCTACTACCTTGCTATTAAACTTTTTGCAGGCTACAGTAAATTGATCCCAAGTAGGAGTTCTGTTCAATTTCTCAGCCCCTTCAAAAGTTTAATCGAGATGACATCTGCTTTAGTATTCACATTTCCAGTGCTTTCCCATCTACCTACTTATATATCTTTCTTATTTTTTGAGGTGTCTGCTGCGTAGCTATAGAAGCAAGAGGCTTATTGATCTTTCCCCCCTCCCAGGGTGAGCTGCATTTTGCTTAGTGGGTCATGAGCTTTGGAGCCCTCTGACATTTGAATGGTAACAGGATTTTGTTTGGGCTTTGAGTTGGTGCTTTGGCCTAAAGGCTAATTATGTATTCAGGAACTGACGTTCTGGACTGGACTCAGGAATTAAAAAATTTCAGATTGGATGAACTATCAGTTAAAGAGAGAAACAGGAGGAGGATTTTCCTGGATTAAGGCAAGGATTTTCAACACCCAGACTTCAAAGGGGAAGCCGTATTTAATTGTTTCATGTCACAGATTTATTAAGACTGCCAAACGTCTCTTGTTTGAATAGGCCTGAGCTGTTCCGGCAGAGGGTCCTCGAGTTAAATGCATCCGATGAACGTGGAATACAGGTCGTTCGAGAGAAAGTGAAGAATTTTGCTCAACTGACAGTGGCAGGAAGCCGTTCAGAGTAAGCAAACTGATCAGAGCTGCTCTATTGGATTGTATTTCTCCCTGTGTCAGTTTTATGTGGGTTAGCTTTGTAGTGCTAAAATAAGCCATGAATCAGCACTGAACGATGGCTTTTGGGCTCTAAAATGCATGCCACTGTGAGTCACTGGAACATAGCCATGTTCTGTGAGAATTTATCCTCTGCCAACTACACACATCTTGCAGTGATGTCTGGATGTGCCAGGATAAGCTTTTTCTAAAAGAACTTCAGAATCTGGTTATGGTCCTTACCATTGTATGCTGTGTTTCTTATCTTCCCATTGATCACAGTTGGTAAAAAGTATCTGAGCTGAACAGGTAAAAACCATTATGAGCTGAAAGTGCTTTTCCTAAATGCACAAGTCAGGGCAAGGGACAAGCCTAAGCATTTTTTAAAAATATCACAGACCGAAGATAGGGTCAGGCTTTAAGCTTTAAGCCAATATGATCAATGTCGTCACATTGGGCCCCGCACTTTAGGGGCCCCTGCATCAGTTTATCGCCTGCTGCTGTCGCTAGGATCCCTATGGGCTGTAAGTCACTGGAGCGAACGGAGCAGCTTTACCTTGGGCCCTCCCTCCTGCCCCTTCCTCTGAACTGCCCAAAGTGGGCCTCCTGGAAGCAGTTGGGGTGCTGCACTTTGTACATGGCACCACAAGCGCTCCTCTTGGTGAGTGGGGGGCCCCCGCAGAGAGGATGGGAGTGCCTTACATTGGGAGTGCCTAGGTAGGGCAAAAGTTGTTGGGGGGGGGAGAGCAATCTTTTTTGTTTTTGTCTTATGGGGTCACTATGATCAACATTGAGAGTCCTGCATTACATCTTTGACCTTTTCCATTATTATTCATCCAGCCTTTTCTTCCTGTAGATGTCTTCCTTTCTTCAACTTTTATGAACAAGCCCTTCCTATAGTTCAGTAGTGTTGGCCCTGAAATCTTACAACTTATTGTCAGCTCTTCAGCATTCCTAGTAAGGGGGCCTGATTTAGAATGGGGGACACAGAAAAAGCTTTGTGGTGCATGCTTTCCACATGTAATCAGTCAAATTTAAATGCATTTGTAGCATCTGCTGGCCTGTACATGAGGTAGTCTTAAAACGCTAGTGATCTGTGGTCTGGGATGGTGCACTGATGGTGTGCTAGTGTTAATGTGCAAATGGACTAGCATATGTGTCAAATGCATTTAAATATAACCAGGTATGTGTGGAAGGTTTTCACTGGTGAGGCCTTCCTTGTGACCCATGTCCTGTATGTATCAGGTCTTGCATGAGTTTTTCAGGGTGTAAATAGATCAGTAGAGGCACTTGCTTCTACCTTTAATTTAGGAAGTAGAGGAACCAAAGAGAAGAGATGGGTTGGAGCTATGTGAGATTATTATGTGTCTTTAAACTATTTTAAGAAAATAAGCCAATGAAAACTAGAAGTCAAGTAAAAAATAGACTTAGGAAAACAATGTGTGCTGCTTCTGTGCTATACTGCTAGAGAGGATAAGAGTGGGCTTGCATTTTAAGTGAACACGGGAACACTGAGGAAGATTTGGAAAAAGGCTATGGCAGTCATTTGCTTCTTGCGCTCTGAGAACCATTGATCACTTTGTTTCTTTGGAGCCGCTGTCTCCTGTGACATACTTATGCTTCTCTCCTTCTCCACTGATTGCTACTCCCTGGAAGTCAGCTGAGACCTTGAAAACGGAGGGTTGAATCCAGAGTAACGCTTCATGAACGGAAGCTTGCTCTCTGAACAGAAGGAATGCTTCACTTGTGCAAGCACCCTTTGTGCGAGCAGAACGCTCCTTCCATTCATGGAGAGAGCCTCCATTCATGCAGGCGTTACTCTGGATGAAACCCACAGCTGGACTGAGTCTCTGGGGTAGAAAGAGGGCAGTTCTGATTGGACATTCTTTATCAAAAGCCTTCCAAGAATAAGATTTTCTGATTTTTTTAAAGAGGAAAACACTGTTTAAGATGTTCATAGAAGGAATTTAATTTGTTGCAAGACATAAAATAAGAATATGAACAAAAAGAACCACAATATTATGAGATGCATGTCTTGAACCTTGCAAGGCAAAAAAAAATTCTGAAATATTAAAGCATCTTTCATATTTTAAAAAGTCAATAAAGTTGGCCAAGCGCAGTATTGGTTTTGAAAAATGTGCTGTCAAAAACGCAACTTGCAGTATCACCACATGTTAATACGTATTCTCATGAGAGGGTGTGTGTGTGTGTGTGTGTGTGTGTGTGTGTGTGTGTGTGTGTGTG
>JAJKFI010000044.1:65446-151049 GCA_029204185.1 Lerista edwardsae | reverse complement strand
TGTGTGTGTGTGTGTGTGTGTGTGTGTGTGTGTGTGTGTGTGTGTGTAGTGGCAAGCCGTGTCCCCCATTTAAGATCATAATCTTGGATGAAGCGGACTCCATGACCTCAGCAGCCCAGGCAGCGTTAAGGCGCACCATGGAAAAAGAATCCAAAACGACCCGCTTCTGCCTTATCTGCAATTACATCAGCCGGTACGTATGGGTTTCACTAACTCGCCAGGCTATGTTGCTTCCTTATCCTCTAGAAAAGATCCTTTTCTAGAAAGTCTAATTATACCTTGTATTTTAAGATCTACTTATATGCTCTCTGTGAAAGATGAAAAGTAACAGTTGATGTATGCTAACCTATATCCGCTAAGACTGGATGGGAGTGGAAACTATTGTTTTGTATGATAGAAGTTGGAGAGGATGGATTCCTCTATAAACACCATTGCTCAGACTTGCATAATTGTGTTGTCCCTCCCTTTCCTTGACAGGATAATTGAACCCATAACATCTCGGTGCTCTAAATTTCGTTTTAAGCCCCTTTCAGACAAAATCCAACAGCAGAGACTTCTGGACATTGCTGAAAAAGAGAATGTGACTATCACCAATGAGGTAGCTTTTCTGTCAATATAGAGATTTGTCATTCTAATGCTCTGTAAAGAGACAGAGGTGCAGGATGTACTCTGTTTTTGTGGGGTTACCACTGGATTAAAATGCTACTTTGAATGTCCATCAGGGAGATAAGGCAGGGTATAAAATTGTAAATAAATAAAAAGCATGGCATAACCCCCACTGCACAGAAGGGTAGTAAAGTTATGGTGCGATCTTATACATGTCAACTTAGAATCTCAATGAACTGAGTGGAACTTATTCCCAGGGAAACATGTATAGGATTGCAGCTTAAGCCTAGAAAGAGAGCTTCTATGCTCACTCAGTAGTGGCCAGGGTTTTGGCCAGTGTGCCATGACTCTAAAACAAGCCAAAATGCACAATGCAAGGCAAAATAGAAAGATCTCTTTGGAAAGTCAGTCCTAAGTTTCGAGAGAAGACAGTTTCACAGGCCAGGCACCACAACAGAAAAAGCCCTGTCGTGAGTCACTGCCCATAGAACATCAAAAGGCATCCACAACAGGGTCGTTTGAGATGGACCTGCAGGTTCACATGAAAGGGGACAGTTCTTCAAGTAACTATGTTCTAAACAGTTCAGGGTTTTATAGGTCATTGCCAGCACTTTTGAGTTATATCCGGGAATGTAGAGGCAGCCAACCTAGATGAATTAAGGTGACTTACATGGTCACAATCTCTAGCTCCCATTAATAGCCAATGCCTGCATCTTGTACTAAGTTGATGTTTCCAGGCAATCTTCAAAAGCAGCTCTACATAGAGGGCATTAGAAGTTCATCATAGATATTACCAGTGCATGGGAACCTTAGCCATGTCCACCTGAGCCAAGGATGGGCATAGTTGGCAGAAGGCCTGGTTGACTGTGCTCCTAGCTATGACTGATACCTGACAATCCAGAGTCAAGGCTGGACCCAGGAGTACCTCCATACTTCAGACCTGCTCATCCAGACAATATAGCTTTCTTTAAGTCATATCCAGACTATCCATTCTCTCACTGCACTGCCATAGGGCTCTGTACCTGCAGCAAGTAACCAAGTACCAAAACCTATATACGCGCTTGCTCCAATTGCAGGGCTGTCACACCTGTTTGGAGAAGTATCAGTAGGCTTCTTTCCTTGGATGGGAGGGGGCCATCGTTCAGTAACAGAGCACATGCTGTATGTGCAGAAGATTTTAGGCTCAATCTCCAGGAAGGAGGAATTTTTATTTAAAAGATTTTTACACTCTGCCTTTCCTCTGCCAAAGCAGACGTCCAAGGCTGCTTACAATTATCAAGTAAAAAATACAATATATAAAAACAATAAATAAAATCACAGTAAAATAAATCAAACCATTTGGAGGAGGATGACAGACAATCAAGGTACTGCTAGAGAGGCACAGGAGGCAGACAACCTGTCAGCCAAATGCCAGATGAAATGTTTTGAGCCTTCACTGAAAAGCCATGAGAAGAGGGGATAGATTTTAATTCCCCTGGAAAGTTGTTCCATAATGGTGGTGCCACTGCTGAGAAGGCACGCCCACGTGCCACCATCCCTCTAACTAGGGAAGAAAGGTGGCACTTGCAGGAATGCCCTCTCAGATGGCCTAAGAGGGTAGACTGGAATGTGGGAGAAGGTGGCCCCTCAGAAAGCCTGGACCCAAACATGAGATTAAGCTTTGTTCAGAAGAACCTTTGTGTTCCTTTTGAGATCTGTTAGTATTGAATAAAAGGACTATGGACTTTATAATGCTCGTAGAGAAAAGTAAGAGGAGAAGCAAACCTACAATACATACACAGAAATGGTTGAGAAGTCAGCTTTGTAGCTTTCAAATGGATGGATGTTTTGCCAAATTGTAGTTGAAAAGGAAGTATTGGAATTTATCCTGTTAGGCTAAGAGGAAGATGAGTGCTACAAAAAAAGGAATTTCAGCACCCACTTCTACTGGTCATTATTTACTATGGTTTTATTTTAAATCTTTTTTTTCCTATGTACTATAGGCAGTATCTTACCTTGTTCATGAGTCTGAAGGAGACTTGAGAAAAGCAATCACTCTTCTTCAAAGTGCGACACGATTAACAGGGGGAAAAGAGGTTACTGAAAGAGTCATCGCTGAAATTTCAGGGGTAGGTCTAGTTAAATCTCTAGGTAAAGAGCCTATCCTGGGCCTGCTTTCTAAGCAGCGGTGGTCAGAAATGACAGTTTTTCCTTAATGTATTTTCAATAGTCATATGCATAGTTGCTCCCGAATAATAAAGATAATGATTTGGGGATGCAAAATGAGGCATGCCAAAATGTACTCTTTAGGAAACTTGGACTAAAAGTTCTCATTCAAAAGTCAAAAGCTTCCATTCTTGTTGGTTTCTGGTTGGTATTAGGCTTGTATTTTGGTACACTAAGTACCTATTACTACACTTCCCTGAGAAACCGGGGTGTGTGTGTGTTGTATTTCAAAGGGGCATCCTTATAATGCTGCTTTCAGGAGGCATAAACCCAGCCTAATTCTGTTTTTGGTATAGCACATTGAATCACTAATGTTTTAGTTAACACTACAAAACAAGATGGTTGACCTGTACAGAATTTGCTTTCAGACCATTCCAAAATGGTTTAAAAAGCTGTTGCAATAAACTGTACTGTGAATCAATCTGACTTGACAAAATTACACTAGTTATTTTGGTAACTTGTTTTAATTTTTTCATTGTTTGCATAGCAAAAGGAATGTTGAGAACTTTTTGTTGAAAAATGATATATGAATATTCTTTGTTCATTCTTATTTTATTTTGCTTCGTATGTGCCCTGCAAAGAGATAAGTTCAGTGTGGTTTTGTCTTGAGTATGTATTTTTCATCACCTTTTTCGTCATAGAAACAGGATAGTTAGAAGCATTGATGCTGCCACTCTTAACCTATATTAGAAATGTGGCAGACTCAATATACTTCTACTGTCCTTGTTCTATCACATGTATTTAGTAAATGAAGAATGAACTCACTTCAGGGGTTAAACTGTGGTATTAGAGAAGAACCAAAGAAAAGTGCTCCCCCGTCCCATCCATTCAGACACAAAATATTCCAGTTTGTTCAAATGACTTTGGTCCTGTGCCTGTCAGCTGGGCAACAGAACTGGCCCACCCCCAAACAGCGTTCTGGGCACTTGGGCTTGGATCCAAGAGCACGGGTATGACTTGGTTTGGAAAATCAGTTTGTAATACGTCATGAGTAGGGGTGTGGTTTTTTGGTGATATTTTTTTCCAAAATGTCTTGATTAAAATAGCAAATTGCAGTGTTATGTATTTTTACTCTACGTTCTCATTTCAAGTTCTCATTTTTATTAATTTTAAATGCTTTAAAAATGTACTAGGTAGATGGTATAGGTGACAGTGTCAGCAGATGCAGCCACAGTATTATTTCTGATTGGAAAAGTAATCTATTTTAATTTCTGCAAAATATCTTCACCAAGATGCAATGTGTTGGGTTTTTAAGCCAATATTTTAACCCCTGAAAAGTAGTGTTTTGTGTTTTTATGTGGTATTTAACAACAACCACCCACCCCTAGTCATGGGAATTTGCCCCTCAGAAGGAAGAAGGCAAAGATTCCACTTGGTGTGCCCAAGCAGCTCTATAGACCCAAGTTTTGGGATTCCTCAGGTCTGCAGAAAAGTATTAGTTTATAAAATTTGTTCTAAAGGGCATGAGAACCAAAATAGCCCAACAAGGTTCTCCTGGAGCAATGGAACGTTCAGTGCCAGTGGGGTAAGCTGGTATGAACAGATTTTGCCAGGAAGGGAGGGTGAGGTTGGCGTTACACCCTTGCAGTATGCATCTTCCTAAAGCATCTCTCAGCAACATATAGTCCGGCATGGACATGGACAGTTTCAAAGTTAAACCACCTCCGGGAGAGAAAATTGGAGAAAAGGTGCATCCTCAATTAACCCCTCCCCAATCCTGGTATTCCTTTAGCTGTAGTGGAGAATACTTTACACGGGTATGTGAATATAGGGTCAGACAATATTCATGATGACGCTTTTTAATACAGCATAGGGAAGGGGAAGTAAAAATACCCACCCACCCCCATACTGGAGCAGAGAAGCCATTTCTTCTTCCCCTAGTCCCCATTGCACTAGAATTCTGAAGTTTGGGGCTGAAAAGCTGTTTAAAGGGAAGCAGAAGCTACTTACCCTCCCAGGTTATTTCCCAATTGTTGATGTTTATGCCTTCCCCCACCCTGCAATTTCTTGCAAAAACTGCCATGTGAAGAAAAGTGTGAACCTAAGAACCTTTGCTGCATCCCATAGAAAAGGGATGTTCTGGTCATGATCTCAGGATTTCACCTACTTTCAAAAGATTGATGCATTAACATAAAATGCATGCATTTTATTTGTGCAACTTTCTGTTCTAGGCTGTTCCTAAAGAAATGTTGGATGGATTACTAGTTGCCTGTCAGAGCGGTGCATTTGAAAAACTAGAAGTTGCAACAAAGGTAGCTTACTTAAGATTTTAAACACACAGTAGGCAGATTGTTTTTTTCATGATTTCACTCTGGGTTGGTGGGTTGTATATGCTGTGAGAGGAGATGATGGTGGTTATGTAAGCATTTGGAAACTAAAAACTGCTTACCTTTAAGTCAATTGGAGTGTAAATGTAACATGAACTCCCTGACATTTATTAGGCCTGTGACCTTAGGCAGCAAAGCTCTCCTAAGGGGAGAAGCAGCATTCCCTGCTGCAGATGTCTCATTGGTCAGCCTAATTTGTACAGCAAAAATCTGCGCAGCCCAGTTTATTCATAGTGCTTTTCAACTCCTGAGATTCCTATGTCTCAGTATAGCAATACTCCATTCAGGTGCCTGCCTAATGTTTAGATATTTGAAGAACTGAAGATACCAGTATCTATATATATAAAAACGGACGTGTGCGTGTGTGTGTGTGTATGTGTGTGTGTGTGTGTGTGTATGTGGGTATGTATGTATGTTATTTATAGGCGTCTCCGTGCCTTGACCCACAGCCACGAAACTTGGCACACACGTACCTTGCAGCCTGGCAAAGAACACTGCGGGGGTCAGACCCCCCTACAGCCCCCCATTTTTTGGGGAGCGGGGTCAGATCGTCAGGAACCAAAGGGATTGCATTGGGCTACAGGTCTGCTGCCACCCTGTGGTCAGAAACGATTCTGCAGGTTATGTGATTCACAAAGCCAAACCGAAAGTGAAACTGGCTTAAAAGAGTTGCAAATGATCCAGAGAGTTCCAGCACCCAGTCGGATCTGAGAGGGACCTATTTCCAGAGAGCTAGCTGGCCACCTCTTCCACTTTCTCATACTTCAGTGCTATCCTCACACACGACCTGTAGACATTGGTCAGTGAGTATGACTGCTCCAGTTTGCCCTTGTACTTGATTTTGTCCCTGTCTCCTCATATTTATTCTTCCTCCTGGAGGGGAAACTAACAATGTGGGTTACAAACAGGGTTTGAGTTAAATTAACATTACTGTGTGTTTCTCACACTGCCACGGGACCTGCAGACATTGATCAGTGCGTGTGACAATTTCAGTACGCTCCTTTGCTTGATTCTGTCCCTGTATTCATTCCTTCTCCTACTACACGCTGGGGATACTTTGTCCCCCGGGCAACGCCGGGTAACAAAAAGCTAGTAACTGATATTAATTGAATTGAATTTGGCAGGTGCTGGACCTACATGAACATTTTGAAATGTATTGTGTGCTGCTTCAGATTCCAGCTCCTTGTCTTCATCCAAGCAGTTATGGTTAGGGTTTAGAGATAGCGAAGGATGCCACTTCAGTTTTTTCTGTCTCCCTCACTTGCTGAGGATTACATCACTCTCTGGTCCCTTAACGGGACTCCACTTGTCCTAACATACCTCTTCTCATGCTTAACCACTATTTGCCCTTCCAGTCTTCCCAACTGTTTTTTTTCCCAACTCAAGTTGTTATCTAAAGCCCAGCTGGGTTCACATACCTCATCTTGTTGCTCTCTATTCTTAATTTCCTTGCACTTCTGTAACATGTAACCAAAATCAGTGAACTAGTACCAGTTCTCCAATGCAAGTTGGTCTTTCTGCAAGAAAAGACCTTTAGTTTTCTGAGCCTTGATAAGATAAGGCATCTTGGTAAGACAGCAGGTAAGACATCTGCTTGTGAAATAGGACAGAATACTTTAGTTATTCAGAGCAAGAACTGCTATCTTTTTAGAGGTCAAGCTAGCTTTCAGATAAGCGAGGCTCCATAATAATGTTGGTTGCTCCTACTTAGAATGTGTCACTTTTTTATGCACACGCACACAGAATTTTGTGGGTATTCCACACAATGTTTTAGAGATCAGACATTTGAACTGTGGAATTTTTGGGGCAAAAAGAAAAATGTTTGTGTGAAATGGGGCATGGCTTGGTTAAAATCTGGTAGGGAGGAACAGTAGGAACCAGATAAAATTGGCTTTGGGACCAGATTCAGTCTGGATGTCCTTGCTTTAGAGTATACATTCATTCTTATAATAAGGAGTTGTGAAAGTCTTCTCAAAACTTAGATTGGTTAGTGGGAAGTTCTTTGCCAGCACTAAAAAAAATTCTCCAAAAAGGAACAACTGCTATGTGTATGTGACATACATATTCTAAAACACTTGGTCAGGTATTCAGGCTCTGGTTAACTCTAGACTTCACTAAGCTAATTATTTGTATTTAAAAGCTGCTCTTAAACAATGGTATAGTACTTTTGTACTATAGTCCCCTGTTGTCTAAGCTATCAATTAATCCTCTGGGTATTAGACAAATCCCATTTAAGCTATCTTTTACAGTTGATACTGTGTGATACACTTGTATTTTGCAGTATAATTCTCTATGACTGCACACTTCATGCACCTTATGGGAGGTGTGATGAGTCAACAAGCCAAACTTTATAACCTGCTTTTAGTGTAAGATAGCAAGAACCTAGTTGAGCTGTTAATGTTTACATTTACTTTTGTTCTTCCACACGTTTAGAATCTGATCAATGAAGGTTATGCAGCTTCACAACTCATAAACCAGCTTCATGATATTATTGTTGAGAGAGAAAATCTCAGTGACAAGCAGAAATCTATTATTGCAGAGAAACTTGCTGTAAGTCTTGGTTATTTGTGTTTTGTTTCTATTTATTGCGTGGTTAGTCACATATATATGATTAAAAATAAACTGTCAGCCATAGTAAAGCACTCTTGACTTCCAAATAAGTATATCAGCGGCATGTTTCATATATACAAGTTTGCTTCTGAAATCTGCTGATAGCATAGTGCAGCAGTTCTCAAACATACCATGGTCATGGCACCATCTTGAATGATGTGAGATCTTGCTGCATATGATTCAAGGTGGTGGCACGTAGGAGAGCTGTTGTGTCCTGGCAGAAGAGACTGCCGGAACATTCTACAGCCTCTGGGTGCCGCAACACAGTTTGAGACCTACTGGATAGTGTACTATCAGTAGAAAGATGTGCAGGCATGCTTGTGGGCAAAGATACAGTCTTTATGGTTCTGTGAATGTTTATGCCTAACTGCAATTCTGAGATTCGGCTTTTGCATCTGGTTCACGTACCCTGAGCAAGACGGTTTCCCAGTTCAGAGAAATGTTCCTTATATTTTTGAACTTAAAGCTCTCTGCACGTACGACTTCAGAGTTGTATTTAATAAGTAAAATCAGCCTTGTGAGAGGTTGTGCTTTACATACCATGGGAAATCTTTTATTGCAATTGTACTTGCACATGTTGGCAAACTCCTCATAAGCAACTGCAGTTCTGCATGAGACAGGCATCCTTTTATGGTAATAGTAGTAGTTAGGAGAGCAAGAATAGTCTTGCAAATTTGTGAGCTCCAAACACTTGTACACTTGCCTGAGCTTTCTCTCTCTCTCTCTCCCCCCCCCACCCCTTTGTAACAGAAAGCAAAAAAGCTTTTGCACTATACTGTATTCCTGTAGTGGTCACAGGTTTGTTTCATTTGCCCCAATTCAAACAAATGGTTTTGTAAAATAAATTACACTAGTGCTCTTTTCTGCCACAAAGATAGCAGCTGCTGACTCTATTTTCTGTTCCTGCCTTTCTCCAGAAGGGTGGAAAGAATTGTATTGAGTAAAATCTCAAGTTGGCCCTGGGGTAGGGTTTTGGAGGCAACTAGGAGTTGATTTGAAAGCCTAGCTGTAAAATGTGTTCTGCTTCAAATAAAGGTTATCTTGTACTTAACCCCTTAGTATCTTGCATACATACAAAGTTTTAAATTTTATTATACGCTTCATAAAGTGCATAAGGTGTTCAAATTATTTATGGAGTCTCAACAGCTTAAATTCCTGCTCGCTCGCTCTCTGTGTGTGTGCGCGCACACGTGCCTCAAAGCTACTTAGCAAAGAGGAAGATCTGCAAAAATATTGACAGGCTGTCTAATTACAACTCAACCTGAAAACGAGAGCCCTGGTGGAGCAGTCTGAAGATCCAGCACCCTATTTCCTGGTGGCCAACTAGATGGCCCTGGAAAGTATGCTGCTGTCACTTCTCTGACTGGTTAGGGGGGCATGTCATGTTTGAACATTTAGCTATCTGGACTTGTCTTCACCTGTTTTGTACCTTGTCTCTTTGCAGGAGGCAGACAAGTGCTTGGTGGATGGTTCTGATGAGTTCTTGCAATTGATCAGTGTCTGTGCAGTCATCATGCAGCAGCTAACTCAAAACTGAACAATTTCATTGGGATGGCTGCAAGAAGAACCTGACAGCTGCTCATTTGCTAAAGCAATTTGTACTTTTTGTAATATTTGCAGGGTGATCAAGTAGTAAACTATACTGATGCTTATTGACCGGTTATTGTTCCAATTTCTGCTGTGAGAGGCTTATGCAACTCATGCCTGGGAGAGAAAAAGCCTCAGAAGGCAAAGAAAACTACTGGCGGAGACACTGCTGAGAGCCTGGTTATCTCATAGGCTGTCCTTTCAAACAGCACTGTGCTTGGCAGAAGCAGTGAGACTTGAAAGGGTCTCCTTTTCTTATAACTGGGTCTCCCATTAACTTAAATAATGGGATTTGCATTTTCTCAAAGTGCATCATTTCTGGCCATTATCTATTTAACAATACCACTTAACATTTGCCATAATGTTGTTTGTCTGTATGAAATGAATGGTAGTGAGGGATCTAGAAGAAAATGATTTACTATATGAGTGAAGTTTAATTTTACTTTGGTGGTCATTCAGAATCCTGATAAAAACAGTGGAGAGGCGCTTCCCTTTACTGGTAGAAGTGGTTCTAAATGGCTTTTTCACTCCTGCTAGAAACTATTAGCATGTTTTACTGCAAGCAGCAAGTCCCCAAATCATGACTTGGTTTGCATGAGCAGGCAGATTTAAGTTCATGGAATGATGGATTGCATTTAACATCTGTTCCTGTCAGATTGTCAGACCAATGCTTTAAGAATGAAACTAAGAATGCTCCAGCTTTTTCCCAAAACGAAATGTATTAAAATTTTAGTCCAGCAGTAGCCCTTGAGAGCTTGTTAACTACACCTAGTGTTATACTAGTCCCAGCTTGGTCAGAAATAATGTAAAGTAGCTTCAGTTCCTCGCATTTACCATGAACACAGTTTAGGATTAAATTCCTTTTCTATAGTAAGATGAGCCAGGAAGTATCCTGCTTAGTCCTTTCTTAAATAGAAGTAAAAATTTTCCCAGTAATACAAGGTCATTATAAGCTCATAGCAACAGGAAGTGGTTGACTTCTGCAACTAGTTTAAACAGATGTCCAGGCTACCTCAGGTCACTATGAGCTTGTAAGCAAGACATGGTTCCTGGGGCAAGTCCTTAAAGACAACAGGCACAGAGGGAGGTGGTGCAGAGAGGGAGGTGGTGCAGAGGGTTCTTTAGAGAACCCCGTGTATAGGTGTTATTATGCGAATGCTCGAAGTCTCCGAGCAAAGATGGGGGAACTGGAATGTTTGGTGGCTAGGGAAAACATTGATATAGTAGGCATAACGGAAACCTGGTGGAGTGCACAGAACCAGTGGGATACTGCCATCCCAGGCTATAAACTCTATAGGAGGGACAGGGAAGGGCGTGTTGGCGGAGGGGTGGCCATCTATATCAAAGAAGGGATTGAATCCAGCAGAGTAGAAACTGAAGGTGGGCCAGACTCCACCATGGAGTCACTGTGGGTTAAACTGCCGGGCCGTAAGAGCAATGTAATAGTGGGGGTGTGCTATCATCCTCCCGATCAAAAACTTGAAGGTGACCTTGAAATGAGGAAACAAATCAGAGCAGTGACCAAGAGAGGCAGGATTGTAATCATGGGGGACTTCAATTATCCTCATATTGACTGGGTCAACTGCTGCTCTGGTCAAGAAAGAGAGACCGGATTCCTTGACGAGCTGAATGACTGTGCCTTAGAGCAACTAGTCGTGGAGCCGACCAGAGGACAGGCGACTCTGGATTTAATATTGTGTGGTACTCGGGACCTAGTTAGGGATGTCAGTGTTACTGAGCCATTGGGGAACAGTGACCATGCTGCGATTGGTTTTGCCATGCATGTCCAGGATAGAGTGCAGAGCAAATCTGACACAAGAACCCTTGACTTTCGAAGGGCAGATTTCCCTCAGATGAGGAGACTAGTTAGACAGAAATTGAAAGGGAAGGTAAAAAGAGTCCAATCCCTCCAGGCTGCATGGAGGCTGTTTAAAAAAACAGTAGTAGAGGCCCAGCGGAAGTGTATACCGCAAAGAAAGAAGGATTCGACAAGGTCCAGGAGGGTGCCTGCATGGCTGACAAACAAAGTTAGAGAAGCTGTAAAGAGCAAAAGAAGCTTCTTTCCGTAAATGGAAGTCTTGCCCCAGTGAGGAGAATAAAAAGGAACATAAACTCTGGCAAAAGACAAGTAAGAAGGTGATACGGGAGGCCAAGAAAGCATTTGAGGAACGCATGGCTAGCAACATAAAAGGGAATAATAAAAGCTTCTTCAAATATGTTAGAAGCAGAAAACCTGCCAGAGAGGCGGTTGGCCCGCTGGATGGTGAGGGAGGGAAAGATGAGATAAAAGGGGACTTGGAGATTGCAGAGAAATTGAATGAATTCTTTGCATCTGTCTTCACAGCAGAAGAACTTGGGCAGATACCACAGCCCGAACAGCCCTTCCTAATGAAGGAATTAAATCAGATACTGGTTAATAAAGAAGATGTTTTAGATCAAATTGATAAACTACATTTAAATAAGTCACCAGGCCCAGATGGTATACACCCAAGAGTAATTAAGGAACTAAAGAATGAAGTTGCTGACCTCTTAACTAGAGTATGCAACTTGTCCCTTCAAACGGCCACGGTGCCAGAGGATTGGAGGATAGCCAATGTCACGCCAATCTTTAAAAAAGGGAGAAGGGGGGACCCTGGAAACTACAGGCCGGTCAGCCTAACGTCTGTTCCGGGTAAGATGGTGGAAAGCCTCATCAAAGATAAAATCCTAAAACACGTAGAGGAACAAGTACTGCTAAAGGAAAGTCAGCATGGCTTCTGTAAGGGTAGGTCTTGCCTCACAAACCTTTTGGAATTCTTTGAAAAGGTCAACAGGCACGTGGATGTGGGTGAACCTGTGGATATCATATACCTAGATTTTCAGAAGGCATTTGACAAGGTCCCCCACCAAAGACTGCTGAAGAAACTTCACAGTCAGGGAATAAGAGGGCAGGTCCTCTTATGGATCCAGAATTGGTTGAGGGCCAGGAAACAGAGAGTGGGGGTCAAGGGGCAATTTTCACAATGGAGAGAGGTGAAAAGTGGAGTGCCCCAGGGATCTGTCTTGGGGCCCGTGCTTTTCAACTTATTCATAAATGACCTGGAGACAGGGATAAGCAGCAAGGTGGCTAAGTTTGCAGATGACACAAAACTTTTCCGGGTGGTAAAAACCAGAAAGGATTGTGAAGAGCTCCAGAATGATCTCTCCAAGTTGGAGGAATGGGCAGCCAAATGGCAGATGCGTTTTAACGTAGACAAATGTAAAGTTATGCACGTTGGGGCCAAAAACCAAAACTTTACCTATAGGCTAATGGGTTCTGAGCTGTCTGTGACAGCTCAGGAGAGAGATCTTGGGGTGCTGGTGGACAATTCAATGAAGGTATCGACCCAGTGTGCGTCAGCAATTAAGAAGGCCAATTCCATGCTTGGGGTCATTAAAAAAGGGGTTGAGAATAAAACAGCCAATATTATCATGCCATTGTACAAATCGATGGTAAGGCCACACCTGGAATATTGTGTCCAGTTCTGGTCGCCGCATCTTAAAAAGGACATAGTGGAGTTGGAAAAGGTGCAGAAGAGAGCGACAAAAATGATTACGGGGCTGGGGCACCTCCCTTATGAAGAAAGACTGCAGCGTTGAGGGCTCTTCAGTCTAGAAAAAAGGCGCCTGAGGGGGGACATGATTGAGACATACAAAATTATGCATGGAAGGGATAGAGTCGATAGAGGGATGTTCTTTTCCCTCTCTCACAACACCAGAACCAGGGGGCATCCGCTAAAACTGAGGGTTGGGAGAGTTAAAACAGATAAAAGGAAGTACTTTTTTACCCAGCGGGTAGTTAATCTGTGGAACTCCTTGCCACAGGAGGTGGTGATGGCATCTGGTCTTGATGCCTTCAAGAGGGGATTGGACAGATATCTGGAGGAAAGGTCCATCGTGGGCTATAGGCAATGATGGATTGTGCAACCTCCTTACAAAGGTGATGGGCTACTGGTACCGGGTGCAGGGGAGTGGCAACGGGATGCAAGCATCTTGTGGTCTCATGCCTTCCTGGGGCACCTGGTGGGCCGCTGTGAGATACAGGAAGCTGGACTAGATGGGCCTTTGGCCTGATCCAGCAGGGCTCTTATGTACTTATGTTCTTATGACAGTTTTCCAGGGAAATGTATGGGTGTACATCAATTGTAGAGCAGCTCCAACCCCTTGCTTCAGGATACAGAACAAACAGATCAATCCTAACCTAGTACAAAAACAGCTGTGAGGTAAAAAGGAACATTTGTTCTTTTATCTTGAGGATGCATCTGTAATTGCCCAGAATAGTGTGCTCTATAAGCACAGGTGCTTCAGTACTGGGGCTGTAAGTCACTGCAATGGTATAAGGAATCTTAAGTTTGTAGAACTCAACAACCTACTAAGAAGTCAAGCTCCAAGCACCATGATTTCCCCTGACACAATGTGCTGAATTTGATTGTGGCCACTATTCTTTAAAGAAGCATTCAGTTCACTCACGGAAGTGAATATATAAGTATTTTATTGAACATTCAAACTTCATTAAGACATGTGCAATATGGCAATTTTAATGGGTTTAACCCTAACTAAGACAATTAATAATTGCTTGCTGGGGTTTTAGCAACAGGGTCCAGATCACACTTAACACTAATTAAATACTTTATTCAATAAATACATACCAAACAAAAATGCATTTTAATGCTCTTATAAAAGTTTAGTCATTTTGAAAAGCCTTTCCAATTTAGTCTAATATAGAACTATAACATACAATAAAGGTAGGTATGCCAGTTTAACATAATTGGCTGATTTTATACAGCACTTATACCTTTTAGTCCATAAGTAAATTATTAAATGATAAAGAACATCTAGCACAACCACTTCTACAGAACTAGGAAATAAATTTCTAATAAAGAAAAAATTTACAGACCCCATGGCTTTCCACCCAACCCCAACAGTCTAAACCCTAAAGAGGAGAAAGCCAAAGGCTCTCCCCACAAAAGCTCACGACAAAATGTCGCTTTGCTTATCAAAAATCTGTATTTCTGATCCGTAATGAGCATTGAGACAAGATTCAGTGTATCCCAAGAAAGAAGCACAATGCGCGTTGTGGATCGCCTAGTCAGCAACAGCGAGCACTGCATTCCAAAAACATCTCATCCCAAGGATTAAATGAGGTCAGCCACATTCATTGGCATTTCCTCCACTGTAGTATTGTAGAAAGTCTCAATATCCCGAAGGATCCGCTTGTCCTCCTCAGTGACAAAGTTTATAGCCACACCTTTCCTGCCAAAACGACCACCTCGGCCAATCCTGCACAGAACAGGAAAAAGATTGTGAAGAGCCTATAACGAATTCCAGTAACCTGTTTTCAGGGTCAAAAACTGTTATTAGTACTAATTGGAAAATTTACTTTTGTTGCTACAAACTCTTTCGGTGGTAAAGATTTTGTACAGATCTATTTAGTGAGTATTGACAAATGGCCAGACTACAGAAAAGTTGTTAAGATTTAGTGACTTAAACAAGCCATTATACTTAACATAAACCTCCACGTGGAACTCAATTCCCACTCTGATCTCTAGAGAACTGTGGCAAAAAAAGTTCACATCTCTCACCCCACAGCCTTCTGAACATGGGCAGAGCTTGATGTCAGCTTGCAAACTACAGGACTTTAATCATCAAAGCTGTACGTTCCAATAAAATCCCTCGAGCCAAACATTATGCTACGATTAATTTTTCAAAGACACAGCTATCTTATTCAGTGGGAAAACTTAGCAACTTTTAGGCAGGAAACCAAACAACTAGGTTTTTTACAAAAAATTTTACAGGGCACACGTTAAAGATGTACTGGTTGACAAACCCACAACTCCTGCCTCCACCAGGCCAAACCATTAAGCGCTTTTAAGACAAAACATCGCTCACAACAATTACAAAAGAAAAGTATATAAATACCAACTCGCTCTTTATTCAAACAGTGTGCCGCTTACGAATCCACGTCCTAAATTACGCCGTCGTTTCTGAGCACCATCTCGTCATCAACTGGGCTAGCGACTCCTGTATTTTTTTACATCAAGTAACAAGGTACAGTTTACTTCATTTAGTGACAAAGCCACTAAGAAAGTTAGCTAAAGCCTAGGGAGATAAAACTGAAAGTTCTACTAGAAGACAGAGAAAGAATCCCACTGTAAGAACCAAAAAGCAGCAAGGAAAGCAAACAGACTTCCAAATAAAGCAACATTAAACAAGCTGAAAGAGGCAAATATTTACATCTCATAAGAAACTACCAGCAACTCTGGAAACAGCCTAAGCCTCTGAAGTTGTTTTCCTAAAATCACCATATACACAATACCAAAGCTGAATTTCTGCAGACTTAGCAGCAGCTGGTAAGTTGTACTAGAACCTGAGCAATGTATCAATACATCAAGACATCTTAAGTTTTCCCACTGTTTTGTTTCATTGGCTAACCAAGAAGCTCTGCCCCTCCCCATCTTCACCACACTACATACACACAGGTAATGCGTGAAAGCAGAGTGCAGATTCTAAAACTTCACTGAAGATGGAACAGGGAGAATTCAACTAACCTGTGAATGTAGTTTTCACGATTGGTTGGCAGGTCGTAATTTATAACCAATGATACTTGTTGCACATCAATGCCACGAGCCTGTACACACAAAGCCAACACATTATGATAAAACAAAACTTACTGTGTGCCTCAGATCAAGGCATCTGTTTTGTTGACCATGTTATAGTAATGAACTACAATTATGTAAGTCCATAGTGGAGCATGGCCTTTACTCTTCCAACAGCTTTAGTAGTTCAGGTTACAATAACCTGCACCAAATGAAAATAGCTTTGGATAAATACACACTAGAACGGTGACCATGGATACTTACCAACAAGTCAGTAGTGATCAGAACACGGCTTGATCCTGACCTAAACTCTCTCATGATAACATCCCGTTCCTTCTGGTCCATGTCACCATGCTACGTAAAAAGAAAACGTTATAACACATTAAACATCCGTAAGTTTATTTCAGTGACACATGCAGACTTGAACCATTTGGTTTTGCTGAGCTGTTCCTTAATATAGGAATTACTTTCTAATGGATGACCACCATTATGTCCTTCAAGCACACTGTAAAACTTAAAGAGAACTCACATTACAGATGGAAGGTAGCAATAGGGTTAAGATATTGCACTTAAACTTGAGAACAACCTTCTTGTGTGAGCCTCCTGCTTGTCATGTTTCTAGCCCCACAATCCTACTATAGTAAATTAACCCTTATCCAGACATTTGAAATCTAGAGTATTCCAAAATCCAGACACTTTTGTCCAAGACTTTTTTAAACTTTCTGTAGTGTGAACACTAGAAGGTCTTGTGCTTATTCCCATTGTAATTCTAATATCTGGTCTGTGGTGTGTGCCTATACAGACGCTGTTGAAAGGCCAACAGCACCCAAATGGATAGCAATGAAAAGGTCAAGAGAAAGCATTTTTAATTTATGCAATTATTCCAAAATCCAGACAGTTTCCCATCCCAAGCAATCCCGATTAGGGATTCTCAACCTGTAAAGTAAGGTCAGAAAGTCACTAAGAAAGCAATTCCCCACTAATTGTGTCATACTCAGTAGTGTCACAGAACGTCTCTTTAGCACGAACACTTACCAGAGCAGAGACAGTGAAGTCCCTTGCATGCATTTTCTCTGTAAGCCAGTCTACTTTCCTCCTTGTATTAAGGAAAATAACAGCCTGTGTAATGGTCAAGGTTTCATACAAATCACAGAGAGTATCCAGCTTCCATTCCTGTGAAGTTAAGTAAGTGGACATGAGGACAGAGAGGCAACTGTTAAATACCTTAACAAGGCTAAATATCAACTACACATCATGCTGAATGCATACTTGAACCTACTGAGTTACTTTAAAGTTAAAGAAAGGAACGAACACTAAGTGGAAAACAGATCAGGATTTGACAATTGTGCATAAGAATGGGATATTACAATACTTCTTACTCTGCAATCCTGCTAAAACAACCGCATCCTCCAAAATTAGAGTAACCATAGCAGCGGTCCAATTGGCAACTATTTAAATTACTATAATTTAACCTTGGTATCCATTGATTTCTACCAGGGTCCATCTTTAAATGCCTTGTAACAAGGAAAACAGGGCCAAAATCTCATTTCCTACCTTCCTACAATAGATCCCACTATTCACCCCATCTAATGGCTGAATGTGGTACAGCATATACACCAGTGCTTCGCAAATAGTGGGTCGTGAGCCAATTTCAGGTAGGTTGCAAAGCATCTAGAGTAGCCATATTGAAAATATGGGAAGACTGGATGCTGGAAAGGGGAAGGGCTGTGTGGTTCGTTTGCTTGTGTCAAGATAGTAAATACTTTTTTTCTTTCTGATTCACTTTACTATTAGAAAATGGCTAAAATATAATTCAACTTATTGCTGCATTCTCAGGAATGCAACAGGCTCAAGTCACAATGATGGCACTTCCAGCCATGAAATAACTTCTGGCAGGTCCCAGATATTCTACGAAGTGGGTCCTGGTGCTAAAATGTTTGAGAACCACTGGTCTATACCAATGCATTCTAGAGAGAATGAAGGAGCAAAAAGTCTGGAGATGGGTCTTTAAGCTATTTTGCCATTGATTTCACTATCCACTGATTTTGGTATCCCCTGGGGATTCCGTTCCTGAACATCCATGGATAATGAGACACAACTATATATGCCTTGAAACAAAGGCATATATATTTTATGCCTTTATATTTTTGTATTTTAATGCAATATGTAGTTCAGGCCCTTAGTCAGCAGCTTAGCTTGAAACGAAAGAAAACTTCCCAAACCAAATCACTGTTGCACCAGGTCTCCAGACTAGGACACTGGACATTAAGAAAGAGGTCCACCCAAGTCCTTTATTGATCCGGTGCATTTGTTATTCTTCTTGTGTGTACCCTGCTAGCATTACTACAGAAACCAAGGCGTAACCCCAACTTTTGTAGTTTTAGCACAGTGCTTGAACAAGAAGACCACATTTTAGTATTCAAAATAGCCAAACTTCTCCCTTACCTCTCTCTCCACATTAATGTAGAATTGTTTGATACCTTCAAGGGTCAATTCTTCTTTCTTCACTAAAATACGAATGGGATCTCTCATGAACTTTTTGGTCACTTCCAACACATCCATTGGCATAGTGGCAGAAAGCAACACAACCTAGAACAGGTATATTTTGTTAAGTGGCTTGATTTGAAACTGTGTGGACAGTGGCCAATGTGATGCTAATGTATGAAACCAAGCGTCCCTGTCAGCTGGGGAATCGAAACTGACAAGGATAGAAAAGAAACAATTTTGCTTTCTGCAGGGGGAACGACAATATGGCACGTTACAGCTATATTGTAACTTTACCTGCATAATTAAAATAGCCAACATCACTGTATCACATTTTATTTTACCTGAATGTTTGTGCTCAACTTCTGAAAAATTTCATAGATTTGATCCTTAAACCCACGACTCAACATTTCATCTGCTTCATCCAAAACAAACATTTTGATCCATTTAGGCGCTAGAAGGAATGAAAAGGAAACAAAAGCTGGATATACAAGTGCTTGTAAACTGAACCCTAACCATTTCAAGCAGAAAAAACGTGCTATCAAATACTAAACTACCAATTAAGCAGTTTATGTGCCTTTATAGGCATATTTTTGAGATCTCATCTTTAAATTGGTTGGTCTAACTTCCTAAATTTTCAGTTGTTCAAACTGACCCCCACCCACCAAATTATTACTTTCATACTTACATAGGTAGCGCCTGTTTAACATGTCAAATACACGTCCTGGAGTTCCCACCACAATGTGCGGAGCCTCTGCCTGCAGCTTCTGCATTTCATTTCGAACATTTGTGCCACCAATGCAAGCATGGCAAGTTGCACCCATATAATCTCCAAGCGCCAGAATAACTTTTTGGATCTGCAATAAGAAATCTCAATTAGACCATTTAATGAAGTTTGCTTTCAAGCTCCAGTGGCCACATCTTCCCAATGAAACGAAATATCAATATATTCCTAATATACCAGGTGTGCACAGCAAAACAGACACATAGAACTCGTATTGGATTATTTGCATGCAATTTGTGAAGCATTTCCTACCCTAAGTTTCATCTGAATAGGAAACTCCTCTTTGAAGATGTTTTCAGAGTGAGATAGTCTCCATTACAGAACAGAAAATGTGGCTCTTTCTATGCAAGGGAGCCTTGACTTGCAAAGAAACACAATAGTCCAAACGAGTATCTCCAAGCAGGTCTTAACTATAGATCCAAATAGGAAATAGCTACTGGCACGTAAACATAGAGTAGCACAACCCATCCTTCTGGACTGTGAAACCATACCTACTTTGTGAAGATACGTACGCATGCCATTTTAAAAGACTGTGCCAAACAGCTTGCCAACACCAATCAATTTTAGATATATAGTTTTTTCACCAATCAATTTTAGATATAGTTTTTTCCCTGAGAATGTAATACATTTTAACATCTCAGAATTGTGTTTTAAAAAACAACTTCACTGACAATTTTTTTTATCCCAAAAAAATAACTTGGTCTGAATATATAATATTCAATGTTCTTAAGAATGCAGTTAGTGCTGTAAAACAAAAGACTTAAGCACACAGTAAATGTTTACAAACATACAAAAAAAATCAACTGATCACATGTGCACTGCAGTTTCCATGTTGCACAACTGCATGCATTTAAGAGTGTCTTCTTTCAAAGGGCACAATGTTTCTATCATGTTATACTGTTTTATACTAAGTCTTTTGGATATGCCCCTTTATCACACCTACATAGCTGTTTATCCCTCTTCAGCCCAGCATCACATCTGACTGCTCTCCATGAATTTAAAGAAGAGAGTGAGACAGAGGCCTGTTTCCATATTTACAACCTAGAGACAAGTAGTTATTAGACTTACGGTATCTGTTAACTACCCTACAGTTGTGAAACCTGAAACCTATGCAACATGTAAGCAGCTTTTTAACTACACTATCAATACCTGTTGAGCCAGTTCTCTGGTAGGGGCCAATACTAGTGCTTGGGTCTCCTTGAGATCAATCTCCAACTGTTGCAGGATGGAAATAGCAAATGTGGCTGTCTTGCCAGTACCTGACTGAGCTTGAGCAATCACATCATACCCTAAAAAAAGGATAGATATTTACTGCTCCCACAAACACCACATCAAGGATTCAGTTTTAAACTGCAGATTTCCTTTAAGTGATCAGCAATTCAAGAATTATCTCCATTTCAGGTCAGTCCCGAAAGATGGTATACCATCATCTCACTTTCAAGGAAGATGGTGTTTTTTTCCACCCCAGTGCCAAAGACGACTGAGAACAGTACTTTACCAATTTTTAGTGTCTGCTAATATTAAGCACATAACAACTTCCTTACCTTTGATACATGGAATAATTGCACGTTGCTGAATAGCCGAAGGTTTCTCAAAACCATAAGCATAAATGCCTCTGAGGAGGGATTCTTTTAAGTTCATATCATCAAAATTGTCAACAATTTCATTCCAATTGCTCTGCAGGGAAAAAAATTAATTTATTTTTACTCCACTCATCAAAATGTATTCCTGTAATATTTTAAATTCTATTATTAAAATACCAACCTCAATGACACCATCGGGGTCCATTCCCTCTGGGCCATGGTCTCTGTCAAAATATAAAAAAATAAAATATTTGACATCCTCTTCAACTAGGCTTATACAAATGCAATGGTGAATTACTGAATTTCACAACAGCTATTTCTCCACCATGGAAACTACCACACATCAGTAGTGATCAGCTATTCAACAGCTAGCCAGTAAGGTCAAACCATCAAATTAAATAGTAATATAAAAACCCCATCCCATTTTGCCTGCATTGAAAGCCACTTTGGGAGGTAATCTTGCTGAAAGCATACTATAAAAATATGCTGCATGCAATGGGAAATGCTCTCTTCAAATGCAGGATTATTAGCCATTAAACACATGTGCCCATGTGACATGGAATGCGGTTTGCAGAGAGAAGATTCATATTTCAACCCCAATTTAAAGATGACCAGGTGGGAAGTCATTAATAAACTTACTCTAGATGCAAGGAGAAATAAAATCCAAATAGTGATATACCTGTAAAGCTCTTTAACAAGCAAACCACAGCAATAAGTTATCTAAACACTAGTCTTATTTGGGCCACTCTCAAAACAGATTAGCTCAAAACACAACCAGACTTTTATCAGGACATTATTCTAATTCACAGAACATACGGCAAGGTCAGTCCCAGCATGCACTGCATCTGAACCTCCCTGCCCAAATACTAGCTCAACTATATGCTGTATTCTTAAGTTGAGACAAAGGTTTGTTAAGATCGTGTAAGTCTGATTTTTTTTATTATTATTTTATTTATTGTCATTGTATTACACAACAAGATTCACTGACACCCGGAGACCAAACCAACACACACAGTTCCCAACAGTCCCCCCACATCCCCCTACCCCCCCTTGAAATCCCTCTTTATAAAACACAAACATCCACACAATAGACAATAGTACAGTCCGACTGCCCCATCTACTGGTACTTGAGTTCGTTGTTCAATGCTGTATATATCCATTCCTGTATAGCTACTCCAAAATCTGTCCAGCTGCAACACTGCTCCCTTCCCCTCAATCCACCCCATGGCTGCAAACATGAACTCACGTACGACCCACCTGCTGCGAGAGCTACACTAGCCATTACACACTGATACTGGTGCAGGCACGGACCGTCCCCCTAAGCACCACGTTATTTGCTTTATGGGGAGGGGAAGCCTGTGCTCGCCCTAGTGAAACAGCGACCCTTGCGCACGTGGAGGCAGGAAGGATCAGCCATATTTTCCTTCCTCAGCACTGGGGTCAGAGAGCTCTGCTGAGCTCAGCACCCACTGCGGAGCACACAGCGCTGTTCGGAGGAGAGGGGCAGGAGGCTGCGCTGCGGAATCACCGACGGCTGGTCGCCGGGGAGAGACCAAGGCCTGGGCTGCCTATTCCGGGCCTTCTTTTCCCCCCCCCCCTCCGGGCGAAGAACCGCCACAAAATCTCGCGAGAGCTCCAATCCTGAGCCCGATTGCGAAAGCCGAGGGCACGCTGGTGACGGACGAGGCTGCCGGCAAACGGCCTCCGAGCCGCGCCCCTCCCCGTTCTCTCCCCTCCCCTCGCTGGGGTGAAAAATGGTCTCTCCCGAAGCTCTGGCACGGGCACGCGGGCTTCCCCTTCATAGCCTGGGCGAAACCACGTGCCCTTTGGGGGGGAAGGACAGAGAGACACGCAGAGGTGGCAACCGACCCGCGTCGAACCCGGCAACGCGGCGCAGAGGCGCGCCGCGCAGGAGAGCGTAACGATCGCAGGGGCGTGGAGGGGGGAGCCCGCTTGGGGAGACAGACCCGGTGCGTCTCGCGCCGCCGCCCCTCCGATGGCGAGGAAGAGACCATGTCGCTCTTGGGGGAGGAGAGACTACTGCAGTAGTAAACAATGAGCCCAGAAACGTCGCCTCGAGCCACGGAAGGGAGGCGAGCACGGAGTCGACGGCCCTACGGGGAGCGCGGCGGCCGTCACGCGCCTCGCTTGTTACTCCCTCCACGTCACAGCCTCTCTCGCATCTCGTCCTCTGCCTAAAGCCCTCCCCGTTCCGCAGGCGAGCCGCTTCGTCTTATTCCACTCTCGCCACCCCCCGTACCTGCTATAATCCGCGGAGCCGCCTGACATGTTCCGATGACCGCCACTCTCCTCAACTGAAAAGGCAGCGCCTCCGCGGCGCCTGCCTTATATACCCTCCGCTTGGCCGGGACTACTTTTACTCCCCCTCCTCTCCTCGTTGCGGAGGGGTACAAAAATCAACCTACCAAAGGCCAAAAATAAATAAATATAATAGAACATGCCGGTCGTGGTGAGTTTTCTCTTTGCTCCCCCTTCACAAAGAGGAACCCTTTGATTCTGGGCTGCGTTCTGAATACCCAAAAAGAATACTCAGAAGAGGGCTGGAGGCGGTGAAGGAGACTGGCCTCTCGCGCGGGACTAATTTACGCTCTGCGAGCTGCGGAGGGATATTGCAGCAGTTGAGAGATGACTGACTGCGTCCCGCTTTCTCGCGTTCTCTCTTCCCCCCTCCCCCGCTCAGTCTAGTAAACGGGGTTTCCTAGTTCGCCCCTGCCTCGGCTGGGAGAGCGGGCTGGGCCGGGGCGGAGGGGAAATGGCGGCACTTGGCTGGCTAAGGCGGCGGGGCGGGGGACTCCTGAGGGGGGAAAGGTGGAAGGAAGGAAGGAAGAAGGCGGGGTGAGGGCAAAGCAGAAGGGCCGGAAAGGGGAGAGGACGCGGGATGGTGTCTGGCGGTTTGGGCCATGTGGGGGAAAGGAAGGGGCTGCGAGGGCGTGCAGGGAAGCTGGAGGGCAGGGAATTGGGCCGTGGTGAGGAGTGGATGAGGAGCCGCAGCTGAGGGAGGGTCGGGGGAATTGGGGTCAGAGGAGCCAAAGGCGGCACACGGAGAGCAGGAGAGAGTGCTTGAAAAACGGCTGTCTTATTTTGCCCTTTTATTTGGGGCCATCATCGGTGTTCTTGGAGCGCCGACTAAATCCTGAACTCCAGAGACCTTCGCTGGTTCACATGGCCTTAGCTGGCCATGCATATCTACTGCACTCGGAAGTAGGTCCCGGAAAAGCGTGCGTAGGGTGGCAGCCCCAGTGACCTGCCTTACAGGGTTGTTGCTGATCTCGCTCGCTGCTGCCGGGGTCATGTGAACGGAGGGCGGCTGCTGCTGAGCGAGATAAGAGTATCTGCTTTGCACGCAGGCTGGTACCACTGGTATCTTTGGGCAAGGCTTAGGAAGTCTGACACTCCAGAGGGCTGCTGCCAGTGGCGTTTCTACAGGGATGGCAAAGCTCTAAGTTTTGCAAGAAGCCTTACCTTGCAGTGGAAATCACTCCTCTCCTCTCCTGCACCGTTTTAGCCAATTAAATCCTCACAGGGAACAGCAACATCTTAGCATTGCTTACTGGCTACAGCAGCAAGGGAGAGGAGGGATTTACATGATAGGGTAAGGCTTCTTGCAAAACTTAGAGCTTTGCCATCCCTGTAGAAACGCCTCTGGCTGCTGCTGCTAGTTGCTGTGGATCAGGGGTCGGCTGTGGGCTAGATCTGGCCGGCAATGCAAGGTCACCTGGTCTGCACAAAGCTCAGCTTGGGAAGCATCAATTTGCTGCACATTAGAAAGGGAATGGCCAGGTAGCTCAGGGTCTCAGAGCCTGGGAGGTAGCTCTGCCATTCCCTGTCTGGAATACTGCAAATTCAGCAGGAGGCAAAGTCTCCACTGCTCCAGGGAGCTTGGCAGTCCCAAAGTTTGGCAGTGACACGATGACATTGCCAACCATCCAGACCGCCAGAAAGGTTGCCAATCCCTGCTTAGATGGTACTTGAGTAGGTGGACTACCTAAACTCTAGGTACAGCAGCTTCATTTAAAGCACTCAAAAATGCTATGGACAAGTGGTATTATGGGACAGTGCAGAACATAAACATGATAGGGTGGTTGTTGGAACAGCTTATAAACTGCATTATAGAGTTGAAACCAGATTAGTGGGGAAAAGTGAAGATTTCGGCCCAAACTATGCATGCAGAAATCCATAAGAAGAACCCTGCTGGATCAGGCCAGTCCATAATGGGCAAGAATGGGCATTTTCATAGAATGTGCATGTTGGAGTGCTAAATTCAAATGGGTTTTCTTATCCCATGAGTTTTATGCCACAGAGTAGCCAAGTATCTCTTTGCCACTTGTTGCTTTCCTAATTGGTGAGTTCCAGTTCTTCCATGTGAGTTTTGAATACATGGTTGCAAAATCCACATGATACAGGTAGATTTCCCCTTAAGAACATAAGAAGAGCCCTGCTGGATCAGGCCAAAGGCCCATCTAGTCCAGCTTCCTGTATCTCATAGCGGCCCACCAGGTGCCCCAGGGAGGCATGAGACAACAAGATGCTTGGATCCTGTTGCCACTCCCTTGCACCCGATACCAGTAGCCCTCCACTTTTGTAAGGAGGTTGCACAATCCATCATTGCTTATAGCCCACGATGGACCTTTCCTCCAGAAATCTGTCCAATCCCCTCTTAAAGACATCAAGACCAGATGCCATCACCACCTCCTGTGGCAAAGAGTTCCACAGATTAACTACCCGCTGGGTAAAAAAGTATTTCCTTTTATCTGTTTTAACTCTCCTAACCCTCAGTTTTAGCGGATGCCCCCTGGTTCTGGTGTTTTGAGAGAGGGAAAAGAACATCCCTTTATCGACTCTATCCCTTCCATGCATAATCTTGTATGTTTCAATCATGTCCCCCCTCAGGCACCTTTTTTCTAGACTGAAAAGCCCCAAACGCTGCAGTCTTTCTTCATAAGGGAGGTGCCCCAGCCCCGTAATCATTTTTGTCGCTCTCTTCTGCACCTTTTCCAGCTCCATTATGTCCTTTTTGAGATGCGGCAACCAGAATTGTACACGATATTCCAGGTGCGGCCTTACCATTGATTTGTACAATGGCATGATAATATTGGCTGTTTTATTCTCAACCCCTTTTTTAATGACCCCAAGCATGGAATTGGCTTTCTTAATTGCTGCTGCACACTGGGTCGACACCTTCATTGAGTTATCCACCAGCACCCCAAGATCTCTCTCCTGAGCTGTCACAGACAGCTCAGAACCCATTTTTTGGTTTTTTGCCCCAATGTGCATCACTTTACATCTGTCTATGTTGAAACGCATCTGCCATTTGGCTGCCCATTCCTCCAACTTGGAGAGATCATTCTGGAGCTCTTCACAATCCTTCCTGGTTTTCACCACCCGGAAAAGTTTTGTGTCATCTGCAAACTTGGCCACCTCGCTGCTTATCCCTGTCTCCAGGTCATTTATGAAGAAGTTGAAAAGCACGGGCCCCAAGACAGATCCCTGGGGCACTCCGCTTTTCACCTCTCTCCATTTTGAAAATTGCCCATTGACCCCCACTCTCTGTGTCCTGGCCCTCAACCAATTCTGGATCCATAAGAGGACCTGCCCTCTTATTCCCTGACTGTGAAGTTTCTTCAGCAGCCTTTGGTGGGGGACTGTGTCAAACGCCTTCTGAAAATCCAGGTATATGATATCCACAGGTTCACCCACATCCACATGCCTGTTGACCTTTTCAAAGAATTCCAAAAGGTTTGTGAGGCAAGACTTACCCTTACAGAAGCCATGCTGACTTTCCTTTAGCAGTACTTGCTCCTCTATGTGTTTTAGAATTTTATCTTTGATGAGGCTTTCCCTTTGCATTCCGAAATGCAAACATTTTTGTCCAAGACTTAAAAAAACACTTTATGTAGTGTGAACACTAGAAGGTCTTGTGCTCATTTCCAGGCAGGTACAGGCTGTAAGTTCTCTGCTCTGTGCTGTGTACCTGTACAGACATTGTTGAAAAATGTCAAAGAGGTCAGCCTCTTTGTTACCATGGGTAAGTGAAAAGAGCAGAAGGAAGTGTTTCTCATTTATGGAATTATTCCAAAATTCACACACCTTCCTGTTCCAAGGAGTCTGGATAAGGGATACACAACTTACAGTTTATATTCATCAGTTTGGTAGGCTAGAAGGCAACCTACATTGGTTGTTGGCAGAGCCTTTCTTTGCACCACTTCTCTGTTTTGGTTTTAAATGGCAGCCCTCTTTTACCACCGCTACCCCTATCCCATGATTATGGTGAGTAGGAGAGACAGTAGTGAACACAGCTCTTGCTCGATCCACTAGGGATCTGGAGGGGGAAGCCAACAGTGCTCTGATCCTCTTCCCACTAGAGGTGGGGAGGTGCTGTCTGCTTGTATTCTGTGTATGCCTATTTAGAAGTAAGTCCCATTGTGTTCCTAGGCTTTCAGGAAAGTCTTGTGTGAGATTGCAGCCCAAGTCATGGGGAAGGAGGCTCACACTTTGTCTTGCAAATTACTGGTTTTCCACTTGCATAGTCTTCTTGCTGAAATTGCCTGCATTAAATATGTGGCTTCCTTTATTGAGCAAGTCTCCCCCTACCCCATGCTGTTCTTGGAGAAGCCTTCTTCTAAAACATGGCTAAAGACACAGGCAGATGTTGTATTGGTGCTTCTCTTGGGAACGGCAGCATATGGTTGGGGTGGGGGATTGCAAGAGATGCTGCACTCCTTTGCTGCATGTGTGCAAAGCTAACGCATCAAACAAAAAGGCTCCACCTGACACCCACCCCCACCAAAGACCATTTTCACTGCCTTCCCTCAATGTAAAAAGAAGGGGGCAGAAATGGAGACGGTAGAAGCTGGAAAGGGGTCTCTGGCACAAGCGTATTCATGGTGCATACTTAGAAGTAAGTCCCATTGTGTTCAATGGAGCTTACTCCTGGGGAGGGTGTGCTGTATAAGATGGGGGAGTTGACAGCACCTTTCCTGCCCCACTTAGGGCCCAGCACCAATGGAGCCGCAATGCAGCAACAAGGTAAGAGAACAAATGTTCCCTTACCTTGAGGAGGCCTCCATGAGTTCCCCACCACCACAGAATGCAGCACATATCCTGTTGGGATGGCTACATCAGGGCTGGAAAGTTGGATAGGATTTGGCGCTTAGTCTTCGTTTTCTCCTCCTTTCTCCCCTGTTCCAACCAGGGGAAGACGGCTCTGGTTGGTGAGACTACCCTGTCGTGATGAACCAGTGCTTGCTTACTCAGAAGTATGTCCCATTCAATGGGGCTTACTCCCAGGAAAATGTGTATAGTGTTGCAGCCCAAGTCCTTTAGAATGAAAGTGAAATTTGTCTGGGTGTGGAGAGGGCAGGGGAGGAGGGTGCCTGCTTATTTAGAAGGCTAGAGGAATGGCTGGCAGCTTGCTCCCATAATAAAAAATAAATAAATTCATTGGTTGAACCCGGTAAGGGCCTGAGAAGAAAACACTGAAAAAGTGGGGAACTCATGTTCTGTAGATGGGGTGTCAGTGTCCCAGCAATGCTGCCCATTGCACATCAGCTTCCTTGTAATACCCTATCTTTATATGCTTGCTTCCACAATTCCTTCTATTCAGAATATTGTGGATTACACTCTCTGCTCTCTTCTAGTAATCTCATGTTAGACTGTAACAATAGTCCTCAGCATTTATATAGCACTATCAAAAGAGCCCAAATCTATGTATGAAGAAGTCCCAATCTAGTCAATGGAGTTGACTCCCAGGTAAGTGTGGATAGGAAGTTCCCCATGTATTATTTTGCTGTAATCTTTATAACAACCCCATAAATCAGTATTGTTATCTTCATTATTGCACAGGGAGGGAAGCTGAGAGAAAGGCTGGTATAAAGCCATGAAAAGAGGCAATATTCAAATTGACACTTGTGTAGATCATTCTTTTAGCCACAATGCAGGATAGTGTATTAACTGGGTGGAGAAGAGGGTTAGTGCTTAAGTTTAAAATTTTAAAAGGAAAAATTCTGGGGGTCAATCTTGCCTAGAAATAACACTCTGTAGCTTCAGCTGCTGTTGAACTGTGACCAGGTGATCTGTGCTGAAATCCTTTCTTGGCTGCAAACTTTAGTGGGGGAACTTGGGCTAGAGTAGACATTCTCTGCCTGGACTACCTCACAGGGTTATTGTGAGACAAAACCATATATGCCTCCTTATCCTCTTGGGAAAGGCAGGATTAAAATAATGTATCTTAAATAAAATAATGTACCAACCGATCATTCAGTGGTGAGGAAAATGCAGTCTGCAGAATCATTCCTTTCCCTCAACTTTGCAAGTTCTTGGCATCCAAAATGAGCTTTAATGCTGAGTCCTACTGCTAGATTAGATGGATAGAAGAGGAAGTCAAAATTCAAAGTGCGTTCTGAAATTTTTTTCACTGTAGAGTTTTAACAATTTCTCCCATGGTACAGTGTGGTTCCCTCAGTCTTTCTCCCTCTCTAGAATATCCTTCAATGATTGTGTTATATTGATGCCAAAAAGATGAATAAAGCAGCAAGGATGCATGGCTCAAGCAGGTAACAGAAGAGGAAATTAGTCATGAATTATACTAGCTCACTGCCAGGGTTTTATTAGGGCAACGCCCAGCCATTCCCCCTTGAGCTGTGATTTTATGAATGGGAGAGTCTCTTCCAGAAAAGGCTCAGTTTTGTAAAGTTTTTCAATTTGCATGATGAAGGGCTCAATCCTAACCCATTTTCCAGCACTAATGCAGCCCCAAGGGAACAAATGTTCCCTTACCTTGTTGAGGCCACCCATGACTCCCCCCACCACCACAGAATGCAGCGCATGCCTCATTGGCATGCTGCATCAGTGCTGGAAAGGTGGATAGGATTGGATCCTTAGATTGGACTTTTCATATGAGATTTTGTGCTTCTTAGATTGTTTCATTGTTCCTTTTTTTTTTGTTCCTTGACACTGCCACATTTCTGTATATTAGTTTTCAAGAGTCCTTCCTTCAGGGAACTCTACATTCACTCATCGGCCAGTGAACTATGCTTGCTTCAGAGTTTTTGAGGATCCTCCTTGTTGTCTTCGTTAAACTGAGAGCTTGCCTTAATGTACCCAACAGTTCCCTGTGTCTGAACATTGCAAGGGAAGACTGGTAGCAGTGATTTCCCAGAACACAGTTTGAAAATCACTGTTCCATTCTTCTACGTACTTCAGACTTGGTGGATTCTACCGTACGCAGAAGAAGGTCAGTTTGTAAATTAAATTTAACAGAAAAGGAAAATGGACCCACCCAAAAAGGAGACACCGCATCTGAGGATGATCAGTGAGCCCCGCCCCCAGGAATCCTAGAATGTTCAGATGTCATTTGGAGGAAAAAACATGAGAGCAGGTTAGGGTCAGGGTTAAGAGGTTGGTCTAGTCCAGTGGTCTGCAGTGGGGAAACGTGTCCCTGGCATCCCTGGTGTGGTCTGCAGCGGGGAAAACCATCCCTGGTGTCCCTTCCTGTTCCTCCAGGGATGCCGCAAAGGACCCCAACTACAATCCCTAGGGCTCTTTGTGGCCAGCCCAGTTTGGGGTCTGCCACCCCAGCAAGCCTCGCAGCTGGCATTCCGTGCAGATGCAAGGAGGTTAGATGACTGGAGTCGGCATGAGCTCTATTTCTTGAAGCTTCCGGGGCACACAAATATGGCTGCCTCAGACATTTCCCGCCAATGAGGATTGCCGCGAATTCATGATTCAAAATGTCCCTGCACGTGTGTAAAAGTTAATCTCAACGTCTGCAAGCATGCCTCTGTGTTCTACATACGGGTGTGCGAATCGCCCACCCTCCCCTTTTATTCTTTCCTTCCCGTTCACACTTTATTTTTGGTTGTGTAGATTGCAAAAAATAAGTCTGTCAAAACAGTGCAATCCGAGTTCAAATAGACAGCAAGTAGCATTTCGTCCGGTGTGTTCAGTAATATAATTACGCGGAATTAAACCTTGGAATTGCATATTGAATCATAATAAGGTTACCAATAATGTTTCTCCATGATCACACGTTTTTATTTTCATAAGTTTTTACTTCAGGAGTAAACTATTCAGTCCCAAACACTACCAGAAAAGCAATCTGAAATGCTTGGAATCTAGATTGTTTGGGGCACACAAACATGGCCGCTAAGCCCGCCCCTTGGCTTCACTCAATTCCTATCAATTTAACAGGAATGGCGACTCCAGTCATCTAACCTTCTTGTGCAGATGTGGCCGGCTGCAAGGACCCCTGAGGGCTGGATGTGGTTTTTTTGCAGCATCCTTGGTGGAATGGAAGGTGCTGTTCGTGTTGAGGAAGGATCAGGCCAGTGCTGGATCCAGCCTGTCTGTTGGAGTTTGGCTATGCCTGGTCTGAGATAGTGGCCAAGGGCCCAGCTGACACTCAACCTCCCCACACAACAGGTGGCCATCATACAAGCAAGTGACTCGTGCTATGTCTGCCTTTTGCCTGCCCTCCCCATCCACAGCTGGACTTTTTCAGAGTCGTCCTCAATGCTGCTTGGAAGTCCGTCAGGTAAAGAAGCTATGTGGATGCTGATTCAGGAGCATCCTCCAGCTGTTCTCTTGGGTTGTGTTTGGCACATACAAGTACCAACCTACCCTTCACCCCCAACTCTGATGCCAGCACTGGAACAGAGAGATGGGATTGACCTGTTTGAGCCACTATAATTCTGGTGATGCAACATTTTGTTGCTGGGCCTCTTGTCATTGTCTGTAAACACTGAATTATCAAGTACATCAATATGTGTGCACTTTGGGGACAACATTATAACTCCTGCACTGGACATGCAGCTAATTATTCTAGCTAGCCTTTGAATTGGTGACCATTTGTGTCAGGTGGCCTGTGATGCTTAGACATGAATAATAAAAGGTTAAATAGGATCTCATAAAGACAGACACTGCAGAAAATAAAATTTTATATTTTGCTTTCATAAAGCCTTTATGAGGAAGACGGTGTTCGTGTCTAGAGGAGAATTGTGTTGCCCAGTGTTTTCACTGGGTTTTTTCTTGTTTAGCCAGCATGGAGAGTTACTTGGTGGGAAATTGCTATACCACGTGCAAAGGGAGATGGAGTGCGTGTGCGAGAGGGCAGAGTTTGTCCTCCAGGCTGCAGAAGAAGGTGGTAGCTGCTGATAAACTTCTGAAATAGTGTTGCATTAACATTTCGTTTAGCAGGCCAAAAGGCTGCTGCCGTGCCCTGTATTTCATTTCATGGAGAACTGTCGGCAAAGCAGAAGTATGGAGAAAGCAGTTTCTTCACATACACAAGAAAGATTGGTGTGACCATACATTCTTCAACTCTCTTTTTACATTGTCTCTTTTTCCTACATTTGTTTTGTTTTACGAGCTCATTATAGTACTTCAACGGTTTGGATTCTGTACATGACAAATGCACTTCCCCAACCCAATAGGCTTTTGTATACACTACATAACAGTAGATACAAGAGATACTGCATGCAGGGTGACTCTTTTTGAGAACAGTTTGCAATGTAGTATGGCAGAACAGTTGAGCCGGAGGTGTGGAGAGAAGTCTGTTGCGTGACTAGGCCTATCTTTGTGACTTGAATCATTGGCCATAATTGAGATACTGTACCGGAAACCTGATTCTGTATAGTTGGGTTGAGATTATCTGCCTGCAAACATTAATCTTCTGCAAATGGAACACCCACGTGGTATCAGTTTTTAATGCTGTGTTGGTAGCCAGGTACCTTGTCCAAGGCTCATCAAATCTTGGGGTTGGGTTGTGAGATGACTATTTCAAGCAGATAGTCTGAAACATAGCCATAATATTAATATGACCCCAGTGTACTGGGCCACTGTGTTTTGTGCTCTGGTCTAGATACAATAATTGCCTTGAAATCACTGGAAGCCTTTGCAAGTTAGGCAGATGATCTGTTCCTTTTCTTTCTTATAAGGAAAGGCAGAGAATGAGGCCTGCTTTTGTAATTCTGCCTCCTTCTATGGAAGTTCATACAGAGTATGATCTTTGAAAATTCTTCTTGGTGGATGAAGAAATAGCCCTTATAAAGTGCGGTTTTGTTTTAACTTTAGTGATCAATTTTCAGCTGTAACTGCTGTTTGAGTTCTCTTGGGCCGTGCAGGATGTCACGGCAATCAAGAATAACTGGGTGCTGTCACTCCTTGAGCAACAAGAACTAGCATCTAACAACTTGAACTAGATGGCAGAAATATTTAAATCCTGTTATACATATGCTGCTATTCTGAACTGTAGCTAGATCAGTGATGGTGAACCTATGACACGCGTGTCAAAACCGACTCACCACAATGTTTGGGGTGACACACCAGCATTCACCAATGCCTGACAAAAACAGATTGTTTTACTTATTTTTCATTTTTGTAATTATTTGATGCTTCTTTATATAATACACAGCACCACACATGATTAGACTGTACTTTTTGTTTAAATAAATGAATATAAAGAATTGTTTCTCTTTTGTTTGGGAGGGGGGTCAAAACACCAGCAGAGTCAAATTAAGAATTTTCCTAAGTTTTGACACGCAGAGCCCAAAAGGTTCGCCATCACTGAGCTACATGTTTCTGGTGAATAAGCTAGGATTACAACCAGTGATGTCATCCGGGCGTGCCAGGAACCGGAATGCCCGGATGATTGGCAGCCCTCCGCCCCTATGGTGGAGGCCAGCCACGCCTTCCTGCGCCTTGAATCGCTCCATTTCAGAGCGATTCGGATGGGTGGGTGGGCCCAGGAGCAGCTCGCCCGTCTTCGGGAGAGGCGGCGCGGCCCGGGCCCGTCCGCGGAACTAGCGGAACGGCGTACCGGGCCGTTCCGCCAGGATGACACCGCTGATTACAACCTAAGCCTTACGGAACACAGTGAGCTTACTTATGAGGAAAATGAATAACACTGTTTTCAAACACCTCTAGTTATCAGAAGTCTGTGATACGTCTCTCTAAAAAGCTTTAGAAGCATTTGTTTAAGGCTGCTGTCCAACACTCTCTTTCTCAGGCAGTCACATTGAATTCAGTGAGAAAGTCCTTAAGACTAGACCGCCCAATATAATATCAATCAATCACTAGTATTTATATACCGCTTTTCAACATAAAGTTCACAAAGCGGTTTACAGACAAATAATACATTAAAGTTAAATGGCTCCCTGTCCCAAAAGGGCTCACAATCTAAAAGAATGGAGAACACCACCAGCAACTGCCACAAGAAAGACACTGTGCTGGGGTGAAAAGGGACAATTGCTCTCCCCCTGCTAAATATAAGAGGACACCACTTGAAAAAGTGCCTCTTGCCCACTTAGCTCCTTATGAATAGAAATGCCCCAATCAATAGTCACTGAGATATAAGAAGCAGCCTAACATTGAGTCTAGGGATCTCAACTCTCGGTTCTGAGAGCTCATCTTTTAATAGAAAATGCTACAGCCTGAACTTGGAATCTTCTGTACGGGCTCTTTTTATTTTTTTTGAAAGTTGAGACATGATCTTTGGAAATGATTCCATCCTTGGCCCTGCCAAATTACTGTAATTGCTGGGAAATTGGTTTGTGTAGCACTTTCTGAGATTTAGTACTCCAGCTCCTTGAAGTCGGTCGCTGTTGTCAGTCGGGGAATAGATTTGATGGCCATCACAACTGAGATACTGTGTGCATCCTGATTGTGTAACAGTCAAAGGAGTCTAATGCGTACTGCTCCATCACATCACTGATCACAAGATGCACACGTATAGGTGAACTTTAATTTTGTTTGTTTATATGGTGGTTAATCTTCTTATCTGTAGGCCGACTTCTTCCAACTTCTTCCATGAGGCTTCATACAAATGGTTGTGAGGCTTCTAAAAGAGGTGCAAACTAGTAATCCCACCTCCTACTGCAATTTCTTCTCCAATTTTTTTTTCTTTAAAAGAATGAATGTATCCTCTCCTTGGCAAGTGTGTATATTTCACAGAAGTTAGAAAAAACAAAAAAAAAAACCAAGTAAACTGACTTCTCCCCATCCCCCTTTATGTATGTGTGTGTGGCACACACACACACACACACACACACACACACACACACACACGGGAACTTGTCCCACTACCACAAAAGATCTCAGCAGAACCTAGAGAGGACTAGGCCAAGCACTTCTTGTATTGTGTCAAATCAGAAACTAGGGAAGGTTCCAGAAAGACAAATGGTACTCGGTGACCCAGAGAGTGTTGTGGTGGCACAGTCACTCATTTGGGTGTGCTAGTTACAGCTGATTCGGCTAAACTCTGGTCTTCTGTTTTGGGCCAGTCTTGATTGTGCACCACAACAGCAATGTTTCCCCCAGCCCTGTGTGCCAGCCTTTTTAGAATGATGTTCCCAGCCTTTGCCCCAGGCAGGCAAGTCATCATGCAGTCTATAAATCCATCTTTATATATTCTCAGTTATTGAATCATCTGCTACTAGGAGCCCCATCCCAGAGGATTATCCTTGGCAGGTGGAGGCTCCACCTTCTTCATTAGCATTTTGGTGGGGGCTAAAGACACCCCCTTTTCCCTTGGTGTTTATCCTTGCCTTTTTATGCTATTAGTTGTTTAATATTGGAAATAGAATTGTTATCGTTCACTGCTGTTTTTATTGTTTTTACGGTCTTGCTGCTTTTTACTGTCTTTATTATATTTTGTTGTATTTTGTTGTGTATTTGTGTTTGTAATTTTAAATTATTGCTGTTAGCCTTCTTGGGTGTCCCACTTTTGGGGGAGAAAAGGTGGGATTTAAATATTTTAAATGAATAAATATGGGTTCACTATCCAAGGAATGGGCCCCTTCTAAACCATCATTTCTGTCAGAATGATGCCCTTTCTTGAGATGTTGGTTGTGCAGTGAAGCGGCTGGATCAGGAATGGGACACATTTGCCGTATCCCAGCTGGTCGCATTCACACACCTCTCTGACTTACTCCTGAGTAAACATACATGGTATTGCACTGTTAGTATTTCAGATTATTTGTAAGCTGCATTTGTTTGCAAACAAACAATTATAAACGGCAATTGGACTTAAATCTAAAATTAACTTCAGTATTGCTGTGGTGCTTTTCCTGGGAGAGAAGGTGAATGTTCTGGGAGGAAAGTGTCCTTGCATTTCTTTGAAAAATATTTGCACAAAAAATATACAGTAGAAATATATCTGTTTAACACTGCACTATGCAAACAAGCCATTCTCCTGCATGTTACAGACAGAGCATACATGTGAGGGAATCAAGGAAAATACTACTTTGGAAGTGCTGTTGCCATAGGCTGTTACTTAAGAAAGAAAAAAGCCGCAGTCTGAGTTTTCATCTGCTGTGGGAAAACAAGGGTGTAATGAAAATTCAAGATGAGTTGAAGGGAAACAAAATCTATGCGCCCTTGCTGCTATTTAATTTAAAGGATTGTCTGTTCAACAGAGGTGCCCAACAAATTTTTGGTTCAACTGCACAGGGTGGCCAAAAATTATGAGCATGCCAGCCTTACTACCACCCTCGTTTAGAGAGGGAATGCTGCAAAGAAGAAATGGGTTCCTTCGTGATGATTTCCAGAAGCTCTTTGCTGCTTAGAGAACAGTCTTGGCACTCCTGCAAGAGAAATCCTGCTGTGTGGAAAGCAATTGGCTCTGGAAAGCTATGCAGTGTAGTCTGGCTGGCTGGCAATAAGGAAAATGAGAAAGTAATGCTAAATATACCTGGGCTGATCATTTGGCAAATGTTAGCACTTGTGCATATCTTAGAGAGAATTTGTCAATGCCTGCCAATGCTCGTCCTGTTATGTCGCCTGATAGAGTTTGAGACAAAAGTTGAAGAGGCCCTATCCTATGAGCCACAAATCAGATCTGTGGGGTGTAATAATAATGTGTTATACTGCTAAACATGGAATGCAGCCTTTTAAAATGCTTTCCACAGCAAATAAATGTTCGAGTGAAATTGTGCAAGTGACTGAGCAGAATGAGGCCCAAAGTCACTTGGGAGAGGGAGAATACAATGTGTTCCTTACATATGTTGGCATTCTGCATTTCTTCGTCTGCCATCCTGAGACTAGAGAGACTTCTGTGTGGCAGAACGGTCATTCCCCCAAGCTCTTTTTGCTTTTGTTGTTCTCCCATTCAGTAATTTCCCTTTCAGTGTTGGTGGAAACTGTGTTTGGCATCTGTTCCCTAGCTCCAATATATTGGCAGTCCTGGGCCATGGGGACATGGACTGTGTACAGCTGTGTTTTTTTCAAATGTCCTACCTTCATGTCAGGGACGTGGTGGCGCTGCAGGTTAAACCGCTGCTGCTGAGCTTGCTGACTGGAAGGTTGCCAGTTCAAGACCATGTGACAGCTCCTGTCACTTGTCCCAGCTCCTGCGAAACCTAGCAGTTCGAGAGCACATAAAAATGCGAGTAGATAAATAGGTGCCACTTCGGTGGGAAGGGAACGGCGTTCTGTGCACCTTGGCATATCGTTATGCCGGCTCTTCAGCTTAGAAACAGAGATGAGCGCAGTTGGTCATGACTAGGCCATTCAGTCGTAGGGAAACCTTTACCTTTTTTTACCTTCTTTCCATATCAACTTGCCTTTCATGAAACCCATGTCCAGTGCAAAGAATGTGCAGAGAATGTACTAGGACACACACTCCTTTCCTACTGGTTGTTTCTCCAGGCTTGCTGTGCCTGTTGCATCAAGTGAACTGCAAGACACACCCAACACTCATATCTGCACATTGCAGGGAAAGATTGGCAAGTGTGGGCATTCAGGGATCTTCCCATGATGAATCGTCAATAAGTTTCCAAAGTTGCCTGAACTTAGTTTGAAAACTTCTGCAGTAGGTAAGATGATAGGCTTTGATATGTACTGGGAAATTTCCTTCCATATAGCAGATGGAGCATGAATATATAAGCAGCAGAGTAAGCTGTGGGTTTAACAGTGTGCCTGGCCTTGTGTTTAATAAAGTTAAACCCCAACCACAGTCTAGTGTCTTCTTTGGGGCGGTGCAACAGTAATAGGCAACCTCAGATTGCCAGATGCAGGGGAGTGGCAGCGAGATACAAGTATCTGATTGTCTTGTGTGCTCCCTGAGGCATCTGGTGGGCCACAGATACAGAAAGCTGGACTAGATGGGCGCTTCACCTGATCCAGCAAGGCTTTTCTTATGTTAAAGTGGGTAAAGCCCGCCTTGATTATCTGTGCCAGCCTCTGTTACCAAATTGTGTTTTCAATAATTGTAGACTGAGGAGAAACTGGAGCTCAAGCCTTCATGTTAGCCATCTTTCCTTGTATGATGGGGTGAGGCTACTGTGGGGCATTCTGCAAATTCTTAGTGGCATTCCCTTCCTTAATGTGTATATCAGATGCTCAGTGGCTTGAGACGTTTTGATCATGCTGAGCTCTTGCTGTTTTCCACTTCTTTATTCCTTAACATGAAATTTTTTTTTTATTTTGCTGTGCCAGGTGATCCCATTTCTTGATGAAGAAGAGCTCTGTGGAATGGGAAGGTCTGACTGCTCTCTCCAGCACTGATGCAGCCCAGTGTGTGTTTCTCTCCAAAAGTTCTTGCAAAGTAACCTGAATAGTCTTTGTAAACAAAAAAAAATCAGTGTGGGTTGGGTGAGCCAAGAAATTGCCCTGTGTTCCTTATCGTCTAATGGCCTTGTCAGCTCATTGTCTCGGTTTTCTGCATTACCCATCCATTTTCTTCTCTGGCCAGGGGTTGTCTTTGACAGAAAAATGTTTTTAGGGCTGCTATAGTAACTCAGGAGAAGGGGGCGGCAGAGGATGAGATGGCTAGATATTGTCACCGAAGCGATGAACATGAAATTGGGCGAACTCCGGAAGCTAGTGGAGGACAGGGAGGCCTGGCATGCTGTGGTCCAGGGGGTCGCGAAGAGTTGGACATGACTTAGTGACTGGACAACAACATAGTAACTCAGTTATTTGGCTATTGTCTGGGTCGGGGCAGTGTTGTCTCTGCTAGGTTTTTAACAGCAACGTCTCACAAAAGACATCTGTTTGGTTTGCCAGGTCGCAAGAATGTTGTAGTGGGGTGGACGTGGTGCAGCCTTCCGTGGGCTGTTCAGATGCACCAAGTTGCATTTTATATCAGAACCTAGATGTGCAGTTGGACTAGTGTATTCATCAGCAGTTGACATGATTGCTGCATCTTAAAACCTTTTTATTTCAGAAGGCATTTGAATAAGACTGACATTTTTTTTTAATTTGAGTGATCATGCTGGTTTTGTTTTTAATGTTTTAATCCGGTAATTGGTTTTTATATTTAATGTTTTTAGTGTTTGTTTGATTTTAATTACTGTTTTTTGAACTATATGCTGCCTTGAATCCCCTCCCATGGGGAATAAGGCAGGATATGAATGAATGAATAACACAGGGGAGCATTTTCCTTTCTCTCTGTAGCAGCATGTGTAGGATTCCTATCTTTTGTCCTGTGCATTATGCTGTGCATAATCAGGAACAATGAGCATGCTATTTCCCCTTCAACTGAAAGGGTGGGGAAAGTGAAGCTTTTGACTGCCTTGATTGTGAGCATGATGGAATCTAAAGGATATTGAGGGTCCAATCCTATCAAACGTTCCAGAGCTGATGCAGCCACAATAAGGGGCTGATAAATGTCCCCTTATCTTGAAAAGGCCTCCTTCTGAAAAAAGAGAGAGCCTCTCGCCCAGTGTGACAATACTGGGGATTGGGACTTCAAACTCTTTGAGGCCAACACCAGCATCTCTCCTCCTTTGATGCAGAAGTCCTTGTTGGGCTTGAGGGTCTAGAAATTGAGTGGCAACTCCAGTTCATATCCTGATCTCCTTATTTACAGAAGGGCATCCTGCTGGTTTGGAAGAGTTGTCCAATTTTAATTTCATAACGTGCCTTGTAAGTCTGCAATTTGACACTGTGAGGACTCTTTAGAAAAGACCATCATGCTGGGCAAGATTGAAGACAAAAGGAGAAGGGGGCGGCAGAGGATGAGATGGTTAGATAGTGTCACCGAAGCGATGAACATGAAATTGGGCGAACTCCGGAAGCTAGTGGAGGACAGGGAGGCCTGGCGTGCTGTGGTCCATGGGGTCACGAAGAGTCAGACATGACTTAGTGACTGAACAGCAAAAACAATCATAGGCAAGGAAGGACAGCTTTGCCATGATATGCTGTGAAGATACAGAATGTGTACCATTCTCCAGCATGCAATTCTCCATCTATCATTTTTTTTAAAAGGCTATTGAAGTGCAGGTGATATTTTGACCATTAGTTTTAGGTATAAAAATGTTTCCGGTTGCTGCTGATAATGGGGCCAGCTTTCTTTAAGAGCTTTGTCTTTTGGCAGAGCCAGGGTTTTACCTGCCTGAACTCTTTTGCAAGTTGGCCCGAAACAGGAGGGCTGAATTATCCCTATCACCAAAAAGAATTGGTTTCTAGAATTGGTTGAGAATAAACTGCCACCTAATGGCGAAACAGAAGAAAAACAAGCTTTGTTAAAAGTCGTTAGTGAAGGCTGCAGTCCCGAGAGTAAATATTAGCACATTCTGGGAGTCACTTCCTGTTTTGTTTCATGAGACCCTCTGAAGAAGGAGAAGTAGGTCTGGTCACCATCCTGTGCATGTTTTTTCCCCCAAGCAGCTTGGAGGTAAGGGAGTAGGAATCCTGCCACGTTGTCAGATCGCCTCCAGTGATGTCATGCACCCACTACGCACCACTACGTGAGTACCGGTTCCTAGAAGTTGAACTGGCCCCGCCCACTCGAAGCTGGCCCTGTCGGCTGGTTGGCTCAGCAGCTGCGCATGTGTACTGCACGCTCGTAGCCGTTGCCTGCACTTTCTATGAGGAGGCAGGCAGGCAGCGTGGTGGTGGCTGCATCATGACATCACTTCCAGCTTATGACCTCACTTCCGGTGGGCGGACCCCAATAAGTGCCAATCAAAAGTGAGTGCCTGTTCCTAAATCATTTGGATGACACCACTGATCGCCTCCCTCCTAGTTCCCGTAGAGATGTGAAGGCCCAGAAAAAAAATGTTTTTTTCCCTGAAGCCTTTTTGTTTTTTCCTGAAAAATTGAAAAAAGAAACAAAAATTGCAGAAGCAGAGACTGAAACTGGTGCTGATAATTACAGCTCAGAAAATGATTCTGATTAAATTTAATGCCCATTCATTGATACTTAGTCCCACTCCCTTCTATACACTTTCCCCCTCTTCAATTCTTTTAATGAGAATGGGTTTTTTATTTTTATTTAATACTGTGGAGAGGAAATATGAATAATTGTAACTTCCGGATTTAAAAAAATTGTTTGTGGAGGTCTTTTTCGTCTGTTCCACATAAACTAGTAAACAGTTCAGGAGATGGTGGCTCCATTTGTTACAATTACAAATAAATATTATAAGACAAGTACATTCTGTTTGCAATAATTGTTTGGATATATATTTTTAATATGCTGGTTGTGATAATTTTATGCCAAGTCAAATTTTCCATAGTCATATTTTATGTTCCTAAAGTAACAGAATGACTTTCAATCTGGAAAAGGAAAAAAAAGTGCTAACGTAGCATTTTTTTCAATTTTTCTGAAAATTCCTTTTTTTCAAAAACAAAACTGGGTTTTTCCCAAGCTTCAAAATTTTCAGAAATTTTACATCTCTAGCAGCAGTGGGAGTGGAGAATTTCATGTGCCTTGGTTACAATATGCCCTTGAGCTGAGCCTCTGCAGAAACTTTCTGTCTCCTCTTACGCATGTGGGAGGAGAAGGGACTGCACAAACCTGTGGCTTGCTGAGGCTTTTTCTCATAATACTGAACATCTGATTTCAGTGTTGATTTCTTCAAGATTGCCAAACCTAATAAATCTGAAATTTTTGAGACATATCTTTCCTCCCTTGGTTGTCATTTTTTCCAAATTAAAATGCTCCCAAACACTTTAATTTTTGTGGGGGCATGCATTTACTTATTTTTTTAACATTTAAACTACACTGGCCGATTGCTTGGCTAACAGGAATCATTGTCTTGATCCCAGGGACATATAAGACACATCACATGATTGCGGGTATGAAACTCTACAAAATGGCGGCCTGGCATTTAGGATGGAGAGTGACTGTTAAAAGGAGGTCTAAGTTACACCCACCCCAGCGGAAAGATAGTGAGGAAAGTAGTGTTTAACATCATGATACAGAAGTGTAAGGTGAGTGGTTGGAAGAAACATTGTAAAAAACAGAGAAGACATGGATATATTGTTAAACATCATGGACTACAGAACATGAATTAATGTATTGTTGGCATTATGGAACATGGGGGAAAGCCTGTGAAAAGAGGGGTAAGCGAAACTGAGATGGTTAAATTCTGAGGTAAAAATTTCCCCCATGAGTGAATAGAACTAATATGGGAATGGGTTTCCTGCTTGCTGTGCATGCAAGAGAGAGAGCACAATCCTATCCTGGACTTAGGCCAGCAAAGTTTGGCTGGTACAAGGGACACCGTAAAGCATGCTTGGGCCACTCGGAGTCAGAGAGACGCAACACGCAGAGAGACGTGCACTATCCTCCCTGACTCTGAAAGTGGTCCAAATGTGCTTTACAGTGTCCCTTGTGCTGGCCAAACTTTACTGGCCTAACGGTGTGCCGGCCTAACTCCAGGTTAAGATTGTGCCTTCAACCTTGTACCGGGTTTGTCTGCCTTACAGCTGTCTAGGATCCTTTAATAATAATAATACTCATATTTATATACTGCCTTTCTTAGGTCATTAGATTAAGGTTTTTACAATTTTTACAGAAACGTTCTATCTTACAAGAACATCACAAACAGATGGATCTTTCTGGATTTAGTCCTTCTTTCTGGCCATCTGTTTGTCTTCTTGCTGGCTGATAAGCGGCTTCCCTGCTCCCACCAGAGAAGCGGCTGACTTCGGCACAACTCCCCCTCTTACAAGGCAGCCAGAGACAGCTCAACTTTTAATCAGCCACAGTTACAAGGTCTGCCGCTTACAGAGACTTCCGGTAGTCCTGAACTGGTGACCTTCAGATCTTCAGCTCTTTATCTTCAGGAGGCATAAGAACATAAGAACATAAGAAGAGCCATGCTGGATCAGGCCAAGGGCCCATCTAGTCCAGCTTCCTGAATCTCACAGCGGCCCACCCCAGGTGCCCCAGGGAGGCAGGAGACAACAAGATGCTTGCATCCTGTTGCCACTCCCTTGCACCCGGTACCTGTAGCCCACCACCTTTGTAAGGAGGTTGCACAATCCATCATTGCCTATAGCCCACAATGGATCTTTCCTCCAGAAATCGGTCTAATCCTCTCTTAAAGACATCAAGACCAGATGCCATCACCACCTCCTGTGGCAAGGAGTTCCACAGATTAACTACCCGCTGGGTAAAAAAGTACTTCCTTTTATCTGTTTTAACTCTCCCAACCCTCAGTTTTAGCGGATGCCCCCTGGTTCTGGTGTTGTGAGAGAGGGAAAAGAACATCCCTCTATCAACTCTATCCCTTCCATGCATAATTTTGTATGTCTCAATCATGTCCCCCCTCAGGCGCCTTTTTTCTAGACTGAAGAGCCCCAAACGCTGCAGTCTTTCTTCATAAGGGAGGTGCCCCAGCCCCGTAATCATTTTTGTCGCTCTCTTCTGCACCTTTTCCAACTCCACTATGTCCTTTTTGAGATGCGGCGACCAGAACTGGACACAATATTCCAGGTGCGGCCTTACCATTGCTTTGTACAATGGCATGATAATATTGGCTGTTTTATTCTCAACCCCTTTTTTAATTACCCCGAGCATGGAATTGGCTTTCTTAATTGCTGCCGCACACTGGGTCGATACCTTCATGGAATTGTCCACCAGCACCCCAAGATCTCTCTCCTGAGCTGTCACAGACAGCTCAGAACCCATTAGCCTATAGGTGAAGTTTTGGTTTTTGGCCCCAATGTGCATCACTTTACATTTGTTTACGTTGAAACGCATCTGCCATTTGGCTGCCCATTCCCCCAACTTGGAGAGATCCTTCTGGAGCTCTTCACAATCCTCTCTGGTTTTCACCACCCGGAAAAGTTTTGTGTCATCTGCAAACTTGGCCACCTCGCTGCTTATCCCTGTCTCTAAGTCATTTATGAATAAGTTGAAAAGCACGGGCCCCAAGACAGATCCCTGGGGCACTCCGCTTTTCACCTCTCTCCATTCTGAAAATTGCCCATTTACCCCCACTCTCTGTTTCCTGGCCCTCAACCAATTCTGGATCCATAAGAGGACCTGCCCTCTTATTCCCTGACTGTGAAGTTTCTTCAGCAGCCTTTGGTGGGGGACCGTGTCAAACGCCTTCTGAAAATCCAGGTATATGATATCCACAGGTTCACCCACATCCACGTGCCTGTTGACCTTTTCAAAGAATTCCAAAAGGTTTGTGAGGCAAGACTTACCCTTACAGAAGCCATGCTGACTTTCTTTTAGCAGTACTTGTTCCTCTATGTGTTTTATGACACATTGCCTCTATGAGGCATTAACCCTCTCGACTAAATCTTCTGCCATTAGATGCTCCTACACCCAGGGGCAAAGTAGATCCCTACTCTCCAACCTCCCATACAGGCTCTCAATCCCATAAGGGACTAGGGGCCGAATCCTATCTGATTTTCCAGCACTGATGTAGCAATGCCAGTGGGGTGTGTGCTGCACCCTGCAGCCCAACCTGCAACAGGGGACCCACTTTCAAGAGCTTTTGTGCCCATGAACTAACGACAGGCACCCATGACGTGCACCCATGATGGTGACATGACATGATGTGGGGAGGCATGTTGGTTGACCAGCCAGTAGGTGGGAGGAACAGCCATCACTCAATATTTTTGCCTCTTTTGCACAGAAATGGGACCCTCATGTATTCCAGGAAGACAATAAGAACATAAGAAGAGCCCTGCTGGTTCAGGCCAAAGGACCATCTAGTCCAGCTTCCTGTATCTCACAGTGGCCCACCAGGTGCCCCAGGGAGGCACGAGACAACAAGATGCTTGCATCCTGTTCCCATTCCCTTGCACCCGGTACTCTGAAGTAGCCTACTACTAATGTAAGGAGGTTACAACCCATCATTGCCTATAGCCCATGATGGACTTTTCTTCCAGAAATCCATCCAATCCCCTCTTAAAGGCATCTAGACCAGATGCCATCACCACCTCCTGTGGCAAAGAGTTCCACAGATTAACTACCCGCTGCGTAAAAAAGTACTTCCTTTTATCTGTTTTAACTCTCCCAACCCTCAGTTTTAGCGGATGCCCCTGGTTCTGGTGTTTTGAGAGAGGGAAAAGAACATTCCTCTATCGACTTTATCCCTTCCGTGCATTATTTTGTATGTCTCAATCATGTCCCCTCTCAGGCACCTTTTTTCTAGACTGAAGAGCCCCAAACACTGCAGTCTTTCTTCATAAGGGAGGTGCCCCAGCCCCGTAATCATTTTTGTCGCTCTCTTCTGCACCTTTTCCAGCTCCACTATGTCCTTTTTGAGATGCGGCGACCAGAACTGGACACAATATTCCAGGTGTGGCCTTACCATTGATTTGTACAATGGCATGATAATATTGGCTGTTTTATTCTCAACCCCCTTTTTTAATTACCCCAAGCATGGAATTGGCCTTCTTAATTGCTGCCGCACACTGGGTCGATACCTTCATTGAATTGTCCACTAGCACCCCGAGATCTCTCTCCTGAGCTGTCACAATGTATATATAAAGCTGGTCATACCTCCAGGCTTGGGCATTAGATCTGGAAAATCAGCCTTGGAGCAATTTGTCTCTTTTATTCATTATTCAAATTTGTATTTCCATCCACTAACCACCAGGAAAAAATATGTAGAGAGGTTTAAGTGCTTCACTAGAGTACCTAGTGGGGGGCAGATTAAATACGATAGCACTGCTATAATCAACAATGATATTTTTATTTTGCCCAACTTACCATTCAGTAATGACCAGGGTTTGTTTTTTTTAATGCTATGACTTTGAAACTGTAAAATGTGGGGCAGAGATACTCCTCATCCCCAATCTGCCTTTCAGAACACCTGCCTCTTACTGGCCTGACTGAATGTATCCAAAGAATCTTCTTTAAGATAACGTGAGAACATAAGAATAGCCACGCTTTTCTGCAAAAGGCCCATCTAGTCCAGCTTCCTGTACCTCACAGTGGCCCACCAGGTGCCTCAGGGAGTACACGAGACAACAGGCTGCCTGCATTCTGTGGCCACTCCCTTGCACCTGGCATTCTGAACTAGCCTTCTAAAACCAGGATGTTGCATATACCTATCATAGCTTATAACCTGTGATGGACCTTTCCTGCATAAATCTATCCAATCGCCTTTTAAAAGCATTTAGGCCAGACACCATCACCACACCCTGTGGCAAAGAGTTCCACTGAATAATTACATGCTGGGTAAAAAATATTTTCTTTTGTCTATTCTAACTCTCCCAACACTCAGTTTTAGTGGATGTCCCCTGGTTCTGGTGTTGTGAGAGGGAAAAGAACATCCTCTATCCATCCCATGCGTGATTTTATTTGCCTCAATCATGCCCCCCTTAAGCGTATTCTTTCTAAAGAGCCCTATATGCTTCAGCCTTTCCTCATAAGGGAGGTGCCCCAGCCCAGTAATCATTTTGATCGTTCTCTGCTGCACCTTTTCTAGTTCCACTGTATCCTTGAGATGTGGCGACCAGAACTGTACGCAGTACTCCAGATATGACCTTCCTGTCAATTTGAGCAATGGCATAAAAATGAATAATTATCACATACAAACCTGACTGTGGGCATTTGGTTTTCCAACGTCAAAGTGAGAGGGGCGATGACTTTGGTTGTTAAATTGCTGTATGGCAGTAGGATCAAACTATAGGACTCCAACTGCCCAGGTAAGGGATGGAATCCCCTTCTCTGGGGCTGTAAAGCAAGCCAAGAATAACACACAGAGCCATGGAGCCATACAATGTGGAGTCAGACCATTTGTTCATCCAGCTCCATATTGCTTACCCTGACTGTAGAGACTCTCCAGGGTTTCAGGCAGGCTCCTTTCCCAGCCCTCCTGCAGGTAACACACCATGCTGAATGCACAAGCTAGACAAATCTTTCCAAAACAGAAAGCCCACTGCTGGGTGAAAATTGGCCACTTTTTTTTTTAAGAGATGGAGTTGTACGGGTGCACCAGTGCTGATGTCTTACAATTGGGAAGTGCACAGTCAATTAATAATTTTATTTAAGTGATTTTTTTTTTTGAAAAAAAGTATTTTTCAGAATAGTGTAAGTATGGGAGGCCTGTGATAATGGGCATCACAATATGAAGTCGGGCAAGACGAGCGCTTAATATTAGACGTAAGAACATAAGAAGAGCCCCGCTGGATCAGGCCAAGGGCCCATCTAGTCCAGCTTCCTGTGTCTCACAGCGGCCCACCCATAGGCTGAAGCTCAATCTCAAGGACAGCAAGCGGGCAGCCAAATCCTGAGCTGCACTGGTCCCATTCATTCCCTTCCCCTGGGGAAAGCCCTGACCTCTGCAATGGGACTCATAAGAACATAAGAAGAGCCCTGCTGGATCAGGCCAAAGGCCTATCTAGTCCAGCTTCCTGTATCTCACAGCGGCTCACCAGGTGCCCCAGGGAGGCATGAGACAACAAGATGCTTGCATCCTGTTCCCACTCCCTTGCACCTGGTACTCTGAAGTAGCCTACTACTAACATAAGGAGATTGCACAATCCATCATGGCCTACAGACCACGATGGACTTTTCTTCCAGAAATCCGTCCAATCCCCTCTTAAAGGCATCTAGACCAGATGCCATCACCACCTCCTGTGGCAAAGAGTTCCACAGATTAACTACTCCTTGAGTCTGGCTGGCTATTTTGCCAGCAGAGAATTAAGCAGCTCCATGTTGGGCTGCCTAGCCTAAGTCGGGGTGTTGAATCCACTGGGGGAAGCCACTGCTGGGTCCTTCCCCTTGTGTGGGTCTGATATCCCCCCGCCCAGTTCTGCCCCCTCCCCATCTCTCCTCCTCCAGCAGCCCATCCTTTCAGCGATGAAGCCGGGTGCTTGCTAGGGCCGGCCCACCGCTGGCGCGCCTTCCCCCTGCTCCTACGGTGTTGCAAACATGCTTTACGGCACGTTTGCCACGCTTTTAGCTGGCTGTATACGTGTGCCGCCAGCAATAAGGCCCTTTGGATTGGGCCCTGCGTGCAGTGAAGCAGGAACAGACTTAGCAGCTGGGAAATGCTAGTCCAGGTTGGCAAGCCCAAATGGGCCATTTTTAAGTCCTCTTGATTTCAGTGCAGGGATGTAATTGTGTTTACAGATCTCCCACTGAAACAAATGGCTCAGGAAAGCGTGGTGCTTTGGCGGAGTTGTGCACCCTGTAAACTGTCTAATGCAAACATGAACTCATCTGTTTCCCCTTATGCAGCAAAAAAGTGACCGATGATTTATACACTGAGGAAGTGACACAGGGAAACATTAACCCCAGGGTCATCATCTTGATCCAATTTGGAGGACTTCACAGCTGCTTTCAGAAGAACCTCAGAGAGCCAAGAGATCACAGCCCTCACAGTGCAGGCTGTGCATGTCTGCTTAGCTGTCAGTCCCACTGAGACCTCCTGGACAAGGAGCGTGTGAGTGGAGGGTGGAAGAGCGGGGTGGACGTCGGCGGCACAGCGGGGCTTTGCGCACAGGCCCTTCTGCTGGACTTGGGTTGGGCAATTCTGGGTGTGTTCCGGCCACACTGCAGCATTCTCAAGTGTAGTTCAACACAGCGCTCAGTGATGCAGCCAGTCAAAAAACGGCCATATGAATCCATCCAGTCACTGATAAGGCGGCATCCGTATAGTAAAACCTCTTCCATGTATTTAAGGGAATGAGAGAAAATTATTCATGGTTTTCGTTTGTCTCTTAAGGGCCCAATCCTCACTTGCGCTGGCAAGGCGAGGCTGGCAGGCCTGCACCATATCTAGTGCAAGTTAGGAGGTCGCCACCCTGGGGCAAGGGCAGGTTTGTGCTCTGGTCCCGGGGTAGGCGCCAGCAGCCCCAATGGGATTGCTCAGAGCTGCACCTGCTGTTTAGCAGGCACAGCTCTGAGCAAGCTGCATGACCAGAATCGGGGCTGTGCGGCCTGGGGATGGAGGCTTGGATACGACCTACCGGCAGCATCCCAGCCCCAGCCCCCTCCCTGACCAGCATGCCTCCCAGCCCGCCCAGTTCCTCCCTGCCTGCTGCCCTTCCCCCGCCCAGAACTGCTCTGGTGCCAGCTGAACCTGGCTGGTGCAGGAGCAGTGTGGCACGGCTGGCAGCCAGCGCCCTTGGGCGGCGGCTGCTGCTGCTGCGAGTGTCAACCCAACAGCACCAGCACTGATGCACGAGTGCCGACTTGCAGCAGCAAGCGTGTGCCGGTCGGCGCTCTCATATCAGCACTGGTGCAGTTGGGCTGCGGCAAGCGGCTAGTGTCGGCCCAAGGGCACAGGCAGGATTGCACCCTAAGCATCATGAAACATTTTTTCCCCAGGCTATGGAATCAGGGCTGCATTTTGCACTGGTGCACCCCTGATTGGTCCAGGGCCTCTAATTCTAGGTTTCCATTTTCAGATGCAAGTCACCCTTGTGAGTATTTTGGAATACACAAACCTCCTACTTGATGCCAGCAACAACAACTAGGTGTCACCATTGCCTTATGGATGTGAAAGCTCAACTAACATGATAGCAAGTGGTGGTGGTTTTTAATAGTCTGAACTGAGCTTTCATGGACGCTGTAACATACCTACTGTGGTGCATTACAAGAGGATTTGTGAATTTACAGTGGCAGCTCCAAGTTTAAAGGTAAAGGTTTCCCCACGACCGAATGGTCTAGTCGTGACCGACTGTAGGGGGTGGCGCTCATCTCTGTTTCAAAGCCTGTAGAGCCGGCGTTTGTCCGAGGACAAGCTTCCGTGGTCATGTGGCCGGCATGACTCTACGCCGTAGTGCACGGAACGCCGTTCCCTTCCCACCAAAGTGGTCCCTATTTATCTACTTGCATTTTTGCATGCCATCAAACTGCTAGGTTGGCAGGAGCTGGGACAAGCAGTGGGAGCACACTCAGTTGCGTGGTCTCAAACTTGCCAACCTTCCGGTCAACAGCTCAGTGATTTAACCTGCAGCACCAGCTCATCATAAATTGACCAGCTTAGATGGCAAATTCTCAAGTCTGATGGGTGTCTGATGCAAGCAATACTGTACAAGGACTCACAACTGATATGTGTCTGTACTACAAACAGGAAACATGGGGTAAAATATATGATGCTTCCACAGTTGAACCCATTGAGGGCTCTTGGAGGTATTGCTTATCTGTAATCAGCTGCAAGCAGAATCTTTGTCCTGTAATCAGCAGCTTTCCACATTTCCATGAAACCTTCCTGGGTTTGATCCAGTGGTGTGGGTCAACATAGCAAAATAGCAGCTACTGAGGAGGCTTACCTCTGGGCAAGGAAATGATTGTTGCCTTACTAGGATAAGACCTCTGGAACCCTCCCCCCCATCATAGGATGCAGAAGTCACTGTTCTGTTCTATAATGTCTATGCACAAATAAGTTCCTTTCTATAAGGGTCCTAGCAACAAACCTAGCGAATGATTGCTGTTTGCAATTTCAGTCCATTTTGTTGCTTCTGCTAATACTGGCTGGGGCCTGGTCTCACGGCAATTCTATAGTGTAAAATAGAAGTAATTTTATGTACAGGTAATTAAAAGTATAAGTACAGTATAAAAATTATAAAGTAAAATCTGTTAGAAATTCACTATAATATTTCCTTTTCCTGTCTAATAGAAGCTTGGGATAAATAAATACCCGGGCAACGCCGGGTAAGGACAAGCTAGTATTAAATAAAATACAACAAACAATTATTAAGAATAAACTTGAAACATAACTAGAAATCATAACCACCTGACAAACCTCCAGGGAGCTCACCTGGCACCCAATGCCAGCTGGCCGGACTAGTGTTTTTACAGCAGGGTAGAAAGTGCACAGTATGGGGAGGGGGGCGTCACAACGCAGAGTCTTTCCTGACTGCCTCGGGGAGACAGCCCAGGAGGCTGACGCTGCTCCCAGGAAAGCTTTGCTGCTTGTGGATGCCTGCCAGACCTCAGAGCGGTCCGATACAGTGATGTCATGCAGGGGGTATGCGGGGGTCAACGAGTACCAGTTTCTAGGATTACAGCTGGCTCTGCCCATTCGCCCGCCCACTCGTTGACTCCGCCCTCTGCAGCGTTTGAATTTCCTGCATGTTTGAGTTGCCTGCATGTTCTCAGAGCCAGGCAGGCAGGCAGGCAGCGAGCGGAGCCTTGCCTTGCCTTGCCACTGAAAAATGAGTTGCTCTGGGGTTTTAACATGATGCCAGGCCTCCTTAACATGTTCTGGGGGTGCTGTGGAATACTGTTGCAACTGTTGGGTCAGTTTAAAATCATCTGAGGCCTCAAAAAGGGCTTTTTTCATGTCACTTCCTGCCACGACCTCACTTCTGGCTTATGACGTCACTTCCGGTGGGCGGGTCCCGACACGTGCCAATCAAAAGTGAGTACCTGTTCTTAAATCATTTAGATGACACCACTGGTCCGAAACCCGGACCTGTGAAGAGTGGCTACATGGAACAAGGTGCGCCTTGAAGTACGGGGTGCCAGGCCATTTAGGCACTTGGAAGGAAGCCAGCAGCCAGGGCCAGCTGCAGAGCCAACCGAGGCTCCACCCAGGGCAAGGGCTGAGGAGGGTGCCCCCTGAGCCAGCTCCCCATGCCTGTACCCCTCCCCATGCCACACCAGGCTGCATTTCTGGAGCCATTCAAGAGCAAGAGCGAGTGGAAGGGCCAAACTCTGCACTGGCGAGCTGCCTCATCGCCGCCCCCCACTCCACCAGTGCCATGCTGGGGGCATTTGCCCCCCTCGACTATTGTAATGTTAGGACCACCACTGGCCAGGGCAAACTGCACCAAGTGGTCATCTGTTCCCCAGGACTTGCCCTTGCCAGCAGATGGGTTGCACCGATTCCAACAGCTGCAGCTTCCCCACCATTTCCAAGGGCAGCCCCCCACTCAAGGCAATGCAGCCTTGAAAGGAGCAGAACTTGTGGCCAGGCCTGACCTCTCCAGGTAGACTTGCCAGGTTTTCAAAATGGCAATAAGGGACACACAGGTATCGGGATACTGCTTTCTATCAAACCACTCCGTGGTTACCAGAAATGATATAAAAATTATGCAGTTAGCTGCAGCGAGGCAGCAGCAAGGAGCAACAGCAGCAGAATTTTAGAATGGGATTCTTAAAGTCCCGTTCAACCTTGATTTGGGGCATGATTTTTAAATCTTAAATACGGGAAGTCCCTTATAACAAGGGCCACCTGACAAGTCTATCTCCAAGAAGTCAGTGGTTGTTTAGTAGTAGTATCCAAAACCTTTATTGGCATTACAAAATACATAATACAAACACGCGCGTGAACAAAACACGTTCCAACTCAAGTAGGGGGAGGAAGAAGTAAATTTAACGTTTGTAATAAAATTTGGGAGAAATCTTCATAACAGTAAATAGAAATTCAGCTACTTGGTTGGTAATAGATGCCGAAAAATCACTCAGAAATATTGGCAGTGGGTCAGAAAGAGAAGAAGGGAGGGAGGAAAGAAGCGGCCCCAGAAGCCTATTGTGAGGAATAGAGTGAGCTGGACATCGCAACAGGATATGGTCAAGAGAGTCAAGTTCAAGGGTACAAAAATGACACAGTCTATTGAGACGGTTTTTTTTAGTGAATCTTCCAAAGTGGGCTGCAGATGGAAAGATGTTGAGCCTTGCAAGCATGAAGGCTCGTCTTTTTTTTGGGTTGCGTAATTGATCAAAATAATTAGAAGGGCGGCCAAGAGAGGGGAATAGGCCAAAGGCAAGTGGGGAGCAGACGGGGTTCAACTGGGAAAATAGAGTTGTATATTCGGACTCAAAGAGCTTGGACTTGATAGTTTGGTATGCTGTGGTTGTTGTCACTGGCAGCTGCATGGGCATCATGAGAGGCATCAGGGGTAAGGCACGTTTGAACCTCTCTTGGAGTCAGCGAGGATGGTGCAAGACTGTGTGCTGGCCTCTCCGACTCCGAGAGTGGTCCAAACATGCTTTATAGTGTCCCTTATGCCGGCCAAACTTTGCTGGCCTAACTGTGCTGCCCTAACTCCAGGTTAGGATTGCGCTTGTAGTCACATGACTAACATCTCATTCAATGGCTCTTTGTCATGACTCTCTTTGGATACAACCCCCTTGGTGACGACTGCAGTTGCTCAGCCTCTTGAAGGAGGAGACTTCCTCTGGGATTGGGAGGAAGTAAGGGCCTGATCCTATCCAACCTCCCAGTGCCGATGTAGCTGCAATGTAGACCTAGGGTAAGCGAACAAGCATTCAACTGCCCCATGTGTACCCCATACCTGCTAGATGCCTCACAGCACCATTAGCCCATCATGCCCCTCATCTACCGTAGCTCCTGTTCCCACTCACCTTGGATGGTGCATGAGAAATACAGTGCACATAGATTTCAAAAAGCAGAATTAATGAGAGTTACTGGGAGAAAGCAAATGGGGGACAAGGTTAATGACATAAGACTGAAATGATGGGAAAATGCTTGCTTAACGATTAAGGTAATGTTCCAAGAGAGATTATTATGTACTGAGTGTACAGTCAGAGTTTGCTCTAACGCGTAATTGGACCCTGGTTTTATTGTTTGTTTTAGAGGATGCAGATAAATTATTAACTGTCATTTTGATTCTCACTTTTGGAATCATACAGTGAAAACAGAGAGAACATATATAGTACATATAATTGTAGTAGGTGATTGGGCAGCTGGTCCAAATTGGAATAGGGATTCCGGATGCTCCTTATTATCCGTGCGTGAAACAATAAGGAGGCTTGAGAACCTTCTTGCTGCCTGTGTCTGTCTATCTGCAGTCCGACAAAAGAACTTTCGCTGTGGACTTTTCAGGTGTATTTTTGTTCGCAACGTGACTTGTGGGTTTTCCTCCAGGACAATATCATTTCTGACAGACCACATTTTGGAAAAACGGCAGGTGAAAAACTGGATTTAATGGGTGAACACTCTTGACCCATCCAGTTTGAGCTCTCTGCAGTGACTATTACTAATGCACTAGAAATATTTACTACGCAGTTTTGCACTGGAGCTCACTTAATTTCATTCTGATAAGATGTTTTAAATATCAAAGAGAGCCAATTATATGAGAGAAAACGAGGCAGTGCAATGAATCAGCAGTCGTCGTGAGTGTGCCCTGTTCTACAAACTATTTCTTCTTACACAGCTGCTGCACAAAATGTACTTACTGTTTCTCTGGCTTCGAGGACCTGGACGAGAGCAAACTGGTTGCCCTCTCTTCTGTCATTATACGCCCGCAGTGCTAAATCCACAGCCTTGAAGACTTCAGGGTCATTGCAGTCTACCTCTTCCCCTTCAAGGAATTTGGCTTGGCAGCAGCAGAAGCTGAGAATCAGCAGAATGAAGAGTTCCATCCCTGAGCAAAGAGGCTCTTTCTGCACTCTGGGGAGATTATCTTTGCAGGAAGGGATGGAGCAGCTTGTTCTTGTCCTAAGCAGAAGAAATCAAGCAAAAACAGAAAGTGGCGATACTTGCAGTGGTGTCTCCAGGGGGCGTGGCGAGTGTGTGCGGACTGCATAGTGTGATGCATTCAAGCTGTGTGTGTGACACCACTAATGGCCAAAAATTGTGAAAATCTTGGTATTTTTTTAAATAATACCATCATATCCAGTGGTGCAATTCAATTGAATTAACAACCGGTTCTATGCCGTCATAGCTGGAGCCAAAAAAAAACCTGAAGCCAGCTGAGGTAAGTGAGTGGGCGGGGCCCGGCCATTTAACAACCGGTTCTATAGAACCTGGGCGAACCTCCTGAATTTCACTACTGATCATATCATATAGCATTTGATGGGTAATTTAATGCAAAATGCAAGAAAACAAATTGCGGTCAAATATCTGTATTCTCTGAAAGGTTGTAGCCACAGAACTAGAAAAGGAAAACACAACTGCCTTGTGTTACAAAAAGTGAATTAAGTCAACACGCACCCATGAGACTCAGGGCCTGAGCCCTGAGTTGGTGATCCACGTGCTGCCCCAGCAAAAGCTGTAGCAAGAGTGCTGTACGATGGCAGTGAGCCCACAGTGCCTAAGGTGGGCCTCAGTTCTGGGCGGACATGTTGCTTGAGCAGCTGGTGGCAAGTGCTCTCACTGGTGGGTGGTGAGGCTTTTCGGGGCAGAGGGAAAGCAGGAGGAAGGTGGTGAGGGTGGGGACTAGGTGGAGGGAGGGTGGGACATGGGGGATCAGGTCTAGGAGGGGGGCAGGGACAATGGCAGATGATGCCACCAAATCCTGTGCCCCAGTGGTGTCATTCAAATGATTTAGGAACAGGAACTCACTTTTGATTGGCACTTGTCGGGAATCTGGAACCAGCCACGGAGCCTGTTAGGATCCGGAACGCCCATTCTGGTCCGTTCCCCCTGAATGACATCACTGCTGTGCCCCCTCCTATGCCTGAAAGCCCAACATTGGCCTACTTGGTTCTGCACCTGCTAAATAGCGGGGGTGCAGTTCCGATGAGACCTAGGGCCGGCCTTATGCCAATGGGACCAATGTTGCCATATTGGGCCCCATGCTTTGGGGGCTCCTGCACTGCTGCAACAACATGGGCCTCTGTGTGCTCCATGTCAGTGGGGTGAGCACAGCAGCTTTGCATTGGACCCTCCCACCTGCCCCTACCTCCAAACAGCCCGAAACGGGCCTCCTGGAAGCAGTTGGCAGTGGTGTAATCATGTCCCCACCAACCATTTCCTGGTGCCACACTTTGAAAGTGGCACCATAAGCACCCTTCTAGTCACCATAGCTGTATGGTGATGGGGGGCCCTGTGGGAATACCCCGCATTGGGCCCCACTGCTTCTAGGGCTGGCCCTGAGGAGGAGACCCATTACCCCCCAGCAGAGCTGGATACTTTGTAAGGGAATAAACGTTCCCTTACCCTGAGGAGACTCGGGCGGCTGTCCTGGTCCTGCAGGATACAGTGGCGGCCATTCCTGCACTGCTGTACCTCGTGATGGTGCCAGGGCATAGGATTGGGCCGATATTGTTCCCAGAGCCAATGAGGTGTCTTATTCCAACACAGCAGGGAACCAATAAGGTGTTAATATGGGTCAGGTCTCATTTCCATGTATTAGAGCTAATGCTATTATTCAGTTCTGTGAGTGTCATCAAGTTGGCCACTGGCTTTTGTTGGTTACTGTTTCATTGGATGACCTGTACTGTACAGTACAGTAAAATAAATAAATAAACGCTAGTGATGCCACTGCATATAGGCTGTGTGTATGACATTGTAATGTATTCTGCATGGTCTGGGGTGGGACAAGGTCAATCACGGGGGTGATGCCATGAGCTCCTGATGCCATGAGCTTCTTTACCCAGCATGTAATTAGAACATGGAACTCCTTGCCACGAGATGTGGTGATGGCATTGGGCCTGGATGCTTTTAAAAGGGGATTGGATAAATTTATGGAGGAAACCTCCATTACAGGTTACAAGCTATGATGGGTATGTCCAGTCTGAGATTAGCTGGTCTCTCATCATGAGGGCCGGGTAGGAATTTTTTTCTGTCATCCAAATTGACCAAGTATGGATGGCAGGTTTTTTTTGCCTACCCCAGACTGGCGAGGGAGGGATGGGTGTTCAGTAGGTTACATGATTTACATTGGGCTTAATAAAGTTAAACCCCAACCTCAGTCTGGTGTCTTCCTTGGGGGTGGTGCAAGGGTAATAATAATCTACTTTAAAATGCCAGATGCAGGGGACACAGCAGGACACATGTATTTGGTTGTCTTGCGTACTCCCTGAGATATCTGGTGGGCCACTGTGAGATACAGGAAGCTGGACTAGATGGGCCTTTGGCCTGATCCAGCAAGGCTTTTTCTTATGTTCTTATGTACCAGGTGACCTAAAACCTAGTGAGGTTTCTGAATATTTCCCTATATGTTGATATCGTAGATAAGTCGAGAACATATTTTGAACCAAAAATAATGGGATTTGCTACGACCTGTGGATAATTTGAGTGTAAAATGTAGGGATGGTCATTTATGCACGTCAAATGACTTGCCAGTAATAGTCACCTAAGAACTCTACAGAAATTTATTGAAGAGTAGTATAATAGTGAAATCATGAGTTGCATTTCCATTAATTAATTAATGTTATGAATTGTAGTCTTCATTTAGCATACAGCTTCAAGAGATGTTCAAAGTGGATGTCTTCCAGCAAAAGCAACAAAAATAGAGATATTTTCCCTGCAGTTTCTCTGGAATTGGCTGCTATGGCCCTCGTTGCACGTGTGAACCAACTCATGGGCATGATTGGCAAATGAAGAAACCACAAGAGGAGGAACAGCCTGGGGAAAGATGCCACCCTCCTCCAACATGCCCCTCCCTGTTCCTCCTGTAGAGTTTATAGCCTGGGATTGCGGTATCCCACTGGTTCTCGGCATTCCATCAGGTTTCTTTTATGCCAACATATCAATGCTTTCCCTAGCCACCAAACATTCCAGTTCTTCCACCTTTGCTCGGAGACTTCCGGAATTTGCATAAAAGCATCTGTATATGGGGCCTCCCAAGAAGTGCTGCTTGTGTCCTCCAATCATCCCTGCAGGCTCTCGTTCTGCTGGACTGGCTATCACATCCCATCATACTTCCGCTCCTAAGAACATAAGAACATAAGAAGAGCCCTGCTGGATCAGGCCAAGGCCCATCTAGTCCAGCTTCCTGTATCTCACAGTGGCCCACCAGATGCCTCAGGGAGCAGGCAAGACAACCAGATACTTGTATCTCGCAGCCACTCCCCTGCACCTGGCATTCTAAAGTAGCCTATTACCCTTGCACCACCACCCCAAGGAAGACACCAGACTGAGGTTGGGGTTTAACTTTATTAAGCACAAATGTAAATCACGTAACCTGTAACACCCATCCCTCCCTCCCCAGTCTGGGGTAAACAAAAAAACTGCCATCCATGGCCAATTTGGATAAAAAAAATTCCTACCCGGCCCTCATGATGAACGACCAGCTCATCTCAGACCTGTCAAAGCTTGTAACCTGTGATGGCGTTTTCCTCCATAAATCTATCCAATCCCCTTTTAAAGGCGTCCAGGCCCAATGCCATCACCACATCTCTCGGCAAGGAGTTCCGCACACTAATTATAGGCTGGGGAAAGAAATATTTTCTTTTGTTTGTTCTAACTCTCCTAAAACTTAGCTTTAGAGGATGCCCCCTGGTTCTGGTATTGTGTGAGAGGGAAAAGAGCTTCCCTCTATCTACTCTGTCCACCCCGTGCATAATTTTGTATGTCTCAATCATGTCTCCCCTCAGGCGCCTTCTTTCTAGACTGAAGAGCCCCAAACGCTGTAACCTTTCCTCGTAAGGGAGGTGCCCCAGCCCAGTAATCATTTTGGTTGCTCTCCTCTGTACTTCTTTTCTTCTGTACTTTTTCACTATGTCTTTTTTTGAGATGTGGAGACCAAAACTGTACGCAATACTCTAGGTGTGGCCTTACCATCGCCTTATATAATGGCAATACCATATTGGCTGTTTTATACTCAATTCCTTTTCTAATTATCCCCAGCATGGAATTTGCCTTCTTCAATGCCGCTGCACACTGGGTCAACATTTTCATCGAGCTGTCCACCAGCACCCCGAGCTCTCTCTCCTGGTCTGTCACTGACAGCTCAGAACCCATTAACCTATATGTGAATTTTTGATTTTTTTTGCCCCAATATGCACTACACTACTTTGCACTTGTTTACAAATTCCTAATTCCTACTTTGTCGTTATCTTGTTGTTCTCCAGCCTTTCCATCTCCTGCGAGGCCCAGATGACTCAGGCTCTCTGCAACACCGGTTGGACTACAGTAGCATACTTGGAATGACCTTTGAAGATGGCCCAGAGACGTCAGCTGGTACCAGTGGCATCACTAGTGGGGGTGGGAGGTGCACGCTGCACTGGACGACACCATCCGAGGGGGCGTTGCCGTCAAGGACAACGGGCAGGTGGATCTTTCCATTGCAGTGCACTGGGGGCTGCTTATGCATGGCTGAGCTCACTTTGGGCTGCACTTCTCCTGCCAAGCAAGAGGAAGTGGCGACGCCTTGGTGTGAATTACCCTGGCGGCAGCAGTCATTGCAATGACCACGGCGAGGTCCATCTTCCACCTCCAGCCAGGCGATGAGTGCTTGACCGGCCTGGGGGCTGCACAGGATGGTGGGGCAGGCAGGACCGATGAGGTGTACCAGCTGCCCGGTGCAACTGAAGCTTGGGCTGCCCTCTGAGGCCCTGTTCCACAACCCATTTGCTCACTCACTCTCCCTCGCCCCAGCATTTTATTTTTTTTACAGCCGTGTGTGTGTGCAGAAGTTTGGAGGCTGAACCGAGGCACTCGGGAGGCTGCCTTGCAGATGTGAGCCCTCCTCGACAAGCGAAGAGGCTGCTTTGAGGCGCATGGTGCTAGAAATGGCCCTTCCTCTCCTCAAAGGGTACCTGTGCACAGTGGAGGCTGGGGCTGAACGAGGGTATCCTGAGTTGTGTCCTAATTTTGCTTTCTGTCAAAGATGCCTTTAAGAGGGGATTGGACGGATTTCTGGAGGAAAGGTCCATCGTGGGCTATAGGCAATGATGGATTGTGCAACCTCCTTACAAAGGTGGTGGGCTACTGGTACCGGGTGCAAGGGAGTGGCAACAGGATGCAACAGGATCTTGTTGTTTCATGCCTCCCTGGGGCACCTGGTGGGCCGCTGTGAGATACAGGAAGCTGGACAAGATGGGCCTTTGGCCTGATCCAGCAGGGCTCTTCTTATGTTCTTATGTTCTTATGATGTTTTATAATGGTGCATTTATCCCTGCTAACTGGGCAGAGGCACTTTTTTTAGTGGTGTTCCTCTTACATTTAGCAAGGGGAGAGTAATTGTCCCTCTTCACCCCTGCACAGTGTCTTTTCTATTGGCTGTGGCTGGTGGTGTTCTGCATTTTGTTTTTTAGATTGTGAGCTCTTCTGGGACAGGGAACCATTTAACTTTATTGTTATTACTATTTGCCTGCAAATTGCTTTGTGAACTTAGTGTTGAAAAGCGGGATATAAATACTGTTGATTGATTGATTGATTGATTGATTGATTGATTGATTGATTGTTTCAGTCCAGGAATGCCAGTTTGCATTCTTGGAGTATCATTTAATTACGTCACACTGACTGCATTTTCTGATTGATGATGGTACTTCCAGCTATGACATCTAACAGGAAGTTGAGGAGGGTTCCCCCAGGTGCCTTACTGGGAGGCTCCCCAGTTGCTGGGACTCTGGAGCCAACTCAGACAGAGGGCCCAGCCGTGTTACTCAGGGCAAGCAAAGCCAGAGTGGTGTGAGGGTTGGCTTTCCAGCATTGAGGGAAAAGTCACAGACACACAGCTATACCTTGTAGAGAGTTTTGCATTCAGAGCGCTCAGTAGTCAGTTACATGCCAAGGTCAAATTCCAGAAGTCCAGTCAGATAGCAGGACGCAGCCAACAGATCTTACAGTTGGTCCAGTAGTGTCATCCGGCAATGAGCTGCCGGAACGCTACGCGGGACTTACTGCTTGATTGACAGGCTGTCCGTGACGTGTCCGCCCGCTGCGCGGGCTCCGTCTGGTTGGTGTGCCCCTCCGCTGCTTGCCCAGGCACCCGGCGTGCCCCCCAGGCAAGTGGGCACCCCCTCTGAAGCCAGGGGTGCCCGTGCGGCGGACGGGCAGGCGGCGACACGTCATGGACGGGCAGCCAATCAGGCGGTAAGTCCCGCCTAGCATTCCGTCAGCTCGTTGCCGGATGACACCACTGAGTTGGTCTTTCACTTGGACAGCATTTCCCTTCCATCCATCCCAACCCATGCTGAGGGGAAATGTTGTCCAAGTGAAAGACCAATTGTAAGATCTGTTGGCTGCGTCCTGCTATCTGACTGGACTTCTGAAATTTGACCTTCCAGGTTAATGACATCACATCTGGTGGGTCCCAACACGAGTGCCAATCTGAAAGGTTGGTCCTGGTCTAAAAGGTTTGAGAACCACTGGCATAGAGAAGCTACAATGTGTTATGTGCAATGTTGTTCTCAGCGCTGAATCAATCTCTGAACCCAAAAATCAAACATTGCTTACATACAAAGCATTCAAAACATTCTAAAAAGGATGTGGGGGTCTTTCGACTTTCAGCAAATGTGATTTATTAAAAACAATGACTTCCTGCTTAATGACATCACTTCCAGCCCTAGGTCTTAGGAGGGGTCCCAACAAGTTGTTGTACCTAACAAAGAGGTCGCGGTGCAAAAACGGTTGGGAACCACTGGCTTAGCGGGACCAAATTCTTAGAGGCTCATCTGGTGGGTGGAACCGTTCCCTCAAGAAAAGGTGTTGTGGAGAATGTAAGAGGTTGCCATAGTTTGCCTGGACATCTGGGTGCAGGTGGTTTTGGCAGGTGCAGCGATGAGTCCAGTGGAGGACCATTGGGAGAACCCCCAGTGCTGTCTGGAAGGTTTATGGCTTGACGAGATTTTCGGAAAGGGGTAAGTCCAGGAATAGAGTACAACTGAAAACAACCATAATATAGTCCGTTACTTAAAATTCTTGCCCAGCCCATCCAGTTGGACAATAACATGCAAAAACCTACTTAACAGAACTATTACAAAAACACTAAAAAGTGAAAATCTTGAAACTTGACCGTCATAATCCTTTAGAGTGCAATCCTAATCTGTAGTGAGATCAGCACAGTTAGGTCAGGACAAGGGACACCGTAGTATGTTTGGACCACTCTTGGGGTCAGAGAGGCCAGCCCACAGACGTGTGCCCTTCTCCCTGACTCTTGAGAATGATCCACTTGCGCTTTACGGTGGCCCTGGTGCCGGCCAAACTTTGCTGGCCTAACTATGCCAGCCTAGCTACAGGTTAGGACTGTGCCCTTGGTCTGCCTGTGTGCATTAACTCAAAATAAAGGGCTTTCCAAAGATTGTTCAGGTCTTTTGAGGATTTATATCTGCACTACCAACTTAAATTGGTTTAAAAGTATTTTTCTCTATGAATGCAAAGATTGCTTGAACTATGATTTTGTGAGGGGAGCCTGGAGTCTCTTAACAGAGAGATCTCAGCTCATTTCATCAAGCTACAATTCCCAGAAATCTTTGGAGAAAGTTACATCTATTAAAGTGGTATAAAACTGACATAAGTATGTACTGTATATATACCTAGAGCTGTCAATTACTGTAAAGAGGGAGTGGATCTTAGCTCCCTGGCTGTTAAGAATTGACAGTCGGGGCTGGAAAAGGAGAGCATCTAAACTAATGCTTGGCTAAACGAAACAGGAAAGGAAAACACAACTGCCTTGTGTCTCAAAAAGTGGATTTCCTAACTCAAAGCTAATCAATGAGACTGATTGTTCTGAGAGCCAATGAGATGTTGTTATGACACAGCAGAGATCCAGTCAGGTTAGTATGAGTCAGCAATTATTTCCCTGTATCAGAGTTAATACTAGAACTCGTGTTTAGTTGTGTGACTGTCATCAAGTTGGCTATTGGTTTTTCTTTGTTGGCTACCGATTTGTTGGGTGACCTGTACTGTAAACCAACCCTAGCGATGACACTGCATTGCAGCTGTGCAGATTCTATTGTAATTTATTCTGTGTGGTTTGGTCCTGGAGGGGGTCCATCATGGGGGTGGCCCAATGAGCTCTCGCACTGGGTGACACAAACCCTGGGGATGCCTCCATCTTCGCCTTCTCATGTTTTGCTGTGTTATAAGGCTATTTCTATTTCTTTTTGGACCCCTTATGCTCTCTGGGATGGGTGTTTTTCTTCTGTCAAACTGTGCTTAATCCCTTTTTAAACTGGAAACTTGTGCAAAGTAGTCAGTATATGTTTTTTTTCCCTTGTAATTTTTTTCCCTTGTGGAGTTCCCACTCCATGCCTAGTACCCAAATAGGATTGGAGCCTGGATTCTAAGGCCAAAAAATGTCCAGGAAAAACTGGTTAGTGGAGGCAGCTTCAGAAAATGATGAGTCTCCACTTGGTAGCAAGATCTATGGGGGAGGGAAATGTCCAGAGTGGGCCATAAGGTTGGCTTTGTTCACTTTCCTTCCCACTCATGGTGCTGGTTACTGAAAATAATATTTCCACAGTACTTTCTTAGCCTGTACCTGAATCAGTGGTGGCATTGCCTCGTAGTCTGTCAAATTGCCATTCTACAACGACACACAGAGAATAAGGTTTCTTCAATATGTTCAGCTAAGGACATTAATGGCTTTTCAGGCAAAAAAAGGATAAATATCTTGATTTGAGCTATGAAGATCAAGAGAAACTAGTGTAGAAAATGGATCCTTGATACAGGGTGCAATCCTAACCAACTTACCAGCACTGACATAGCTGTGTCAATGAGGCATGTTTGGCATTCTGTGTGGAATAGTAGTCACAGAGGCCTCCCACAGAGGGAATGTTTGTTCCCTTACCTTGGAGCTGCATTGCAGTTACTCCAGTGCTGGAAAATAGGTTAGGATTGCATCCTCACTTTGGTCTGGCTCAACTTCAGCCTTTGATGATTGTACCTTCGTCAGCCATAGTTGTGATTCAGGACGCAATCCTAACCTGGAGTTCGGCCAGCACAGTTAGGCTAGCACAGTTTGGCCTGCACAAGGGACACTGTAAAGCACGTTTGGAGATTGAACCGAAGACCTTCTGCATGTAGAACAGCTGCTCTGCTACTCTTGAACTAGGGACCATCTCATTGTAGAGGAAGAGAATAACAAGGGAACTTCCGGGTGCACAGAGATGGAGAACAACACAGGTGGTTGAAGGTGTTTACCGCTGACAGTAAGAAATTTAAGATGAGCACCTTAATTTACAATTCCTATGCTCTTTGGGCACAAATGAATTTGTGTACACCTTAACTCTATCCTGAAATTGACATTCAGAACACATACCTTGACTTTTTTAATTTTGGTGCACGTCACATGAGGAAAGGTTTGAGATTCATGGGGTCTCACATAAATAATGGTATTGCAGTCCAGTGGGTTCTGTTGTCAAGACAAAATCAAGCAGAGACTCAGCTTCAGTCAAACTCATCACATGCAAAACATACTTTCTGATTCACTTCGCTATTGGAAGATGACTGAAAAATAACGTATTGCTCAGTGGTGTCATTCAAATGATTTAGGAACAGGAATTCACTTTTGATTGGCACTTGTCAGGAACCCGGAACCAGCCACGGAGCCCGTTAGGATCCGGAACACCCGTTCTGGTCCGTTCCCCCTGAATGACATCACTGGTATTGCTGCAGTCTTAGGAAAGCAGCAGGCTCTGGCATCACAATGATGGCACTTCTGGCCATGACATCACTTCCAGTGGTTCCCAGACATTGTCTTTTTAAAAAGTGCAAATCATTTGAGAACCAATGTTGGAGGCCCTAGAGCAGTGATTTTCAACCTTTTTTGTCTCGTGGCACACTGCCAAGGTACTAAAATTATCACGATCATTTTTTTTTGACAATTGACAAGGCACACGGCTCTGCCACCGAGATGCCCATATCCCTCGACAGCCCTACTAATAAATAACCTTCCTCTAGGTTCCTGTGACACACCTCCGGACCATTCACAGCACATCAATGTGCCGTGGCACACTGGTTGAAAATCACTGTGACTAGAGGCTGCTGTCTGATTTATAAATACCAAGGTGTGTGGCTATTATGGTTAGAGTGTGTTTTTGTGGTGATATTTTTTCCAAAATTTCTTGATTATAATAGAAAATTGCCGTGTTGTGTGTTTTTATTCTATATTCTCAATCCAAGTTCTCATTGTTATTAATTTTAAATGCTTTAAAAGTGTACTAGATGATACAGATGATATAGTGTCCGCAGATGCAGCCACAGTATTATTTCTAATTGGAAAAAGTACTCTATTTTAATTTCCGGAAAATATTGTAAACACCAAAATGCGGTGTTTTGCATATGTATTCAGATATTTTAACCGCCAAAAGGCAGTATTTAACCGCCAACAAGCAGTTTTCAACAAAAAACGCACCCCTAGTTATTGGGCAGCAAAGCTCCCTCCCAAGTAGCAGGAAGTTTAACCTGTGATGCACATAGCACATCATCTGCCCTGTTAGTTTTGCAACCAACCAAAATTGGGCCATGGCCCACTGGTGGTCTAGGCATCATAATTTGGGAACCACTGTATTAACTCATCTGAAAATAAATAACAAGTCATTCATTTTCAGAGCTACTGCTCACAACTTACACTGTGTTGCACAGATGTACAAGTTTTCCTCAATTCCTGGAAGTTGTCCTTAGAGCAGTTAGTTTTGATAACTGTGAAGTCGACTAGGTACCTTATTCCAGCCACAACCTGTAATGCAGACAAAAACATTACTATTTATAAAATCATTTTTATCCTGCATTTTGTGCTACAAAGGCAGACAACGTGGTTTATAACTCTATAACATCCATAAACTGCAAATCAATCTACTTACAATAAAATTTAAAACGAACTGTCACAGCAACATACCTCAACCAGCCAAACACAGACAACGTTAAGACAACACAATTGAAAGCATGCTCAAACAGAGGCAGATCTAAGGGAGGGCAAAGCTCTAAGTCTTGCAAGAAGCCTTACCTTGCAGTGGAAATCACTCCTCTCCTGCACCATTTTAGCCAATCCTCACAGGGAAAAGCAACATCTTGGCGTTGCTTACTGGCTACAGCAGCAAGGGAGAGGAGGGATTTACATGACAGGGTAAGGCTTCTTGCAACACTTAGAGCTTTGCCCTCCCTTAGATCTGCCTCTGTGCTCAAACCCAATAGCCTTCACCTTCTCCCTAAGGACACGAGAAGAACAGGGAAGCCACAGCTCCCAGTGTGATAAGGACCACAACCAGTAGTGTCATTCAGTGACAAGGAGACGGAACGCGAGGCGGGACTTACCGCCTGATTGACTGCCCTTTTCTGACGCATCGCCGCCTTGCCGAGCGCCGCGCGGGCACCCCTGGCTTCGGAGGGGGTGCCCGCTTGCCTGGGTGGTGCACTGGGTGCTTAGGAGAGCTGCGGAGGGGCGCGCCACCCGGAAGGAGTCCCCGCGGCGGAAAGGCAGGTGGCGACGCGTCGCGGGCTCCCTGTCAATCAAGGGGTAAGTCCCGCCTCGTGTTCTGTCTCCTTGTTACTGAATGACACTACTGACCACAACGTGTTGATGAGAAGTCCAAATGTGTGTGCCCACCCTCCCTAACATTCACAAGAGGGCCTCTCCTGTTGATTCTGGCCGGTGGGTGAGTTAATGCAGGAGGAGCTATTTATGGCACTGCTCAGTTTTAATTATGAGAGGTTCTGTTTAACTTTTGAGAGTGTAAAGCTGAAATCTGGTTCTCCTACCAGAATAGTGCCAGGTTAGCTTCTGGAAGAGCAGGGGCAGGGGTGGAAATCAAGGCTGGCTGCGTGTGCCTTGATGGTAGCGTGTGGTTTGACATTCTTTTGGCTGGAGCTCTTTCTGCTCTATAGTGGCACCAACAAGCGGCACACCTGCTCTGTGATGATGGGCTGATTTACACACAAGGCAGCATCCCTGATATTGCTGCAGGAGGGCAAAGGCTTTCTGCAGGGCTCATGTGGAGCAGTGGTGTCATTCAAATGATTTAGGGACAGGAACTCACTTTTGATTGGCACTTGTCGGGAACCCAGAACCCAGGGATCTTGTTAGGATCTGGAACGCCCATTCTGGTCCGTTCCCCCTGAATGACATCACTGCCTTCGCCCCCCTAGGAATCTGGAGTTGCTCTGAGTGCCGGCCAACCAAGAAGAAAAGCTCTTTGCAGAGGAATTGGGAGGGGGGAGGAGGGAGAGTGAAGTGGGCGCAGTCAGCCCTAATTTTAACTACTGGAACTGAGTTCCCCCGTGTTCCCCCTGCATGACATCACTGATGTGGAGGTATTGTTTTCAGGAACGGAGCACCTCCTTGATATGATAGCATATATAGTCCATTCACACTGGAATTAGGCTCCTTAATGCTCCTTGGCACCAGGTGCAGAAACTGTTGTCACAGGGTCAGCCTGTGACCCACTCCATTGGCCTCTGTGGAGCTCAGAATGCCTCCCAGATGCAACCAGAAGCTACTTCCGGTTTACGTTTGCAACTTCCTGTCATGGCCAGGAGGCATTCTCATGGAGGCCAATTGAGTAGGTCGTGGGTTGGTGCAACCTGGAAGCAGCCTCTGGTGACTCCAGGAAAGGCTTTTAGGGGCAGCACTGAGGGGCAGCATTGTGTCGCGGCCTGCTGTGGAGTGTGAGGTGCCTCACAGGCCTCAAATGTTTGGGAACCACTGCCCTATTACGGGCCCAGTCAGCCACCAGCAGCTACTAGCCAGGAACATAAGAACATAAGAAAAGCTTTGCTGGATCTAGTCCAGCTTCCTGTATTTCACAGTGGCCCACCAGATACCCCAGGGCGCACACGAGACAATAGGCTGCCTGCATTCTGTTGCCACTCCCCTGCACTTGGCATTCTGAGGTAAATTCTGAGGTAAACACACTGGTGGCCAGTCAAGATTCTCCACAGCACTTCTCTTTGACAGCCACCAGAACCAGATGCTCCTGCATTAGTGAGAGGGGCAAGATTGGTCAGCTGATTTGTCTGGTGTCTGATAATAAAGGAATTCCAGAGTGGCAAGGGGAGAATTTCATCCTCTCTCTGGTCATCTGGATGAGTGAGTAAGCTTGAGGAGTTAGCTTTTGTGTGTACCTTGCCTCCTTTTGATTTTAAAATTGTGATTGTATATACTCTCTGGTAATTATTTTAGTTGTCTTTCTGTATACATTTGATCTTAAGCTATCCTAATAAACTGAATTATATTGACAACCTTGTGAGGGGCTTTTACTGGAGCCAATTCCATGCTTGGGATAATTAAAAAAATGGATTGAGAATAAAATGGCCAATATTATTATGCCATTGTAAAAATTGATGGGCCACATCTGGAGTACTGCGTACGGTTCTGGTCACCACATCTCAAAAACGACATAGTGGAATTGGAAAAATACAGACGAGAGCGACCACAAGGATTACTTGGCAGGGGCACCTCCCTTACAAGGAAAGGCTACAGTGTTTGGGGCTCTTCAGTCTAAAAAAATGTGCCTGAGGGAGGACATGATTGAGTGTATATGGGGATGTTCTTTTTACCTTCTCAGCACACCAGAACCAGGGGACATCCACTAAAATTGAATGATCAAAGAGTTAGGACAGATAAAAGAAAATACTTTTTTACCCAGTGGGCAATTAACCTGTGGAACTCCTTGACACAGGAAGTGGTGATGGCATTTGGCTTGGGTGCCTTTAAAAGGACATTGGGCAGATTCATGGAGGAAAGGTCCATTATAGGCTACAGGTCATGATGGGTATGTGCAACCTTCTGCTTTTAGATGTATGTAAAACCTTCCACTTTTAGATGTAGGCTACCTCATGCCAGGTGCTAGGGAGAAGCAGCAGGATGCAGGCGTCTTGTTCCCTTGTGTGCTCCCTGAGGTATCTGATGGACCACTGTGAGATTCAGGAAGTTGGACTAGATGGGGCTCTGCTTATGTTTTTAGTGTGAAGGAACTGAGTATTCCTTACCCTAGTCTAGCTATCTTTTTCTTGGCTTGAGTTACCTGAAAGGGGAGGAAGCCCTTGGTCAGTGCAGTGGATGGGGTTGTTGTTGTTCAGTCGCTAAGTCATGTCCGACTCTTCGCGACCCCCTGGACCACAGCACGCCAGGCCTCCCTGTCCTCCACTAGCTTCTGGAGTTTGCCCAATTTCATGTTCATCGCTTTGGTGACACTATCTAACCATCTCATCCTCCGCCACCCCCTTCTCCTTTTGCCTTCCATCTTTCCCAGCATGAGGATCTTTTCTAAAGAGTCCTCTCTTCTCATGAGGTGGCCAAAGTATTTGAGCTTCAGCTTCAGGATTTGTCCTTCCAGGGAGCAATCAGGCTTGACTTCCTGGAGGATTGACCGATTGGATCTCCTTGCAGTCCAAGGGACTCTCAAGAGTCTTCTCCAACACCATAATTCAAAAAGTGGATGGGGTACAGGACAGTAAAGCCAGCCAAAACCGAAGGGACTCCCTGAAACCCGGAGCTGGCCTTGCCTGGAAAGATGTCCATTTATGTTTGCATAATAGTACAATAGCAACAGAGTTCAAACCTGGGACAAAGCAGATGTTATCTGTTGAACTTTATAGTGGAAGCTGTCACTGCTCTCGTTGTTGTATTTCTCCAGGGCGATGTGCAGCGCCGTTAGCATATCCGGGTGGTCAATTGCAATTTTTCGTGGACAACCAAGACAGACCAGAGGAGCAACCTCTGTTTAAAAAAATCCCCCAGAACATCACACTTTAAAATCAAAGGATGCAAGTGTTAAAGCCTCTCCGAGTTCACTTATTTATGCCATGTGTCTTTGAGGACACAATCCTAACCTGGCGTTGCACTGTGGCAGCACTCTTGCACCTGACCAGCCCTGTCACAAATGTGCAGTAAGTCATGTTTGCACCACGGATTAGGTTGCTGGGCTGGCGCAAGCAGCAGCACGGGCTTACAGGTGCCATCGCACCCGTCAGCTGCTCCAGTTGAACGCTGATTTAGCTCTGCCGGAGCAGGGCCCTGCTGAGGGCGTCAACAGTGGTGGCGATGGGACAAGTCTGTTGGGCAGGATCCAACCCCCTGTTCCCAGGCATGGCAGCCCCAATTCGGGCCACTCCTGGCCACGTGGCCACTCCTGGCCTGCTCTTTTGCAGGTGCAGATCCAAGAAGCCCCATAGGCAGTAGTGACATTCAGGGGGTTCGCCCAGGTTCTATAGAACCGGTTGTTAAATGGCCGGGCCCTGCCCACTCGCTTACCTTGGCTGGCTTCGGTTTTGTTTTTTACTCCGGCTATGACATCATAGAACCGGTTGTTAATTCATTTGAATTGCACCACTGCCCATAGGGCTGGCTAGGGCTTACCCAGGGGAAAATATTCCCTTGCCCCGCGCTAAGCTGTGACCTCCTCCTAACGTCATTAGGCTGCAGTGCAGATGAGACTGCCCGCCTATCCCAGCGCAGTTTAAAATTATGCCGTTAAAGTCTTCAGATGAATTCCACATGACTCTTTGCTTGTATCTATATCCGTAGATACAAGTAAAAACTAGTTTTACAGCCGTGTTTCCTATAAATGCTTGTCACTTGTTGTTGCCTGAGCTCCTGTGTAATGTGGCCCCTCTCCCTTGCCTCCAAAGCCCTGCCTGGCTCGGAGGCATTGCTTTTAGCAAGTTGTTGTTGTTGTTGTTGTTGTCGTCGTCCCCCTGGTGTAGGAATGCCAGCGCTCTGCATCCTAAGTAGTCCTAAACTATATTCTGGAATTCTGTTACTAGGTGTCACTATTTTTTTTTGTTTGTCTCTGGTTTATGGATTAATTCTCTATTAATTCTCTGTTCTGTTGTGCTGCATTAACACTTTCTCCCAGGGGCATATTTGTGAACCAGTACTAAGTAGGGTTAAAAAAAACATGCCCCCACCCATGTTTTTGAAATTTTTTGTAATCCATTTGGGAGAGCCTTGAGTTCCTTCACTGGGGATCTCACAGTGAGTTTCTTCTTTCCCTTATTTGGTTGCTCAAGATTGGGATAATCAGGCTCCAAATATAAAGTCCCTGGAGTTGGTCTGGGGCCCTTTTGGACACTCAGAACATCTGACCAGGAGCTTCCAGGAGTCATCTTTGGGAAGTGGGCATGAAATTAACCTGTCACATTACATTAAAGGTAAAGGTTTCCCCATGACCGAATGGTCTAGTCGTGACCGACAGTAGGGGGCGGTGCTCATCTCCGTTTCAAAGCCTGTAGAGCCGGCGTTTTGTCCGAGGACAAGCTTCCGTCGTCATGTGGCCGGCATGACTCTACGCCGTAGCGCATGGAATGCCATTCCCTTCCCACCGAAGTGGTCCCTATTTATGTACTTGCATTTAGGTGCTTTCAAACTGCTAGGTTGGCAGGAGCTGGGACAAGCAACGGGAGCTCACTCCATTGCACAGTCTTGAACTCCCAACCTTGTGGTTGAAAGCCCAGCAACAGCGGATTAACTCACTGCGCCACCACGTCCCTGTCACATTACATTACATCTGTGAAATTACATCTTGAGGAGGACTCATAACTGAGCAACCATGCAGCTTCTCTCCCCACTCGGACAACTCAACAACTGAGAAGCTCAGACAGCTTCTCCTCCATGCCCCACACCATGCACCACAGTGTCCACACAATGGGACAGACATACAGGCAGGCAGGCAGGCAGGCAGGCAGATGTGAGTTTCTCAGTGTTGTGGAATTCCAAGCGTTTCAAAATCAAGGAAGCAAGTCTCACAAACCTTGAAGTTTGCAGTCCTGCACAGCATACACAAGAGTGTTGGAAATGTTTACGTAGGCTGTGACTTCGCAGTTACCTGCACGCTAGAGAGGATGAAAGCAAGACAAAGGAAAAAAAAAAGGCAACGTGACTATTGCAGCTAAATCACAATCGACATGTGAAGCCCAACCACTCTCTTTGGGTTCAGAGTTCCTGAGCATCCCAGATCTCCCTTGCACATTAAAGCTTCAAAGCTAAAGCACATTAAAGTTCTTGACTCAAAATGCATGGGATGTATCTCTCTCTGCCCTGTTTCATACTTCTTTCCTAGATTCCAGAAAAAATAGAGCAAGCATGCAAATTGTAGTGAGTGGAATTATTTCATGTATGCCTATCCAATTTGCATAATGTATGCATAATTTGGTGATCCTAATATTTGAGTCATTTTTGCACAGAAATGGGGATCCTCATGTACTGTATTCCAGGAAGACAGTTTGTATAAAGAGGGTCACTTACACCTCCAGGGATGGGTCTGCATGCTGCTGTCAACTCTGCAAATACAGCCTTGGAGCAATTAGTCTCTTTTATAGAATATTCAAATTTGTATCTCCATCCACTGACCACCTGGAAGAAACATTTAGGAAAGGTTGTAAGTGGTTCACTAACTACCACCATCAACTGCCATCATCAACAATGAGATTTGTATTTTGCCTGACTTACCATTCAGTAATGCCCAACAGGGTAGTTTTTTTTTTTAAAAAAAATGCAATGACTTGGACTGTCAATGTATTCAAAATACCTTCTTCCGTAAAATTAAGACTAGGAATTATTATCAAATGCAAACCTGTCTTTGGGCATTTGTTATTTTTCCAACTTCAAAATGAGAGGGGTGATCGTTTTGGCTGTTAAATTTCCGTATGGTGTATCTCACAATGGGCAGCAGAGCCAAGCTGTCATTGGTTAGAGGGCTCCAACAGCCCAGGCATCCAGCACTGATCTCTTTCTTTGGAGCTGAGAAAAACAAAGAAAAACACACGTCCACTTTAGGAAGCACATGTCTTATATTGAGCTGCGGATTTGGTCGCTGGGCTGGTGAAAGTAGCAGCCCCAGTTCACGAGTGCCACTGCGCCCATCAGCTGCACCAGTTGAGTGCCAGCTTAGCTCAGCTGGGGCAGGGCCATGCCGAGGGTGTGCTGGTGGCGGGCGAGAGGTGAAGCAGGGTGGCACCATGGGCGGAGACGGGGGCGGAGACCGGACGTGGCTGTATTCGACCCCCGTCCCCAGGGACGGACGGAGCCCTGAGTGCGCCCATGGCAGGGTGACGAAACCACGTCCCCAGCACGTCGCCCCGCCCACGTGAGTCGCCCAGCCACGCCTCCCTGCGCCCGGAATAGCTCCATTTTAGAGTGGAACAGACACCAGGGAGGGCGGGCCAGCGGGCCAGACAGCATGTCGGTTAGTCCGCGGACTCGGCGCAATGGCGCCCGTCGCCCCACAGCTGCTGGTGCCCATGGCTCGCACCACCCCGGCCTACACCCTTCCTCCGCCTCTGCCCATCCCCAGGCTGGGCAGCCCCGATTCAGGCCTCTCCTGGCCGTGTGGACTTGTGCCTGCTCTTTTGCAGGCAGAGAGCCAAGTAACCCCATAGGGCTGGCTGGGGCTTACCCTGGGGCTAGGAGAAAATATGTCCTTGCCCCACACTGAGCTGCTGCTGCCTCCTAACATCATTAGGCTGCAGTGCAGGTGAGCTGGCCTGCCTATTCCGGGGCAGGGAAGACGGCGAAATGGACTGGAACACGACGGGGTGAGCGGCAGTTCCCCCCGCCCAGCGTTCCAGCTGAATGACGACACTGCCACAGGTACTGGAATGCCTATTAAATACTGTAGATAGGGGAACATTAAATCTCTCTCTTTTTTACCTTGTTGCAGCAAAACCATTGATGTTCCCCTATCTTTAAAAAGGCGTATCCATGGTTTCAGGCATCCACAGTGGGGTCTGGAACGGAACCCCAGCAAATACTGGGACATGCCTATAGTCCTAAACTGTATTCTGGAATTCTGTCATTAGGTGTCACTATTTTTTTGTCTCTGGCATATGTATTAATTCTGTTCTGTAGTGCTGAATTAACATTTCCTCCCAGGGGAGTGTTTGCAAACCAGTGATAAGTAGGGTTTAAAAAAAAAACACAACCCACCCCTGCCAATGTTTTTGAAATTTTTCTTTGAAATGTAGAGGCCTGATACAACGTTTCTGAAGGATCTCACCTTTTTTGCACAAGGTAGCAAAGATAATTGTTTGGGGTTTTCAAATTTGTTAGCAGGATATCCCCCCGCTGTAAGTAAAAACTTAACTTTGACATATTTTGTATGATAAGGAATTCCATTTCATAATCCACCTTGATTGTAGCCCTTCAGTTACAGGTAGATACCTGTGATCAGCTTTGATCAACACAATGCAAACGAACCAGCGGGACAGAGAACAAATTCAGCCATATTCAATCATATATTTCACTTTCTATCATTCCATTTTCCCCCTCCCCTAAAAAATTGTGAAATCAGAGTAGCAATGTCTCCTTTTGATGGGGCAGGGCCCTGCCTTTGTCAAAGAGTTGAATCTCACCAACAAGAAAACATATATAATCACCTCTTGAAGGTGATGAACCATTTTCACCAAACTGTTTTCTTTTGCACTGCCGCAGGCTCATTCACAGCCTCTGAAATTTAGCAGCTAAGGGAGGAAGTAAGGTGGGGTCCCATCTGTCTCTTCTAAGAACATAAAAAGAACCCCACTGGATCAAGTCAAAGCCCCATCTGGTCTAGCTTCTTGTATCTCACAGTGGCCCACCAGATGCCTCAAGGAGCACACAAGACAACAGGCTGCCTGCATTCTGTGGCCACACCCTTGCTCCTGGCATTCTGAGGTAAAATCTGAGGTAAATACACTGGTAGCCACTCAAGATTCCCCACAGCATTTCTCTTTGACAGCCATCAGAACCAGATGCTCCTCTTTAGACATGTACTCATAGGAACACAGGAACAGCCCCACTGGATCAGCCCAAGGCCCATCTAGACCAGCTTCCTGTATCTCACAGTGGCTCACCAGATGCCCACCAGTGGCCCACCAGGGAGCACACGAGACAACAAGATACGTGCATTTCATTGCCATTCTCCTGCATCTGCCTTTCTGAGGTAGTTTAAAATAAGTTTGCACCACCGATCATGGCCTCTAGCCTGCGATGGACCTTTCCTCTAGAAATCTGTCCAATCCACTTTTCAAGGCACCTAGGCCAGACTCCTTCACCTCCTCCTGTGAGAAAGGCTAGACTGAAAGAGGGTGGTGGTTACACAGTGAACCTCAGAGGGAGGATTTGAATCCGCATCTTTCTGGTTCAAATCCAATACTCTAGGCACTATATCAAAGGTGGAGCATATCTGCCACCTCCATCTGTCCTAAACTAAGATCCTCCACATTTACACGGTTGCAGAAGGTACCACCCGCTCTGCTTCGCTCCTCAGGGAACTGTCTACATCATAAGGTGTGCGGTATGACATAATGAGGTGTGAATGAGGGAGGAAAGGAGGATGACAGACCAGAGGGATGCAAGGAGCATCGCAATCCACCCCTTTACATTGTGTTGAGTTACAGGCTGGACAGGTGAACCAGCATATCTCTTCAGCCCAACCTCCTTCCAGCTCTTTGGGAGAGCCTTGAGTTCCTTCCCTGGGGCTCTCAAAACAAGTGTCTTCTTTCCCTGATTTGGTTCCTGATTCCCTGATTCAGTAGCTCAAGGTTGGGCTCATCAGACTCCAAATATAAAGTCCTTGGAGATGGTTTTTGGCCCTTTTGGGCACTGAACACCTATCTATGGTAGGGACATTCTTCTTTGGGAAAGGGTGTGAAATTACCCTGTTAAATCAAGGAAGCAAGTTTCACAAACCTTGAAATGTACAGTCCTGCACGGCATACGCAAGAGTGTCTGAAATGTTTACGTAGGCATCGACTTTGCAGATACCTGCCCGCTAGAGAAGACGAAAGCAAGAAAAAAAAAGTCAACGTGACTATTGCAGCTAAATCACAATCGACATGTGAAGCCCAACCACTCTCTTTGGGTTCAGAGTTCCTCAGTATCCCAGATCTCCCATGCACATTAAAGCCTGTTGAAGGGTTCTTGACTCAAAATGCATGGGATGTATCTCTCTCTGCCCTGTTTCATACTCCTTTCCCAGATTCCAGAAAAAATAGAGCAAGCATGCAAATTGTAGTGAGTGGAATTATTTCATGTATGCCTATCCAATTTGCATAATGTATGCATAATTTGGTGGTCCTAATATTTGAGTCATTTTTGCACAGAAATGGGGATCCTCATGTACTGTATTCCAGGAAGACAATTTGTATAAAGAGGGTCACTTACACCTCCAGGGATGGGTCTGCATGCTGGTGTCAACTCTGCAAATGCAGCCTTGGAGCAATTAGTCTCTTTTATAGAATATTCAAATTTGTATCTCCATCCACTGACCACCTGGAAGAAACATTTAGGAAAGGTTGTAAGTGGTTCACTAACTGCCACCATCAATTGCCATCATCAACAATGAGATTTGTATTTTGCCTGACTGACCATTCAGTAATGCCCAACAGGGTTGTTTTTTTAAAATGCAATGACTTGGAAAGTTAAAAAGTAGGACAGAGTGCCAGGACCCTCCCTCTTCCCCTCTTTGCAGGCCTGACTGTCAATGTCAAGGAGCTTTTATACACTGGAGAAGGCATGATGTCATTTTCTTGAAGCCATGGGTCACTCAATATGGCTGACTCAGATCATCGCCGCGAAGGAGGAGGATTGCCGCGAATTCAGGAATTAAAAGCTCCCTGCACACGTGTAAAAGTTAATCTCAACGTCTTTAAGCATGCTTGCATGTTCTGCATATGGGTGTGCGAATCGCTGTACGAAAAATGGGATTTAATTTCCGCGGAAAGATTCATGTATTCACATTACATCGGTTCAATAAAACTACCGTTCAGTGAGTACAGAACTTTTTTTTAAGGGGCATGACCGTTTTATTTTTGCTTGTGTAGATTTCAAAAAATAAGTCTGTCAAAATAGTGCAATCCGAGCCGCGGTGGTTGTGTAAGCCGGCAGCAACCCATGCGTAAACCGGGGCTGAGATTAGAGAAACGCCGCTCGCACACCTTTTGCGTGCCTCGGTTCCAAGCCGGTGGCTCAGCTCTTGCACAGGCGGCGTAGTGGGCTACGAGAATAATACACGTTTTTATTTTGGTAAGTTTTTACTTCAGGAGTAAACTATTCAGTCCTAAACAGTACGCGCAAAGCAACCTGAAATGCTTGGAATCAGCATTGTTTTGAGTTCAAAAACATGGCTGCTAAGCCCGCCCCCTGGCTTCAATTCTGCCGCATTACTTCTTAAGGCAGGGCCATGGGTTGGTCAATGTATTCAAAATACCTTCTTCTGTAAAATTAAGACTAGTAATTGTTATCACATACAAACCTGTCTTTGGGCATTTGTTATTTTTCCAACTTCAAAATGAGAGGGGTGATCGCTTTGGCTGTTAAATTTCCGTATGGTGTATCTCACAATGGGCAGTAGATCCTGACTGTCATTGGTTATAGGGCTCCAACAGCCCCGGCATCCAGCACCGGATGTGATATCTTCCTTTGGAGCTGAAAAATAAAGAAAAACAAATGATGTCCAGTAAGCACATGCCTTATATTGAGTCAGTCCATTTGATTTTTCCATTCTGAAAATGTTTTTTGTTTGCATGTTCAGTCCATTGTATTACTTTTGCTAAAACTGGCTGTGGCCTGGATTAATGAGGAATTGCCCTTTAAATAACCCAATAGGATACCGATTCAAGATCCACATATAGGCAGAAATATTTTTGGTGGCAGACAATTAACATATTACCAAATGGGAACCCATGCATTAAATGTATTTAAAAAGTTTAAAGGAACTTTCAGACCAGCGTCTGTGTCATCTTTGCTGAACATCTCTCAATGACTCACCTCTCAACTGGAATCTTTCCCTGTGCATTCTGAATTCACACCTCTCAAACTTGGGCATGATGCTTCCATCGGGCTTGATGTGTGACATTCATCAATATGGACCATTCTTTTGGCCAACCCTAGTGATGGTTTTCTCATTCTGTCTTGCTAAGTTCTAACTGGAAGTTTTACATACCTGGGAGAATGGTGCATGTCTGTGAAACAGTGGAATATGTATCCAGATGAACATTGGCTACACACATGCCTAAGTCCTACAAGAGAAAGGAAAAGGCAACAGTTTGCTTTTGTCTGATGTTAAAATAAATGGTTGCACTGTATTTCTCATTCACCATTGAAGATGAGAGCAGTGCCAGAGGAAAGGCGGGGTATAAATCTCTTAAATAAATAAATAAATAAATAAATAAATATTTATACATAAATAAATAAATATTTATAAACAAACAAACAAACAAATAAATAAATGGTTGCTGGGGCACATCGGTTTGACTCTGTCCGTCCGTTGCTTTGGCGACTACACTGGCTACCGGTTCTGTTCTGGGTCCAATTCAAGGTGCTAGTTTTGATGTTTAAAGCCCTTTACAGCTCGGGTCTTGGGTATTTGAGGGACCGCCTCCTCCCATATAGTCCTGCCCGTGCTCTGAGGTCATCTGGGGGGGGCCCTTTTGAGACTGTGCCACCACCAGGAGAGGTGAGAGGGACGGCGGCCAGGAATAGGACCTTCTTGGTGGTGGCCCCCCAACTTTCGAATACCCTCCCCTTAGAATTGAGAACTGCTCCCTCTTTGGCAACATTCCGGCGGGGGCTGAAGACCTTTTTATTTCGAAAAGCTTTTAATTGTTGACAGGCTGGCTGGTTTTTATACTCTTGCTTATATTTTATGAATCACGGGGCTTGTGGTTGTTTTAAATTCTGTTGTTTTAAATTTTAACTGTTTTAATATTGTTTTTAAATTACTGCTTTTTAATGTTGTAAATTTTATTGTATTACTGTTTTTTTGTTGTAAGCCGCCTTGCGTGCCAATGGGCAGAAAGGCGGGGTATAAATAAATAAATAAATAAATAAATAAATAAATAAATAAATAAAGAGGAATGGTGGGCTAATGGTGCGGTGAGGCATCCAGTGGGTGCAGGCTACACACATGGCACATTCCCACAACCTCCAATCCTACAACAGTCCACCATCTCAATGCACCTAATTAATGGGCCAGCCCTGTGCAAATGGCAATGTATGCTGGGTAACGTCATTAGAACCGTGTTCCCAAACTGCTTAGTGTCAGGATCCACCTAAAGAAGAGTTTCACGTTACCAGCAGCTCAAGCCTCTGAGGCTTCAGTGGTGATAGGGCAGCAATGCTCTCTCCCCCCTCCCCCAGTAGCACATTGTTTAATCCTTGAAGCACATATAGCCCAATCTGCACTTTTAGTTTTGCAACCCTCCCAAAATGGGCCATATGACCCACTCCTGGGTCTCGTCCCCACAGCTTGGGAACTGCACCCTTAGAGTGTAGTTCTGACCTGCCCGGCTGGCACGAGTCCCTTGCACAATCCCTTGAGTGTTGCAAACGTACCATAAACCGTTAGTATGACTGGGTCTTAATCATGAGTAACCTTCTTTGGATACAACCCACTGTAATTTGCATGTGTGTGCAGTCACACAGTTCATCCTTAGCACTCATGATAAGAATAAGGAGCTCTCTGGTAAGCATGTGCATCCTCATACACTGATTGATGCCAATGCCCAAAGTTTTCTCATGTGCTTTCCCATGTGCTTTATCTGATGTTAAAAACAAATGGTTGTAATCATATGTCTACTCACAGAAAAATACTTGTTGCATGTGGCTATCCTGCCCACTCACCTACAGAGGCGGATCTAAGGGGGGGGCAAATCTGTAAGTGTTGCAAGAAGCCTTACCCTGTCATGTAAATCCCTCCTCTCCCTTGCTGCTGTAGCCAGTAAGCAACGCCAAGATGTTGCTGTTCCCTGTGAGGATTGGCTAGAACAGTGCAGGAGAGGAGTGTTTTCCACTGCAAGGTAAGGCTTCTTGGGTGTCTGTGTTCCACTTGAGTTTGCGTAGATACATATATCTACTTTAAAGAGAAGATGGAGGTACTTACAGCCACTGAGGCATGCACACACTCTTGCCAGCGACTACGATGTCCAACAGCACAAGAGGTTTCTTTCACTTCATACTTCACTAGGTGCTTTACGTCAGGGCCAGCCTGGAGAAAACATGATGTAAGTGATCATCATTTCCAAGGTGAGAGATGAGTCAAAGACTCGGTCGCTGACTCATGACTCAAGTTTTAGCAGCCCGCCATTTACTTCAAAGAGGTGCCCCAATCAGATCGCAGTCTTTGAAACTGGTGGAAGACGTGATCAGAAGAATCTCCTCCTGGTTTCAGATATGGTTGGGAGTTCCTCTTTGAAGGTGCCTGCAACTCCATAGGGTCTCTGCTGGCCTTGCAGAGACTCCCTGAGCAGTAGTGGGATCTAAATGATTTAGGAACAGGAACTCACTTTTGATTGGCACTTGTCGGGAACTCGGAACCAGCCACGGAGCCCGTTAGGATCCGGAATGCCCGTTCTGGTCCGTTCCCCCTGAATGACATCACTGCCTTCGCCCCCCCCTAGGAATCCGGAGTCGCTCCCTTTTAACCCTCTGAGTGCCGGCCAACCAAGAAGCAAAGCTCTTTGCAGAGGAATTGGGAGGGGGGAGGAGGGAGAGTGAAGTGGGCGGAGTCAGCCCTAATTTTAACTAGTGGAACTGAGTTCCCCCGCGTTCCCCCTCAATCCCACCACTGCCCCTGAGGTTGCAGACATCTTCAAAGAGGGGCCCCCAAGCAGCGTGCAGCCCTTGAAACTGGAAGGGAGACATGAAGCCAAGAGCTTTGCTTCGCGCCTGCCTGCCAGTTCAAAAAGCTGCAAGCTGCTTGGGGGTGCCTCTCTGAAGGTGCCTGCAACTTCAGGGGGACTCTCCTTCCATTCCAGAGCCCCCTGAAGTTGCAGAAACCTTCAAAGAGGGACCAGCAAGCAGCTTGCAGCTTTTTAAACTGGCAGGCAGACAATTCTGATCCTGACTTCCTGCCAGTTTCAAAGGCTGCGATCTGGTCAGGGGTCCTTCTTTGAAGGCGTCTGCCACCTGAAGGGGACCCGTTGGCCTTTCAGAGACCCCGTGAGGTTGCAGGCGCCTTCAGAGAGGCACCCACAATCAGCTAGCAGGCTTTAAGAATTCATTCCTTTGCACTAGACACCAGAAAGGCAGCATGGCTTAGTGGTTTGAATTGCATTAGCTTTCTTTGCAGCCGTTATCACTTGCGAAGCGACTTGACTCGAATTTGGAGACTCGATCCCAACACTGCTCACAGGTATCCCAGGATTCTCTGCAAGCTCATACCAACCTCAACTCCTTTCAGGGTGTATCTCTAAGTTACAACAATCACTGTACTTTATGCTGAAATCAATTGGTAAGGTAGCCTCAGAACCTTTGCAAAGCAGTGCTGCGCATCCAGAACCTCCCTCTGTGACCGGATGGAAGATTTTGCTATGCTTAGTCCTTAAGGTGCCGCATGACGTTTTGTGTTTTTTCCTCCAGGACAGCATCATTTCAGACAGATCACATACTATATGTAAAGCTGTAGCTGCCTTGGGGGCACAGGTCCCTGATTATTATTAACTAATAATTAACTAATTATTAGTAATAATAATAAATATTTCTTTCTCGATCTCTTTTGTTGTCTAGTGGGTCATGATAGATTATCATTTTAAAAGTGGGTCCCAGTGCTGAAAGGTTTGGAAAGCATTGCACTAGAAATATTTACTAAGCAGATTCATGCTAAAGCTCATTACATTCTAAGATTTTTCTAAATATTAAAGAAAGCAAATTATACAAGAGAAAACGACACAGTGCAATGAATCAGTAGTCGTCATGATTGTTCCCTGTTTGTAGAATAGTTCTACAAACTATTTCTTATACTGCAGTGCAAAATGTACTTACTGTTTCTCTGGCTTCGAGGACCTGGACGAGAGTAAACTTGTTGCCCTCTCTTCTGTTATTATATGCCCGCAGTGCTAAATCCACAGCCTTGAAGACTTTAGGGTCATCGCAGTCTATCTCTTCCCCTTCAAGGAATTTGGCTTGGCAGCAGCAGAAGCTGAGAATCAGCAGAATGAAGAGTTCCATCCCTGAGCAAAGAGGCTCTTTCTGCACTCTGGGGAGAAGATGATCTTTGCATGCAGCGATGGAGCAGCCAGTTCTTGTCCTAAGCAGAAGAAATTAAGCAAAAACAGAAAGTGTGCAGTAGAACAATATGAACTCTTGTCCCATTCTGTGTACAGTGCAAACAACCTTGGGTTTAGCCAAACAGCTGATTTTTTTTAAGCTACACCATTACGACACTGAGTTTGTCCACCTCCAGTTCAGAGTACTGGACAAGGGTGAGGCTGCCAAGTCCAAACTCAGATTTCGAGCTCTAGATTGAATTTTGCACGTTCTAGAATATTCTGCCCTGATGAGCCCAGTGTGAATGTCTTGATTTTAAAATTCCCTCTTGAAAAAGGACAGCGTGTATCTCAAACCAAAATGATCACAAACTCAGAATGTGTTATGTGGAATGGGTGTGTGTGTGTGAAATCCAGCCATGATCGAGTGGAGGTGCAAGGTCTAGAAATCCATAACTATGGGGCAGTTGAGTCCCTAGCCCCTTAGCCACCCCCCAGACTGCTGCCCCCCCCGACCCACCTGAACCTTGCGGAGCCTTGTGTGACTTTCCGCTTCTGTCTAAAAGCCTTCTAATGCCTTCAGACCGCTTTTAATCAATACTTCTGATTTTTTTGAGTCTGGTGGAGGTGGGCATCCCCCCCCCCTCAGCCAACAGCAGAACTGCCACTGCCATGTGGGAAGTCCTGGCCACTAGAGGAAAACCAGTGTGGTCAAGTGCATGCCGTTTTACACCAGGGAGGCGCATATTTACATCCTTACTCATCCCTGAATGTCACAGGTGCGCTTGTGCCATCCATTTCATTCCAGCTGGTCATACTTAGGGTTACCAGATACAAACTGGGACAGAGTGCCTCTAACTTTAACCATTGTATAGAAGAGGGAATTTGAGCACGTGCAGCTCATCATGGAAGGGTTTCAAAAGCTGCATCTGCCAAAATTCTTTCAATGCAATACTTAGGTAGAGGCACTCTGTCCCAGTTTGTATCCGGTAACCCTAATCATACGTATCATGACTTAGTGTACTTAGCACTTTATCTTAGTTGCAAAGATAAAGCGGGGCTAGAAGAAGACTCCATGTATACTTTCAATGTGCAATATGTGTGAATCCAGAGTCCTAAAATGAGGAGTTCTGTATGTATGAAAAACAGAGACAGAACCAGTCATTGGGCAACTGTGTCCCAGTCAAATGTGTTCCAGTATCGGACATTTGCATCACTTCTTTTTGCATCTGAGACATTTGTGTCCCAATATATGTAGCTTTTATATTAGATGAATGTTTTCATTTTTACGGCACAAAGGGCTTGGGCTGGGACAAGAGACTTAAGATGTATAACATGGGTGGTTTTTTTGTTTTGTTTTTTGTTTTTGCCCAGTTAAATGGAATGTGACTGTCCAGGGACGACAATGGCTGGGACACATTTGACCAGGACACAAATACCCAACTACCATGAAAAGCAGGCCAAAGGCTGTACAGAGACCGTCAGGGGCGCCAGGGTGTAACTCTCCTCACTTTTCAGGTCCTCAAAGGAAGTGAACGTTTTGTGACATGCTTGCCCCACTTCCCCAAGGAGTGGGCTCTGGCTTTCTTTGGGGAAGAATGGGAGGGGCCATCGCCCTATGGCAATGCTCCTGTCTTCCATGCAGAAGGTCCCAGCTACAGCCCCTGTGTCTCCTCCTGGCTGAGCTTGGGCAGGAAGCAGGTGCGAGGCAAAGGAAGAGTCTGGAGGAGAAGAGTGCGAGATGCCATCGGCCATCCTGGGGCAGAGAGGGGAGGAGGAAGAAGTGAGAGGACTGGGAAGAAGCGGAGAGGAGGAAGGGAGAGAGACCGAGGAGGGAGGGAGGGAGGGAGGATGGGTGGAAGGCCTGAGGGAGGAGGCTCTGACTAGAGAGAATAAGCAGGACAGCAGCAAGCGCTCCAGTGGGGGGCAAGGCCAGTATAGAACGGTGCCTTGGTGGACATAGCTGTGTGAGACCAGGGAGGAAAAAGAGGGTCTTGTTGTGTGGGGAGTCTGGGAGGTGGAGGCAGACGGACCACTGTCACCTGGGCAGAGGCTCATCAGGGGACCCAGCAGGCATTGTATGGCATAAGATACCCCGGGGGGGACGGACCTGCCCCTAAGCTGTATTTCAGGATGACGGCCAGCGGCGTCATGCAGCCGGAACGCTGGGCGGGAGGAACAGGCGAGCGGCAGCCTGCCCGTTGCGTACCGCTCCGTTTCGCGGGGGCGGGGAAGACAGCAAAACGGAGCGGTACACAACAGGCGGGCTGCCACTCGCCCGTTCCTCCTGCCCAGCATTCCGGCTGCATGACGCCGCTGATGACGGCCTTCACGTAGGGCAGCAAGTTAGCCATTCCAGGGGCGATGGCACTCACTGGATTTCTCTCCCTCTGTTAATGGGCTATTAATGGGCTTCCTGAGAGGCCCCCTCAGGGGCCCCTGCATCGCTAAGGAAGCCCCATGGCAGGTGGGGAGGGTGGAGCAAGGCAACAAGAGCAGGAGCTGCTCCAACTTGGGCCACTCTTGCCTACATTAGGGGCTTTCAGTGTCCAGCCATATAGGGGCCTTGGGCAGTGCCTGACCTGCCTGGCCTCTGAGGCCTGCTCTGTATTATGTCGGACTCGGGACCCTTCAGGTGTTTTCCTAGCTTGCTGATAAGGAATGCCCTTTGATGGGCTGGGATGTTGCCAGAGTGGGTGCGTGTGTCTACAATACCCTCCCTAGCAGGTCAATAACTGTGCAGCGGTGCATAGATCACAAATTCATGTACACCAATTTTGCCTGCATTGGATGAAATGTGGGACTAAAAACACCCAGGTGCGGATGAGCAATTATTGTACCTGGTATACAGATGAACCTGCATGGCCTGTCAGCATCCCTCCTATCCATGGCAATAGGGGACAGGTGGGGCAGAAATGTAAGTAAGTAAGTAAACAAACAACCCACCCACCCCCACCCCTAGGTAGTGGCTAGATCTGGCCTACAATTCTTTCCCAGTCAGGGCGTGCTGGGCTTCCCAAGTGCCTGGGGGCTTCCAAGCACACACTTTCCCTTCTCTGCTGGAGAGCTCTGGGGTAAAACGGTTGATTCGCACTTCCTCCCCATAGCACTCCTTGACAAAGCTGTTCATGGCTCCTGGTACCTGGTGGGGTGTGTGGACGCCAAGAGACAGCAAGGTGGAAATCGGGAAGTGAGAAAAAGAAGGCAACCGACCAGGAAGACCCCCCTTCTCTTAGAAGGGGGTGTCGTGGTCCACAGGTAGTGAGGCCTGAGCCTGACCCAAAGTTGGCAGCTGCAGGCCCAGCCCCTCTTCCTCTCTCTGCAGCTGGTGGGAACCAAGCACAGCGAGCCTGGATGTGTCGTCTGGCACTCGGTGGCCAGGAGAGCCAGAGAGCGATTTCGGAGCGCAGGGCCTTGCCGGCCAAGATCATCAGTGCTATCAGTATTTCCACAGCGCTGAACCTCTGGCTGGGAGGGGGAAGGAGCGGAGGATTAGCAGCCTGAAAGGGGTGCAGTGGAGGGGTTTAAAAAGCCAGAACTGAGAGTTTGGTAGGCGGCCAGCAAGAGAGCATCATGGCCACCCAGGTATCCAGCTGGCTAAGGAGCCGAGGTGAGAGATAGGACAAGTAGAGTCAGACAATTGGCATTATTATTTTGCATTGGGTTTGATAAGTACTGTGTATGTCGGGTTTAAGACATACACAGTACTTGTTCTGTTCCCAACCTGTTCCCCTCTCTTCTTTGGTCTCTCTCCTTCGTTGGGTCGACCCTTGAATTATTTTGTTAAGTTAACCAGTTTTAGTGCAAGAAGGGCCTTCACGTTAGCAAGGTTGAACATATTCCTGTCTGCTGTTCACTTTGGTAGGTTCCTCAATATTCCCCGCCATAATAGACTGTGCTACTTTTGTGTATCTGAACCAGATACTTTAGATCATATTTTACTTCGTTGTCCTGCCCATACAAGTTTAAGAACCAAATTACTTGAACCCTTTCTCTCTTCCCTCCTTGCTTCCTTTACTGATCCTCTTGTTATACTTCTTAGTGATTATTCGATGGACATTACTTATTTGGTGGCGGAATTTTTATTAGCAGTATCCAAATCTAAACCCAAAGCTTAAACCATCTCACTTACCCCATAGCCGAAACTTTTTTT
>JAJKFI010000044.1:42623-65046 GCA_029204185.1 Lerista edwardsae | reverse complement strand
CCCAGCGTTCCGGCTGCATGACGCCGCTGGATACAGACTAAGCCCTGTTCCCCCCAAATAAAAGAAACCTTATTGTAGTGTTTTCTGTAAATTGCTATTTTATTTTTCTGAGTAAGAGCTAAAGGGAAGCAGAAACCTGTGACTGAAGATCATGAAGCTATGTATTTATGTAATTATACAGGCTTTCATTTAAGGCAAATGCATTCCCTGTGTAGGCCAGTGATGGCGAACCTCTGACACGTGTGTCAAAGATGACACACCATAACATTTGGGTGGCACACTAGTGTTCACCTACATCTACATTTCCTCATTTTTGCAACTATTTGATGTTTCTTGATAGCATACAGAGTACCACACATGATTGGACTGTATGTTTGGTTTAAATAAATGAATATAAAGGACGGTTTCTCTTTTGTTTCGGAGTGGGATTGACACACCAGCAGAGTCAAGTTAAGCATTTTTCAAAGTTTTGAGATGCCAAGCCCAAAAGGATTGCCATCACTGGTGTAGGCTGAGGCGGATATCAAGCTTAAAAAACCTAGGGCCATGTTTCCTAAGCTATAGCAAACTTACAGGGTCTCCACAGATTGTCCATGACAGCCACATCTTATGAGTTCTGTCAGGCTCACTCAGGCTCCGCCATCTTGAATCACGCGAGATCTTGCATGATTCAAGATGGTGTCTCCTGGAAGAGCTGGGAGATGGCACCACTGAGACTGCAGGGCACTGTGGCCGCATTAGTTTGGGAACTGCTGGTGTAGTGGTTCATCTGGATTTCCCTGGATGTGACTTGGATTGAGAAAGAATTTCAGGAAAAGGCTGAACTACTGACTTCTCATGTAGCTCTTTGCAGGGGAAAGGGCACTTTTTGTGACATCTCTGGGGGTTTGGCCTCTTTTGCACCACATTTCCATTAAGGTACTATCTACTTACTGCATAGTTGTCAGATAGAAATTCACATTCTGATGTATTTATGAGAAGACCGTTGCTGGGACATTTGGCCTCGTTATAATAAATGCTATGATATGAAAAATAAATGTTGTAAGAGATGTCTCCTGCATAGAACATGCCACATATTAAAAAGCTTTTTTAAAAAGGAAAAGGAAGAAAAAGAGGAAATTAAAAAACTAAGGACTCTTCCACACCTAGGAACTGATACTGGGGCAATTCAGAGATGCTGTTAGGGGCAATTTTTCACTAGTAATCCCCCAGTCAAGATCAACCAGTAGCAATGAAACAGGTTGAGCCTGCCAGCAATAAACTTCTGCTTGACATTACCATTGGGCCAGCGAGTTACCCCTTGTGCTGCCACGGGCCAGAGTCCAGCAGAGCTACCGATGGGGCGGCATTTGACAAACTGTCTCAACCGGTTGCACTGGACTGGACCTCGGACAGGCCACCAATCTCCAAGGTGCTGGAGGCTGTCGGGGGTTCCATCCGGATGACACCGTGTTCATCAGAAACTGTGCTGGGGGCCCTGCATGGATTCCGGCTTTGGTGGTTCATGTGACTGGTCCTGTATCCTACGAGGTTGCCCTCTCTGATGGCAGGATCGTCCGCAGGCACGTGGACCAGATGCACCGTCGAGTGGCAGAGCAAGTGCCAGCGAGGCCGTTTCTGGACTTCAGTGTCCAGCAGCCGGACTTGCCTCAGCCAGCAGGAGCGGCTGCTCCTGATCTGGCGCATCTCGATCCGGAGGCCCTTCCGGATGTACAGGGGCCACCTGAAGCCAGCACAGTTGCTTGGAGTCCCTCTGCTAGGGAGGTGCCTATCGTAGAGGAACCAAGGGAGCTGGAGCCCCCGGTGCTGTTGCCTCGCAGGACTGGGCGAGGCCTCGCTACTTGGAGGACTACATTCCTTGAACATCCTTTGTACTTGGGGGGAAGGGGTATTATGTATGCAGGAGGATAGCCAGGGGTTAAGTCCAGCAAGAGGGCTGGAAGCAGCAGCGTCATGCAGCCGGAACACTGGGCGGGAGGAACGGGTGAGCGGCAGCCCGCCCGTTGCATTCCGGTCTGTTTCGCCGTCTTCCCCGCCCGGCTCACCCGTTCCTCCCGCCCAGTGTTCCGGCTGCATGATGCCGCTGGCTGGAAGGGTGGAGTTAATCCCCCTCCAATCAGGAGACCTGAGCTTGTTGAATCCTGTAGAGCGGTTGGGCTGTTCTGTTCAGTTTCTAATCATTGCTGTTGCAATAAAATGCTTAAATGCACCTGCCTTGTCTGAGTTGAATCTGCAAGGAACCCAGTATATGACAGGCCTTCAAACAATGCCTGTACACAGTGAGGGGCATGGCAGGGCTGAAACAAGGAGGGACACCATGAGTCAGGAATGTGTGGTCAGGAGAGGCAGGGGAGGAAGAGCCTCACCTGAGCTCCCGGATGCAACCAGAGATTTCCCCAGTCACATCTGGGAGCCTTTGTGAGGCAGCCTCTACAGGCTTCCCTGGAGATGTTTAAATAGCAGTTCTGGGTTTTTGCAGGCCTCTGAAAGGCCTCTGGACATGACCGGAACCAGGCTCCAGTCCCAACTGGGGGCTCTGTCCGTAACCTGGAAGCGTTATGGCACTTCCGGGTCCGTGGACTCCATACCAAGGCATTTTGCCTTCCTGGCACAGTCAGTCACATCCCCGCCATGAGTTACTGCACTGGGGGCATAATCCTAACCAACTTTCCAGCACTGACATAGTTGTGGCAATGGGGCATGTGCGGCATTCTGCAGTGTAGTTGTAGCCTCGGAGGCCTCCTTACGGCAAGGGAATGTTTGTTCCCTTATCTTGAAGCTGCCCTTACTCCAGTGCAGGAAAATTGGTAAAGGTAAAGCAGTGGTCAGGGAACAGGGGTAAATTACCCCAAATGGGGTAAAAATGAAATTCCTGGGGGTAATGGACAGTTAGGAGTATGCCCCGCCCCCTTTACCCTCATCCTTCCTTCATGACCAACGTTCTCTCTTCTGACCAATGGGAAGTTACTCTCCTGCTTGATGGATTTCCCTTGCTTCCAGTAGGAGATTAGAAGGAGCAAGGTACTTGGCCCCCAATAGGCAGCGTTCCCCTCCCTTCCCAGGCGGCGAAGAAGGCCGTGGTTATCGATCCCGCTCCTGGTAGAGGGAGAAGGAAGCAACAGCAGAGAAAATGGCGGCCGTGGCTGCAACTGCAGCGGTGCCGGGTGATGGGGGAGCCGGTGAGGCCAAGCCTATTCCGGGCAGCGAGGCCGGCGCAGACCCGCTCCCGGCTGGCACTCAGGCAGCCATGGAGTCGGCAGTGCTTGACGCCAGGGAAGAGCCCGAACCAGCTCTGGGTGGGGAGGCTGAGGAGCTGCCGCCGTCGCCGTCACCCAGGAGCCCGGCAGGGACACGAGACGTGCAGGCGGCTCTGGTGAGCGGCTGCGGTGTGTGTGTGCATGTGCCCGCAGGTGCGCACGTGTGTGTGTGTGTTGAGAGGACTTCTGTGGACATGCCTCTTTGCTTGTGAGCAACTAGGGCTCTCCCTGGGTTTGCCTTGTCTTGCTGTCCCAAGGAGTGGGGCGGGCAGGCGAGAGAGTGGGGGGAGGGCTGGGGTGCCTGCGCAAGGTGTCAGGGACACAAAGAGAGGTGGGAGGCAACGAGGCAAGGCGAACAGAAGAAAACAAAATCAGAACTGCTGTTGCTGGCCTGAGAGCCAGCCAGCCAGCCAGCCAGCCAGCCCCTGTTGTCCAAAAGGTAAGCTAGTTGTAACCCAGAAGGGTTGAATTCTATTCTCTCAAGGTCTGCAGGTGTACTCAAACTCTTTACAACTTCATATTTACATAGCATTAATTAAGCTCATTAATTAATCAAATAAAAAGCTATGCGTTCCAATATGTACTTTTTTTCTTTGGTTCTGGCGGGGGAGGGGGGTTACGTCAAGGGGGTCACGTCGGCGTATCTAAATATATTTTGGGGTAAAAGGTCAAAAGGTTCCCTGACCCCTGAGGTAAAGGTTTCCCCACGACCGAATGGTCTAGTCATGACCGACTGTAGGGGGCGGTGCTCATCTCCGTTTCAAAGCCTGTAGAGCCAACGTTTTGTCCGAGGACAAGCTTCCGTGGTCATGTGGCCGGCATGACTCTATGCTGTAGTGCACGGAACGCCATTACCAGACATGTCATGTAGCGGGTATGTGGGGGTATGCGAGTACCTGTTCCTAGGATTAGGGCTGGCCCCGCCCATTCACCCGCCCACTCGTCGACTCCGTCGGCGCTCCGCCCCGCCCCTGCAACGTTTGAATTGCCTGCATTTTTGAGTTGCCTGCACGTTCTCAGAGCCAGGCAGGCAGGCAGGCAGTGGAGCGAGGGAGACCAACGGCGGCAGAAGCGTGAGCAGGTAGGCTGCCTGGGGCTCCCTCCTGAGGAGGCGCGGCGGTTCCTGGGGGGGGGGAATAGGTAGCCCGTGAGGTGGCCCCGGGGAAGGCCCAGGACTCCCGGGCCGCCGTGCGGCCTACTGAGGAGGCGTGGCGGTTCCTGGGGGTGGTTCCTGTGTTCTGGCTATGACGTCACTTCCGGTGGGTGGGCCCTGACACAAGTGCCAATCAAAAGTGAGTACCTGTTGCTAAATCATTTAGATGCCATTACTGGCCATTACCTTCCCACCGAACTGGTCCCTATTTATCTACTTGCATTTAGGTGCTTTCGAACTGCTAGGTGGGCAGAAGCTGGGACAAGCAATGGGAGTTCACTCCGTCGCGCAGTCTTGAACTCCCAGCCTTCTGGTTGGAAGGCCCAGCAGCAGGGTTTAACCCACTGCGCCACCACTAAATTGGTTAGGATTGCATAAACTCTAGTGTAGCAGATGGGAAAAACACAAAGGCTCTATATTACCTGTACTTGAAACAAAAGGTGTTTACTGAATGAATGTTTAAAGGCAACATCATGTTTAATTAAATAAGGCTTCAACAAAAATGGGTAGCCTTGCTTGAAGAATGCTGTGGAGAGGCAATTTTGCGGATTGACTCACTGTCGGTTCAGCATTGCTGTTGATTCAGTTGTAAATTGCAAAGGTGGGAGTGAACTGGGCTCACTTTGTGGGAGAATAATTTGCTTTGCAACTCCTTTTTTTTTTAATATTATGTTTGCATGCAGTTCAAAAGTCCAAATATTTTGCCAGCCTTGTCGAACCTTGTTTTTATGAGAAACGGATGAAATAAAAAATACTAGTTTTGAATTAAGACAAAGCATCGGCAAGATCAAAATCTTCAAAGGCTCTGTGGGTGGGTGAAACCTTTTCCTCAGCAGGTGTTGTGGGAACAATAATAGGTTGCCATAGTTTTCCTGGACACAGGTGAGCGGGTGGCTCTGGCAGATCCGGCAGTGGGTCAAAGAGAGGCCCATCAGGAGAAACCCCAGAGCTGTCTGGTATGGGAAGGTCAGGTAATCCTCCAAGATCTCCAGTTGGGTTTTCGCTTGGATCTTCCTCTTGTAGAATAGGTTTTAAAGTGGAAGGTTGATCTGGGATTTCAGTACCTGATACATGTAAGGTCTCCTCCTGGTTTGTTACATCGTCATGAAATTCCTCAGAAGAACGATGTTTTTTATGTCCATGTTTGTGGCCATGTTTGTGGCCATGGCCATGGCCTCTTCCAACTCTGCGTTTGCTCTCAGGTAAAACCACAACAAGGTTTACGGCCTGACGAGATTTTCGGAAAGGGGTAAGTCCAGCAATAGAGTACCTCTGAAAACAACCATAATATAGTCAGTTACTTAAAATTCTTGCCCAGCCTGTCCAGTTGGACAATAACATTCAAAAACCTAGTTCAAAGAACTATTACAAAGAGAATAAAAAGTGAAAATATTGAAACGACCTCCATAATCAGTCTTTGTCCCCTTATGTGTATTAACTCAAAATAAAGAGCTTTCCAAAGATTGTTCAGGTCTTTGAGAACATATCCGCACTGCCAGCTTAAAAACGGGTTCAAAAGAATTTTTATCTGCCCATGCAGGGATTGCTGGGCGGCCCAATCCTAAGTAAGGCCGACATAACAGGGCTGTATCCAGTGGTGTCATTCACAAACGAGCTGCCGGAACGCGAGGTGGGACTTACCGCTTGATTGACAGGCAGTCCGTGACGTGTCTCTGCCTTCCCGCCCGCCACGGTGGCTCCCTCCGGGTGGTGCGCCCCTCCGCGGCTCGCCTAGGCACCCAGCGCGCCCCCCAGGCAAGCGGGCACCCCCTCCGAAGCCAGGGGGCCCGTGCAGCGGTCGGGCAGGCAGCGACGCGTCACGAACGAGCAGCCAATCAGGCGGTAAGTCCCGCCTTGTGTTCCAGCAGCTCGTTTGTGAATGACACCACTGGCTGTATCCCAATGCCCATTAGGAGGCAGCAGCAACGTGCAAGACAAGGGGAGGTTTTCCCATGCACCTGCGTAAACGCTGGTCGCCCCTATGGGCCTGCTCAGATCTGTGCCTGCTGTTTTGCAGGTGCAGAGGAACATGGACAGGAACGGCCCGAATCGGGGCTGCTCTGGCCGGGGATGGGTTTTAGGATACGGCACTATGGCCATCTTGTGCCCCATCTCAGCCCACTGTGCCACCCAGTTATGTCCCTGAAATGCCTCTGGAATGCCCTCGTGGAGGCCCTGCGCTGACTGAGTGACGCCGACGCTTGACTGGCACAAGGCCGGCGCTGCCGACAGTTGTGGCAGCACCCGAGCGCCAGCACTGCTGCTTGTGCCAGTCCAGCGCCACAGCACTGACGCAGATGCGCTTGACAGCACATTTGGGACAGCATTCAGCTGGCCCAAGAGCTTAGCCCCGGCACAACAGGGGTATAGGATTGCACTCGGAATTAAAGTTCTGGGGTGGGAGCTTGGAACCCTCTTAATACAGAGCTTTCAGCTCATTCAGCAAACTATTTCTAACCCATTCTGAGGCCTGCAGCCCCACAGGGGCATGAGGCCCTCCAGTGGCCCCCCTTCTCCTCTTCCTCCACTTAAAAAAAGCAAAAGAAACAGGAGGGTGGGCGATGACCGGGGGACAGCACCGAGTGTGGGAGAGAGGCAATTTCCTGCCTCTCCTGCCTGGCACCCATGGTATTTTCCCCCCGATCCCCCCAGGTATGCCACTGGACTTTTGAGTTGGAGAGTGGGTTGGGTTTTCCAATGTCCCAGCCACCCACTTTTCAGCGCTCACCCTGAGAAGCCTTGCACCCCACTCACTCAAAGTACAAATGGTGACAAAATCCATCGGAATAGCCACCGCATGCTTCATAATCATAAGAGCTTCCCCTCCTTGTTTTCTCCCATCACATCTTACTTGGCATTGTCCCCAAAAGCATGATAATCGAGCCTGCGCTTGGGTCTGGCATATAGGTTTGCAACAATGGGAAGGAACTCTGCGTTCAGAGTATCACTAGAACACAGGAAGAAGTGGTGGCAGGGCAAGTGTGCGCATCATTGGCAGGCGGTGGGTCTAGTCTGCCTGTCACGGAGGAACCCTTCTTGCATTCGTTCTTAACAGGAGAAGAAACACTTGAACAGGGTTAGGGAGAGACTGGATTGGAGAACATGGGAGACCCACAGCCAAGAGTTGACACACTTGGGATACAGGGATGCTCTCTGAAGAACTGAGGTCTGGGACTGAAAAACTAAGGGAATGTGTGGGTACATAGAGATGGGCGGCAACAAGTGAGATTGTAGCGCAGAGGTTCCCAAACTGGGGTGTGACAACGCCCTAGCAAGGGAAGACCTGCCCTTGTCCCCTTAAGAGGTGGGAATGCGTTCACAGTGGTGCCAGCGGTCCTCCAATCACACCGGTGCTGGGGGAAAGGGGCTTTTAAAGTCTTAGTAGTGGTTGTGCCAGCCCTCTGGAGGGTGCAGGGAGCCCGTGGAGCTCTTCGCAGGCCTCCCTGCACCGCAGAAATGCTTCAGTTCATGACGGCGGGTTTTTTTTAATTTACAATTTCTATGCTTTTTGATGTGTTCCATCAGTAAGCTTGAGCTGCCGAACCCTGCTCGCTCAAGTGGCGATGGCCGCTTGCTGCGACTCTTGTGTCAAGCCAGTAGCAAGCAAAACTTTGAATTGAGTCACTTCAAGAAATGAGGAGTGCCAAAGACAAGGACTTCCTTCAGCATGACTTCCTTGAACAAAGGGAGGTGGTGGTGGAGGGTGTGTGTGGGAGTTTTCATTTTACACTCCCCTGATGGTCGCATCAGCACTCCAGTCAGCGGCACCCCACCTGCACCCATCTAAACTCTCCTCTGCTACTGACCCGCCCACCACATCCGCTGCTGTCCTGCAGAATGTCTGCTGTGTCAGGATTGCCCATGGAGTATTGCGGCATGATGCAGAAGCAAAAAGGAAGCAAGAACTCACATACAGTACAAAGGATTGAGACTAGAAAACTCCGAAATGACTTTTGAGACGAGTCAATTTCTGAGATGAGTGGCTCAAGTCCAGATGAGTGGCGAGTCAAGTCCAAGTCACCCACCCCTGCGATTTTACTCACGGTTTTGTCGAGTAAGTTGCAAGTCGAGTACAGTCAACCCAAGTCAAGTGCCCATCCCTGCTTCTTGGAACATGAGTGAATTTGTGAACACCTTAACACCTAAACTGATAGTAAGAGTTCATACCTGAATGTCAGAAGCTTCCTTCATAATTTTAGTGCACGTCACTTTAGGATAGGTAAAAAATTCCCAGGGTCTCACGTAAATAGTGCTCCTGCAGTTCAGAAGTTTCTGTTGCCAAGACAAAATCAAGCATAGACTCAGCTCCAATCAAAGTCAGCATATGCACAAAATATTACAGGTACTTATTACCGTAGATACTCATCTATGACGAGAAAAAGACGAGAAATTTTTGCAAATCAATGAGCAGTAAATTGCTTCCTCACCTTATCTCAGCATGCCTGGAGTGGGGCGATGTCACCACGCCCCCCACTGCAGCCCCACCCCCACCCCCATGCGTCGCTCAGCCATGTATCGCCTGCACCCGGATTTGGTCCATTTAGGAGTGATCTGAGCACAAGGGAAGCAGGGGGCCCAAAAAGTGCATGAGCTTTTCCGCGCAGCTGCGCCTTGCCGTACCCAGCACCAGCCACGCTTACTTCCCCCTGTGGCACCCTCCCTACACACTCTGAGACAGTTACAGTGCAATCCTACCTGCCCCATTGCGTCAATGCTACGTCGTAGTGTCGATGCGACAGAAGTAGCGTCGGCGTGGGGGTGCCGAGCAGCACCCCCACATCGGTGCTACAGCTCTCAAGCCAACGCTACGAGTAGTGTTGCCTTGAGAGTGCCGATGGGGAGCCTCCCTTGCGCCGACTGATGCTGGTTGGTGCGAGGGAGGCTCCGTCTGGTTTATGGAGGGGGATTGGTGGGGGGAGGGGATTGGGGCAGGACGTGGGTGGGTCCAGGATTCCACCATATGCAGTGGTGTCATTCAAATGATTTAGGAACAGGAACTTACTTTTGATTGGCACTTGTCGGGAACCCGGAACAAGCCACGGAGCCCATTAGGATCCGGAACACCCGTTCTGGTCCGTTCCCCCTGAATGACATCACTGACCATATGCCTGTTTAGCAGGTGCAGATCTGAGAAGCGCATAGGGGAGGCTGGAGCCTCCCTTATGGTAAGGGAACAAATGCTCCCTTGCCACGGGGAGGCTCCAGCCTCTCCTAAGCAGTGGCCGGCTTTGGCAATCCAGTGCTGCTTAGGATTGGGCTCTCAGTCAAGGGTCAGGGCGGTTCAGGGGTTTCAGCTGCCTGTTGATTGTCTGCAAAGTGTCTGCGGACCATCTTTTATAATTGCAGAGAAACTCTGCAAGCTTTGCAGCTTTGCTTTGCAGAGAGCTGTCTTTTGATCTCCTTTCATTGTTTATATTGAGAGGAGTAGCTAGCTGTAGCTAGCTCTGTAGCTAGCTCTGCTGTTAACTCTTTAACTCTCTTTCTGAAGTTGCCATGCTGTGGTGTGTTTTTAAACCTATGTTTTTTTTTAATTCCTGGAGTTTGAATCTGGTTTCCCCCCACATCAATTCAGTGCTATCTGTCTTGTGTTATTTTTTTTTTTGGGGGGGGGGTTATGCTCCTCTTCACAAGCACCATTTCCCTCACTCTCCACTTGCTGCAGTGACTGGCTCCTGACTTTCTCCGCATGGGAAAAACAAATCAGACAACGTTATAGTCAGACTCCCCCCTATGTTTTTCCCTCTCTCACTTATCTGTCATAGAACATACCATTATTTTTGGCTCAAAACCCACCCTTGACTTATTTGTGAGGTCGACTTACAGTCGTTTATCTATGGTATATTTGGAACTTTGCCTTGACCCGTCTGTGTGGGGGCAAAACCAAGAGAATTTCTCATTATGGATTGTATCAGTTTCTCTCTCTCTCTCTCTCTCTCTCTCTCTCTCTCTCTGTGTGTGTGTGTGTGTGTGTGTGGGTGTGTGTGTGAGTGTGTGTATGTGAGTGTGTGTATCACACACACACACACACACACACACACACACACACACACACAGAAGGAGAGATTCCTCTCTCTGACAGAGAGAGGAATCAAATGCATTCAACAAGTTAAAGCAAGAAATATAAACTGAAGTAACTATTCACAATCAAATAATTCTAAAGACAACAGTTCTTTGGATTTCATCTAGGGTAGGAATGGGCAGACATTTTGCCCTAGGGCCACACTAGGGTATGCAAATTGTATGGAGGGCCATATTATTTATTTATTTATTTATTTATTTATTTATTTTCTATCCCGCCTTTCTGCCCCATGGGCACCCAAGGCGGCTTACAACATTAAAAATACAATAAATCACAGTGTTTACACTGTGAATACTGGAATACTGCAAATTCCTTGTTATAATTACTATCATAACTCACATTACAGCTCCTTAAAATGTATTTTGCAGTCTCTTCTTTTTTTGAACACATGACGTTCACTGTCCAGGGTTTTAGCACTCACTTTTGAATTGGAGAAATACTTGGAATTGCTCTCTCTTGATTACGGCCAGTTCTTTTAGAGCTGTTTGCTCCCTGAAAGGGCTGGGATGATGTTCGTTCATCCTCAGGCTGGACACAGTTGTGCACCTGCACTTTTCCTCTGAGCGCATTCATTCACTGAGGTTGCAAATGAGATTGCCTATTTAGGGGTGCAGCACCAGGGCCAAGGAGAAACATATGAGGACTGTGTTGTTTGTCCTGGATGGGGAGCAGTTACATGGGCTCAGTTTTGCATATCAGATCCAGGCTTAGGCATTTATTTGCCCACCTCTGAGCCAAGCTTAGGGTTAAAAAATAACAGGTATGGGGATGAAGAACGAACTTCTCACAAAGATAGAAATATTCACATGGAAATGTCATGGTTTCCCCGCGCCAAAACTCCAAATTTCAGATTTATATTAACTTAATTGAAACGAAATAATAAGTCAGTCATTTTCAGAACTACTGCTGACAACTTACAGTGGGTAGTACAGCTGTACAATCTTTTCTCAGTTTTGGAACGCGGTCCTTGGAGCAGTTGGTTCTGATAATTGTGAAGTCTACTCGGTAGTTTACTCCAGCCACAAGCTGAAACACAGACAAGAGCACAACTATTTTTATCCTGCATTTTTTTTACTACAAAGGCAATCAAGGTGGCTTACAACCCTATAACATCCATAAACCATGAATCAATCAATTTGCAATCAGATTTAAAACAAACCATCACCGCAGGTCTGTCATGGCCAAGGGGACTGGTGAGTTACAATAGTAGCTCTGTTGCCACCAGCCCAGGAATCAGAAGAGTTCCCTGGGCTAAACTTCCTCAGACATCATCATCATCATCATCATCATCATCATCATCATCATCATCATTATTATTATTATTATTATTATTATTATTATTATTATTATTATTAATTGAATTTATTTCTGCTTTTCTGCCTTTCTGCTTCATCGGGCATCCAAGGTGGCTTACAACATAAAAACAATATTAAAATAAAACAATACAAAATGCAATAGCTAAAACCATATTAAAACAATTTAAAAAACAATTTAAAATGGACAGACCCCGTGGATCCCATAGTTGTAGTTTAAAATGCCAGCCAGAATGTCAGCAGTTACAAGCTTGTTTAAATAAAAAAGGTTTTCAGGCCCCGCTGAAATATTGCCAAAGAGGGAGCAGTTCTTAATTCTAAGGGGAGGGTATGCCAAAATTGTGGGGCCACCTCTGAGAAGGCCCTGTTCCTGGCCACCATCCCCCTCACCTCTTCTGGTGGTGGCACAGTCAAAAGCCCCCCCCCCCCAGATGACCTCAGAGCACGGGTAGGATTGTATGGAAGGAGGCGGTCCCTCAAATACCCCGGACCTGAGCCGTAAAGGGTTTTAAAGGTCAAAACTAGAACTTTGAATCGGGCCCAGAAAGGAACCGGCAGCCAATGTAGCTGCTGAAGCAACGGTCCGACAGAGTCGAACCAACGAGCCCCAGCAACCATATGAGCAGCCGCGTTCTGAACTAGTTGCAATTTCCGGACCTTCTTCAGAGGCAGCCCCACGTAGAGCGCATTGCAATAATCTAATCTAGATGTCACTAGGGCATGGGTCACTGTGGCCAGGTCCGCGCAGCTCAGGTATGGTCGCAGCTGGCAAATCAGCCGAATCTGAGCAAAGGCTCCCCTGGCCACTGCTGCCACCTGGGAGTCCAGGAGCAGCTGCGGATCCAGGAGAACCCCCAAGCTGCGGACCTGCTCCTTCAGAGGGAGTGCAACCCCATTCAGAGCTGGGCGATAGTCCAGTACCCAAATTGTGGATTTCTGGACCAGGAGCACCTCTGTCTTACCCGGATTTAATTTCAGCTTGTTCGCCCACATCCAGCCCCCAACTGCCTCCAGACAATGATCCAGGACCTTGACCGCTTCCTCAGAAACAGGGGGAAAGGAGAGATAGAGTTGGGTGTCATCAGCGTATTGATGGCACCCCACCCCACCCCAAACCCCGGGATGACCTCTCCCAGCCTCTTTATGTAGTTAAATAGCCTGGGGGATAAGATGGACCTTTGCGGCACTCCAAACACAAGAGACCAGGATGCCGAACAAGCATCCCCCAGCACCACCCAGCACCACAATAAAAGTCATTTAAAAAGTTGAAGCCAGTCGTTGCAAGGGAGGCTCTGTCCCATATCAGGACGGGGATTGGTTGGAGGGAGGGAGGCAGTGGCGTTATCCAGGTGGAACGGCCCGGTACGCCATTCCGCTAGTTCTGCGGACGGGCCCGGGCCACGCCGCCTCTCTGGGGGACGGGCGAGCTGCTGCTGGGCCCTCCCTCCCTCCCTCACATCCTGAATCGCTCTGAAATGGAGCGATTTGGGCACTGTGAGGCTCAGGGAGGCGTGGCAGCCCTCCGCCATAGGGGCGGAGGGCTGTCAATCATCCGGGCATTCCGCTTCCTGGCTCGCCCGGATGACATCACTGGAGCTAGGCTGGGGCAGGACTTGGGCAGGATGTGGGCGGGCTCGGGATGTGGCCATACGGCCACATCCTACGCCCGTCTGCAAGGCTGCGTGGTCCCGATTCAGGCTGCGTGGTCTCCTCAAATCTGTGCCCGCTTTTTAGTGGGCATAGATCCGAGGAGCACGCAGTGGAGGCTGGAGCCTCCCCTACAGTAAGGAAGCAAACACTCCCTTGCTGGGGGGGGGGGGCTCCAGCCTCTCCTATGCAATGTCGGATATGGCGCTGCCAAGTCAGCCGCCATTCCGGCGCTGCATAGGGTTGCGCCCTGAGTCACGGGCTGGCGCAACCCATAAGCAGCCTCCGGGGACTCATAAGAACATAAGAACATAAGAAGAGCCCTGCTGGGTCAGGCCAAAGGCCCATCTAGTCCAGCTTCCTGTATCTCACAGCGGCCCCACCACGTGCCCCAGGGAGGCATGAAACAACAAGATCCTGTTGCATCCTGTTGCCACTCCCTTGCACCCGGTACCAGTAGCCCACCACCTTTGTAAGGAGGTTGCACAATCCATCCAATTCATTGCCTATAGCCCACGATGGACCTTTCCTCCAGAAATCTGTCCAATCCCCTCTTAAAGGCATCAAGACCAGATGCCATCACCACCTCCTGTGGCAAGGAGTTCCACAGATTAACTACCCGGTGGGTAAAAAAGTACTTCCTTTTATCTGTTTTAACTCTCCCAACCCTCAGTTTTAGTGGATGCCCCCTGGTTCTGGTGTTTTGAGAGAGGGAAAAGAACATCCCTCTATCGACTTTATCCCTTCCATGCATAATTTTGTATGTCTCAATCATGTCCCCCCTCAGGCGCCTTTTTTCTAGACTGAAGAGCCCCAAACGCTGCAGTCTTTCTTCATAAGGGAGGTGCCCCAGCCCCGTAATCATTTTCGTCGCTCTCTTCTGCACCTTTTCCAACTCCACTATGTCCTTTTTAAGATGCGGCGACCAGAACTGGACACAGTATTCCAGGTGTGGCCTTACCATCGATTTGTACAATGGCATGATAATGTTGGCTGTTTTATTCTCAACCCCTTTTTTAATGACCCCAAGCATGGAATTGGCCTTCTTAATTGCTGACGCACACTGGGTCGACACCTTCATTGAATTGTCCACCAGCACCCCGAGACTCCATGTAAGGCTTTGGGGGCAGTGTGGAGCAATGTGCTGCAAGTCACAGTGGAGCACGAGGTGGATCGCAGTGCTCAAAGATGTGGGAATCCCTGCATTACACTGATGTCTGCCTTGGCAATTGGGCCCAGTCAGCTACCCATAGCCACGGGATAAAAAAGGCATTCAAATCTGCTGCCTGAGACTTCCTGGCTTCTGAAGTGACATGCCAATGGCTGCTTCCCATACCCAACCATGTGCCAGCCTCTGCTCCTGCCACTCTCCAATGCTCTAGCTCAGAGGTTCTTAAACCTTTTAGCACTGGGATCCGCTTTTTAAAATGACAATCTGTCCGGGACCCACAGGAAGTGATGTCATGGCTAGAAGTGCCATCACTGTGACACCAGAGCCTGCTGCTTTCCTGAGAAGGCAGCCATTAGTTGGGTTAGTTCTCTGTCATTTTCCAATAGCAAAATGAAAGACAAAAGCCTATTTACAACCTTGACACACGTGAAACAACTGCACAGCCCTCCCCCTTTTGAGCATCCCATCTTCCCACATTTTCAATAAGGCTGCTCTAGGTGCTAAGTGACCCACCTGAAATTGACACACGGCCCACAGTTTGGGAACCACTGCTCTATCTCTGTCTCTTTCTCAGCACTCTCCTATCTTCCACATTTCCTCTTCGTCTCTGCCTTCCTCTTCCTTTTCAATCCAGGGAGCAAGAGGAGAAGGAGGAGCAGAAGATGCAGGAAGAGATGGGCGCTCCTCCCACCAATCTGCTGCCTGAGGCAACTGCTTCAGTTGGCCTCACAGATGGGCCAGTCCTGGCTGCCACAGCCATCACCATAATAAGATAAGTGGGCATACCAAAATGGAAAGGGGCTCCCTGAAACCTGGAGCTAGCCCTGACTAGACGTGCATATATTTGATGCTCACATAATATGAAAGTAGCAGCAACAGGGTTCATACCTGGGACGTAGCAGCTAATATCTGTCTGAGTTTATAGTAGAAGCTGTCACTGCTCTCGTTGTTGTATTTCTCCAGGGCAACATCCAGCGCGTTTAGCATATCCGGGTCGTCAAATGCAATTTTCCGTGGACAACCAAAACAAGCCAGAGGAGCAACATCTGTTTTTAAAAAAAACCCAGAACACTATACTTTAAAATCAAAGGATAAAAATGTTACAGCCTCTCTGAGTTCACATTATGATGTCATGTGTCTTTTAAAGTCTGTTCCTTCAGATGAATTCCACATGAATCTTTGCTTGTATCTAAGAGCGCAATCCTAACCTGGAGTTAGGCCGACTCAGTTTAGGCCAGCAAAGTTTGGCCAGCACAAGAGACACTGTAAAGTATGTTTGGACCACTCTCGGAGCCAGAGAGGCCAGCACACAAATGTGAGCCATCCTCCCTGATTCCGAGAGTGGTCCAAACATACTTTACAGTGGCCCTTGTGCCAGCCAAACGTGGCTGGCCTAACTGTGACGGCCTAACACAATGAGACTTACTTCTGAGTAGGCATGCCTAGGATTGCGCTAAGACTTGATTTACAGCAGTGTTTCCTATAAATGTTTCTATTACTTGTTGTTAAATCTACTATATCATATATGTTGTTACCTGCCTTTTCAGTAAAAAACCTGCAGTTTACAATACAGAAGCAAGAACATATCATAAAAACAAACCACCATAAAAGACAACCAGAAAATGTCCTTTTATTATTAAAATGCTGTTTGATTTGGACTGTTATCCATTGAGGCCTATTTGTATATAGTATTTGTTTTGCCCTACCACAGATAATTCCTGAAGCAGTACTAATCTGGAAGATCTTTTTTTGATACCAAGTCTTCTGTTTCCAAAACTGTATTCTGGAATGCTGTTGCTAGGTGTCGCTATTTTTCCTGGCTTACGGATTAATTTTCTGTTCTGTAGTGTTGCATTAAGTCCAAACCAAATGTAGCCCACTAATTCGTTCCCATTCAGAGGTGATACAGCACCTAAACCCAGTTAATGTGATGAATCTGTTGATGTGGGGACCTGCATCTTCCCAGTCCTCCCAATCCAATGTTCTGGGTGAATGGAATGGAACAGACAGGTGTGAATTTGCCAGTGTTGTGAAATCCCAAGTGTTTCAGAATCAAGTCTCACAAACCTTCTTGATAATTGCAGTCTTGTGAAGCATACACAAGCATGTTTGAAATGTTTACATAGGCAGTGACTTCACAGTTACCTGCACGCTAGAGAGGAAGAAAGCAAGAAAAAGAAAACAAAGAGGCAATGTGATCATCAGTAAGTAAATAACAATCATCACTATGTAAATCACAATCAACATGTGAAACCCAACCCCTCTCTTTCGGTTCAGAGATCCGGTTTCGCTTCCCAGATCTCCTTTCCACAGCAATGCCTGTTGAAGAGTCCTTAACGCAAAATGCATGGGATGGATACAACAGGTGACAATAAATTAGGGCGCAATCCTAAACTGCACCAGAACAGGCCGGCTGGCGGGCCTGTGCTGTATTCCAGGGCAGCTTGGGAGGCCGCTGGAGCCTTCCCAGGGCAACAGCACATTCATGACCTTGCACCAGAGGAGGCTCTAGCCTCCCCTAGCGGTTCCTTGGACCTGTGCCAGTGAAACTGCAAGCGCAGGTCCAAGGATGCCGCGTGGCCCGAATCAGGGCTGTGTGGCCTGGGGATGGGGCCTTGGATGCGGCCTAACAGCCGCATCCCAACCACCCCCCTCCCTGGGCTGGCACATCCACAGGCCTGTCCACCCCTGTCCAGGTCCTCCATCCTGCCTGCCCTCCAGCGGCGTCATGCAGCTGGAACGCTGGGCGGGAGGAATGGGTGAGCGGCAGCCCGCCTGTTGCGTTCCAGTCCGTTTCGCCGTCTTCCCAGCCCTCGCGGGGAAGACGGCAAAACGGACCGGAACGCAACGGGCGGGCTGCCGCTCACCCGTTCCTCCCGCCCAGCGTTCCGGCTGCATGACGCCGCTGCTGCCCTCCCTCCTCGCAGAACCGCCCTTGGGCCAGCTAGGTTCAGCTGGTGCAAGGTGGCTCCCCATCTTCACTCTCAGGCTGACGATACTCCTTGCGTCGGCCCGAGTGCTGGTCAGGGCTCCCACGTCAGCACTAGTGATGTTGCGGCGGTGCTACAATGTAGTGTCGACGCAACATAGGGTGTAGCATTGTGCCCCCAGTCTCCTACAGCTGCTGGACTTCAGCAGTTTTGTCTGCAGGGGGGCAGAGAAAGTGGCTTGTCTGGTGCCCTCTTGTGAGTTCATCAGGTGGGCAGGATTTCCTTTTGGGTTCACAGTGCGGGGCTGTGAATGCAAAGTTGTATTTCCGAGGTATATTTGTAGATGCTTGCTACTTCTTGGTCACAAGTCCACATCTCTCTGCCCTGTTTCTGACCCCTTTCCCAGAATCCTCAACAAGAAAGAAGAGCGAGTATGCAAAAGCAGAATTATTCAATGTATGCCTGTCCAATTTGTATAATGTATGGTTGGCGATCCTAATATTTGAGTCTCTTTTGCACATGGAATCGTCATGTACTGTATTCCAGGAAGACAGTCTATATAAAGAGAGTCACTTACACCTCCAGGGATGGGTTTGCAGTCTGGTGTCAACTCTGAAAATTCAGCCTTGGAACAATTTGTCTCTTTTATAGAATATTCAAATTTGTATCTCCATCCACTGACCACCTGGAAGAAATATTTAGGAAAGATTTTAAATGTTTCATAAAGTTCCTAGGTGGGGGAGAGAGAGAGAAAAAACCCCAGATTAATAAGGCTGCACACCTGAGAGTAAGACACATTGAATTCAGGATGCAATCCTATACCCACTTTCCTGGGAGTAAGCCCCATTGAACACAATGGGACTTACTTCCGAGTAGAAATGCTTAGGTTTCTGCCCTCAGTGAGATTTAATGCTAAGTAAGACTTGCATAGGATTGTGCTATAAATATGATTGCACTGCCATTATCAACCATGATATTTGTATTTTGCCCAACTTACCATTCAGTAATGTCCAACAGGGTTTTTTTTATTTATGCTATGACTTTGAAAGTGTAATATGTGGGGCACTCCTCACCCCAAACCTGCCTATCTCAGGCCTGAATGTAAAAGTATCCAAACTATTTTCTTCTGTAAAATTAAGACGAATAATTAGTAGCACATACACACCTGTCTTTGGGCGTTTGATATTTCTCCAACATCAAAATAAGAAGGGTGTTCACTTTGATTGTTAAATTGCTGTATGGTATATCTCACAATGGGCAGTAGATCCGAACTTTCATTGGTCATAGGGTACCAACAACCCAGGCATACAGCAATGGATGTGAACACCTTCTCTGGAGCTGAAAAATAAACACACTGTGTCCATTTCAGTAAACACATGAAGCACTTGCTGTGGACTCAGACCATCTATTCAATTGAGAGTGCGATCCTAACCTGGAGTTAGGCTGGCACAGTTAGGCCAGCAAAGTTTGGACAGCACAATGGACACCGTAAAGTATGTTTGGACCACACTTGGAGTCAGAGAGGCAAGCACACAAATGTGCACCATCTTCCCTGACTCCGAGTGTGGTCCAAACACACTTTACAGAGGCCCTTGTGCCCAGTGGCGTCTCTACAGGAAGGGCAGAGCTCTAAGTTTTGCAAGGAGCCTTACCCTGTCATATAAATCCCTCCTCTCCCTTGCTGCTGTAGCCAGTAAGCAACACCAAGATGTTACTTTTCCCTTTGAGGGTTGGCTAAAACGGTGCAGGAAAGGAGTGATTTCCACTGCAAGGTAAGGCTTCTTGCAAAACTTAGAGCTCTGCCCTCCCTATAGAGACGCCACTGCTTGTGCCAGCCAAACTTTGCTGGCCTAACTCTGTGCTGGCCTGACTCCAGGTTAGGATTGCGCTCTAAGGCCCAAATCCTAACCAACTTTCCAGCACTGGCATAACTGTGCCAATGGGGCATGTGCTGCATCCTGCAGTAGAGCAGTATTCACGGAGACCTCCTCAAGGTAAGGGAATGTTTGTTCCTTTACCTCAGAACTGCACTGCCCTTACCCTAGTGCTGGAGACTTGATTAGGATTGTGCCCTAAGTGTCCTTGGCAACTTTAAATAAAAGTTTGCAAGTTCAATCCATTTTATTGCCTCTGTTAATCCTGGCTGGTGCCTGAATTAATGAGCGATTGCTTCTGGGATATCACCTGGGGTTCTGCACATAGGCAGACATACTGTTGGTGAATAATGGTAAACCATGCATAAAATGCATTTTTAAAAAAGCACAGCATCTTGTGTCATTTTCACTAAACATCTCCCAATGACTAGGGGTATTTTTGGGGGTATTTTAACACCAAAAAGGCAGTGTATTGTATTTTAAGCAAAAAACAAAACAAAACACCAGCACCTTTATCAGTGACTCACTTTTCAATTTGAATCTTTCTCTGTGCATACTGAATTCACGCCTTTCAAACCTGGGAGCGATGCTCCCATGCCAGTTTTTTCTGGGGCTTCTTTTGTGACATTTATCAATACGGGGCGGTTACTTCGGCCAGTCCTAGTTATTGTTTTCTCTGACTTGAGAAACTTGAAGCTTTACGTACCTCGGAGAATGGTGCATGTCTGTGTAACAGTGGAATCGCGATTGATATAATGAACTTTGGCTACACAACGACCCGAGTCCTACAACAGAACAGGAAACATACATTCAAAGGCAACAGTTTGCTTTTACCTAACTCATCTTGAAATCTAGTTGCGCTGTATTTCTCATGCACTTTCTGAGATGAGTGGGAACAGGAGGAAGCTCCAGCCTCTCCTAAACAGCGCCGGATATGGCACTGGCTCGTCGGCCTCGTCAGTCCGACGCTGTTTAGGATTGCGCCCTAAAATCCAGGCGCGCCTGGAGGCCCGAGCGCGCCCCATGGCAGGCACTGAAACTGCGCCCCCCATGTTGCCCCGCCCCACGGGTCACTCAGACACACCTCCCTTACCCCGGAAACGCTCTATTTCTGAGCGTAAGGGAAGAGTGGGCGGGTGGGAGGGCCAAAAACCGTGCAGTCTCTCCTGGACCGAATGCAATGGCGCCCCGCTGCTGTCCGGCCATGCCCATGGCTCGTGCCATGGGGTGCTACAGGTAAGATACACGCCTGCTTAAATCTCATTAATGTCAATGGGCCTTAACCGTAAGTAACTTTCTTTGGACTACAAACCACCGTGGCCTGCAATATTTGTGCAACCATACAGTTTATTCTTGGCACTCGCGATAAGGACCGCCCTGATGAGCATGAGCATCCTTGTGCACTGATTGGTGCCAATGCACACCACTTTTCTGTGTGCTGTTCTATGTCTAATCACAGACACATACCTGTTAATACATGGTTGCTCCTGCTAATTAGGCAAGAGGCACTTTTTCAAGTGGTGTTCCTGTTATATTTAGCAGGGGGAGAGTAATTGTCCCTCTTCACCCCCGTGCAGTGTCATTCCTAGTGGCTGTTACTGGTGGCTCTTGTTTAGATTGTGAGCCCTTTTGGGGCAGAGAGCCATTTAACTTTTGCCTGTAAACCTGTCTTGTTGAAAAGTGGTATATAAATACTGTTTGATTTAATTGGATCTGATCCTGCCCACTCACCTAGCACAGGTCAGATGCTCTCGTATCTGCCCTCCTGGTGCCCTCCTTCCTGGCATCTTCCACCTGAGTTTGCATAGATACGTACATACAGTATGTCTATTTTAAATGGAAATAGAGGTACTTACAGCCTCTGAGTCATACCCACACTCCTGCCAGTGCCCGCTTCCAACAGCACAAGAGGTTTCTTTTAGTCGATACGTCACCTGCAGATTTGTGCCGGGGCCTTCCTGGGGAAAACATGATGTAAGAGAGTGGTTCCCAACCTTTTTTTGCACTGGGACCCCCTTCTTAGGTATGATAACCTGTTGGGTCCCCCTTAAGACCTAGGGCCAGAAGTGATGTCATTAAGCAGGAAGTGATTGTTTTTAATAAATCACATTTTTTTTGAAAGCTGAAAGAATGCCACATCCTTTTTAGAAGGTTCTGAGTGCTTTAAGACGCCATAAGGCCGTATCCAAGGCCTCATCCCGAGGCTGCGCACTGTTTAGCAGGCGCAGGTCCGAGGAGTCCATAGGGGAGTTTGGCGCCCTTGCTGCGGGGAGGCTCCAGCCTCACCGAAGGAGTGCTGGATATGGTGCTGGCCAGCCAGTCCTGCCATTCCAGTGCTGCTTAGGATTGTGTTGTAAGTGACCTTTGAAATTTGAGTTCAGTGATTGATTCAGAACTGAGAACAATTGCACAGAACACGTTGTGGCTTCTCTATGCCATTGCTGATCATGGTGGTGAAGCCACATTTTAGATAGTCTTCAGAATATTTATGTTCCTCTTCCCGGTGTGCTGAGACTCACCAAGGCATGCACATGGAAGGCATGACATGCCCACTTGGAAAGGGGCCTGGGAGAGACTTCATCATATGCATACGAACACACCAAGACAAGCCCGTCGCAAGGCTAATTTTCCTCATAGCCACAAGCATTGAGGAACTGGTAGTTGAATGGGGAAGCCTCTTCCCTAGCCAAAATGAAGCTTCCAAGATGGTGGTGGTGCCCAGTTTTCTAAGATGGCTGCCCCAAGCTCTTTGTGTCCCCCTGTAAATCAGTTTGCGGAACCAGTAATATAAGAACCAGTAATATAAGAGATGAAACTACACATTTCTGGAAGGGAGAAGGATTTCTGAATGACATATTATGAGGCGTTTCAAATTGTCTCAGAGGAGGCCTGTTCCCCACCATCACAACAGAGTAGAGCCCAGGAATCCCGAGCCAATAACTGAAACTGTTTCACACACACACACACACACACACACACACACACACACACACACACAC
>JAJKFI010000044.1:18312-42613 GCA_029204185.1 Lerista edwardsae | reverse complement strand
CACACACACACACACACACACACACACACACACACACACACACACACTGCAGGTTTTGCTGCAGGGGTACAAGAGACAGACATATCAACATCAAACGCTAGACAGAACAGAAAAGTCTTGAGCCCTCGTCTAAATGCCATGAGGGATGAGGAAGATTTTAGATCCCCCGGTATGGAGTTCTATAATTGTGGTGTCACTACTGAAAAGACTTGCCCCCGTGCTGTCAACCCCCTAACTTGGAAGAAAGATGGCACTTGCAGGAAGGACCCTTCAGATGACATAAGAGGGCAAGCCAGAATGTAAGGGTGAAGGCCTTTAGGTAACTTGGACCTGAACTGCGAAGGGCTTTAAAGGTCAAAACCAGCACCTTGAATTGGGCCCGAAAATGAATGGGCACCCATTGTAATGATAATAATTGTAAAAATAATAATTGTAATGCGTAGTGACCATATTAAAAAGAAACATCTTCATTTCAAGTGGTCACTTTGTTGAATGACTTCTGCTGTCATTGGTTTCTCTTGCCCTCCCCATCTCAACTGGGCCTTGTCAAAGTCCCCTGTATGATGTGGAGGCCCCATCAATGCACATTGGCAGCTGTGGAGGGCAGAGGAAGGCCAGAAGTAGGGAAGTGGCAACAAGATGCAGGTATCTAGTTGTCTTGTGTGCTCCCTGAGGCATCTGGTGGGCCATTGTGAGATACAGAAAGCTGGACTAGATGGGCCCTTGGCCTGATCCAGCAGGGCTTTTCTAATATTCTTAAGGCCCAGATTGGGCTGCGTTATGTGCAGTGGTATTGAATTTACCTCAGAATGCCAGGTGCAAGGGAGTGGCAACAGGATGAAGGCAGCCTATTGTCTTGTGTGCTCCCTGAGGCATCTGGTGGGCCACTGTGAGATACAGGAAGCTAGACTAGATGGACCTTGGCCTGACCCAGTGGGGCTGTTCCTATGTTCCTACAAGTACATGCCTGAAGAGGAGCATCTGGTTCTGATGGCTGTCCAAGAGAAATGCTGTGGAGAATCTTGACTAGCCACCAGTGTGTTTACCTCAGAATTTACCTCAGAATGCCAGGTGCAAGGGAGTCGCCAACAGAATGCAGGCTTCTTGTTGTCTCATGTGCTCCCTGAGGCACCTTGTGAGCCATTGTGAGATACAGGAAGCTAAACTAGATGGGCCTTTGGCATGATCCAGTGGGGCTCTTCTTATGACAGAAAGCTGCTTGAGCGCTCCTTCCTCAGCATCACTGGCAGTGCTGAGGAAAGTGTCCTCCAATCACTCCACCTCCTTTCCTCGACCCATCAATTGACCATCATAGGCGATGTCTGAAGGGATTGGGCATAAGGGGCACTGTTTATAGGTGACACTGCTCATTTCTAAAAGATAGGTCTGTGAAAGTGGGAACCTTGCTCTACCTCTGCCAGTGGCTCCCAAACTGTGTACAGCAGCTCTCTGGGGTGCTGTCAAAACCAGCCAGGGTCACAGTAGAACACACTTTTGTTTTCTTGTGGCTATGGCAGGGAATCATGGCCAAAATGGTGCACTTCCCAATTTTGGCTAGAAGTACTATGGGAGCATGTGCCACTCTAGTTCATGACTCTCTCTATGTTCCCTGTGTCATAGCAGCTCCGCTCCGATTGGTTGAAGCGGAAGGTGGGAGTTCTGAGCACCAAGTTCAAAAAGTTTGGAACCGCAGTCCTTGGCCAATGAGGTTCAGCATACCACATTCTGCCCCCAGGACGAGGGTGACAGCCCAATCTATTCACAACACCTCTTTGGTGATTACTATGATGTTCTGCACCACTGGTTGGAAACTGGAGGGCAGGGAGGCCGTAAAAAGGCTTAAGGTTAACCCAGAGAAGACTGGAGTTCCAGTGGGCTGAGGGAATGGCCTGTCCTGGATGGGGGCCACACTCCCCTTCAAGAAGGGTTTGGAGTTTGGGGAGATCCCGGATCCAGGTCTCTTTTACAGACACCTGGACCAGCTAGGACAAGGAGCACCACTTGATGTGCCAAGTGCCGTTCCTGAAGAAGTCAGGCCTGGTCACGGCAATTCAAGTTCTGTTCATTTCTAGGCCGCGAGGCCTTCAGTGAGGAGCTGCCCTTGAAAATGGTGGAGAAGCTGCAGCTGTCGGAACACGTGGCAGCCCATCTGTTGGCAGGAGCAGCTTGTTGGGAAAAAGACCACCCACTTGGCACAGCCTTCCCTGGCTGCCAACCTCTTTCCAAGCCCAGCTCCAAGTGCCTACGTGGCTGGGGGCCTGGGTACCTGAAGGCCCACCTTGTTCCATAGCCGCCCCCCTCGAATACTTCACAGGTTCAGGTATCTGACCTCTCTGAGATTTGGCAGGCTTCCACAAGCAGCTGGGCTTCCTTGGTAGCAACAGAACAGAAGCCCCCTGGAATGCCCCTCCTGTGGCTGTCAGACAAGACCCCACGTTGTGAAGCCCCCTCCCCATATTGTGCACTTTCAGGCATGCTTTAAAAACCCTACGCCCTCTAGTTGGATTTGGAGGCCAAGAGCATCCAGCCCAGGGGAATTATGTTTGACACCCCTGGTTTATGCTGAAATAAATGGGTAGTCTCAGAGATTTTGCAAGGCAATGCTGGACATTCAGAACCTCCTGTGATTGGAAGGAAGATTTGGCTATGCTTAGTCCTTAAGAAGCCACAACATTTTGTGTTTTCTTCTTGCAGGACAGTATGATTTCAGACAGAGCACATATTTGAAAAACTGCAAACAACTGTATTCCAAAGATGCACACTCCTGGCACTCTTGGCACACACCCAGTCTGAGCTCTCTGCAGTGAGTATCACCAATGCACTAGAAATGTTCACTATGCAGAATCATGCTGGAGCTCACTTCATTTTATTCTGATTAGTTTTTTTAAATATCAAAGAGAGCCAATTATATGAGAGAAAACGAGGCAGTGCAATGAATCGGCAGTCGTCATGAATGTGCCCTGTTCTACAAACTATTTCTTCTTACATCGATGCTGTGCAAAATGTACTTACTGTTTCTCTGGCTTCAAGGACCTGGACGAGAGCAAACTGGTTGCCCTCTCTTCTGTCATTATACGCCCGCAGTGCTAAATCCACAGCCTTGAAGACTTTAGGGTCATCGCAGTCTACCTCTTCCCCTTCAAGGAATTTGGCTTGGCAGCAGCAGAAGCTGAGAATCAGCAGAATGAAGAGTTCCATCCCTGAGCAAAGAGTCTCTTTCTGCTCTCTGGGGAGAAGATTATCTTTGCAGGTAGAGATGGAGCAGCCTGTTCTTGTTCTAAGGAGAAGAAATCAAGCAAAAACAGAACGTGGGCAGGAGAACTATATGGACTCTTGTCCCATTCTGTGTACAGTGCAAACAACCTTGGGTTTAGCCAAACATCTGTTTAGCCAAACATCGTTTTCTAATGCTACACCATTACGACACTAAGTTTGCCCACCTGCCATTCAGGTTACAGAACAACTGTGAGGCTGCCAGGTCCAAAGGCAGATTGCCAGCTCTGGGTGGGGTTCTGTACATTCTAGAACGTTCTGCCCTGATGCAGCACAGACTGAATGTCTTGATTTTGAAATTCCCTCCTGAAAATGGACAGCGTGTATCTCAAAACAAAATGATCACAAACCTCTGGGAAATCAGAACGTGTTACGTGGAATGGGGTGGTGGTGGAGCCCAGCAATGACCCAGAGGAGGTGCAAGGTCTAGAAACCCATGACCACATGGGAAATCTTGGCCCCTAGAGGGAAATCGTGTGGTTGAGTGGATGCAGTTTTCACTTTTCACTAGGGAGATCGTTACACATCCACAAAGGTCACAGGTGCCCTTGTGCCATCCATCTCATTCCAGCCCCTCTTAACTTCACCATCTTTGCTTGAAGATAAAATGGGGATAGAAGGAGACCATGTTTGCTTTCAAACATGTGCAAAATGTATAAATCCAGAGACCTAAAATGGGCACTGTGCACAGAGACCACTGGGCAACTGTGTCCTGCTCAAATGTGCCTTAGTAGCAGGAATGTCCCCTACTAGCAGGGATAAGAGAGACAGAGGCAAGAGATGCAGTGTGTGGGGGTGTGGGGGAGGGAGGCCTCCCCAGGGGATGTCTGGCTCAGTCTTGGTGGTCATGGCTGTCTCAGCTCTCTTTTTTTGAGCCCAGCCAGCCATGACCACAAAGACTGAGCCAGAGGTTTTGTGATGCAGAGGTCTTGTGGTACGGAAGCCCAGGATGTAGATATGGACCTACCACAGGCATCTGGTCAGAAGCTCTCCAGGGAAACACCTGCAGCCCAGGCAGCATCTGCTCACCTGGGGAAGGGGCTGAACTAGTCTGCCAACGGATCCTGAGCCCATTCCTAGGAGATACTGAATTGGGCCTTTAACCCAGCAGACAGCGTGAGGCATAAGGTACACTGGGGGATCAGGACCTCCACAAAGGGCACCAAGCGAGCCACGCCAAGGGGGAGGGATGGCATTGAGGGAGGGGCACCCAGCAGCTTTCTCTCCCGCTCTCTCCATCCAGGAATGGGCTTCCTCAGCACCAAGGAAGCCCAGTGGCAGGTAGGGAGGGCGGGGCAAGGCAGCAATAGCATGAGCTGCCCCAGCAAGCAACCTGAGCCACCCTTGCCCACACACCGCTCCTTAACATGGTAATGGCTCCTAGTACATGGTAGGGTGTGCGCCAGGACAGTAAGGTGGAAATTGGGAAGTGAGAAAAAGAAGGCAACAGACCAGGAAGACCCCCTTCGCTTAGAGAACTGCTGGGTGATGTGGTTTCCTGCTCCACACTGTAGTGTGTGTTGTCGAGGAGTGCGGTGTGTAGGACCATGTCAACTGTGTTCCAGTCTAATAGTGCCCAAGTATCTTTGGTGCTCTTCTCAGGTGCTAGAGGACGTGTGTGGGCAGCAGCATCGCCTGTGATCAGCAGGCAGTAGAGATCGGCCAGGCCTGGTGTAACTGTTAGGAGCCTGGCTTTCGGCCCACAGAGACAAAAAGGGCCAAACTAAAGCATGAAGCATCAGAATGCAGGGCTTGTGGTCCAGACAAAGCCCACAAATTTTTGGTGCTGTTCTCCCTGTTCCCCAAATAAAAGAAACCATAATGTAGTATTTTCTATATATGGATATTTTATTTTTCTGAGTCACAGGGGAAGTAGTGACTACGTGTTTATGTAATTACAGAGGCTTTCATTTAAGGAAAATGCATTCACTGTGTAGGCTGAGGTGGATATAAAGCTAAAACACGTAGTGGATCATCTTTGGCGTCCCCTGGACATGATTTGGAAAGGATTTCAGGGAAAGGCTGAACTACTGACTTCTCATGTGGGTCTTTGGAGGGGAAAGGGTGCCTCTTGTGACATCTCTCGGAGCTGCACAGATGGTCAGGGAAGTTTGCACTGGGGGCTTGAAGGACATCATCTTTACTCAAAACCGGAATTCGATACACTGAACCAATTTCATTCTTATGGAAAGATCCAGGATCTCTGAGTGAATCTGAACCTTCTTCTGGGTAAGAGCCTTTTTCTCTTTCCTCTGAGGTTCGGTTACACTTCCAGTCATGATGGTGTCTATGCCAGGAGCCATGTTTGTTACACCTCTGACATGATGGTGATGGAGGATCATGTGGTCTACCAGGAGGAGGACCAGGCGGAGGAGGACCAGGTGGAGGTGGGGGATATTTACTAGGGGGTAGATGGTGCGGGCCGCCAGGGGGAGGAGGAGGGTAATGAGGTCCAGGTGGAGGGGGAAGGTCAGGATATCCCTCTTGGCTGTCTTCAGTGGAATTGTGGTGGCCAATGGGCCCTTTAGGGTGAGAATGGTCAGGACATGGTGGGCATCCATGGCCATGTCTATGCCCATGATGACGTCCAAAGCCATGGTGGTGGTGATGGTGGTGGTGGTGGTGTGGACGACGATTATGATGATGACAACATCTGTGCGGTAAACCAGGAGGTGGATATCTGCATCCATGTCCAGACGCTTCACCTTGAGGATGGTGTTCTCCTAAGTCATGGTGGTAGTGGTGGTCGTCCTTTCCATTAGCAAACCATTTGGAACATAACCATCATTGAAGTGTGCATCGCAAATGAGAAAGCAGGAAACAATAACAACAACGAGTTACTCACCACCTCTTTGCAAGTGTGCTTGCTGTCCTACCTGTGAATGTACACAGTTCATTCAGAGGCAGATCTAAGGGAGGGCAGAGCTCTAAGTTTTGCAAGAAGCCTTACCTTGCAGTGGAAATCACTCCTCTCCTGCACCGTTTTAGCCAATCCTCACAGGGAACAGCAACATCTTAGCATTGCTTACTGGCTACAGCAGCAAGGGAGAGGAAGGATTTACGCAACAGGGTAAGGCTTCTTGCAACACTTAGAGCTTTGCCCTCCCTGTAGATCCGCCTCTGAGTTCATTTTGCCATAAAAGAGTGTAAGGCTTCTCCTTACACCCATTGAAGGGGTTGAGTCAGCATCTCTAAAGATTCCACTTCATGCTGTTGTTTTTCAGGTCCAGCATTGCTCTCAATGTGATTCTGACCTATCTCCTGGAGAGTACATGCCAGTGCCACATTCTCTTGGCATTGGCCAGTGCAGGCATATAAACTCTTGTCCTAAAGTGTCAGAACCATCCAGAGACAGTTTGATACAACAGCAGTGGTGTGGAAAAAAAACCCAAGTGGGTGCTCCTGGTTCAATACAATTTCCCTTGTGAGTCTAATGTGTAGACCAGCCCTGGTTTGAATGTTTGATGGCCCCAGAGCATGGCTTGTGGATGCATGATGCAACCAACTGCTGAAGTGAAACAAGTCTAGTGTCTGGACTGTGGAAAAAGTGCATGGTTGTCAACACCACAGCACAGTTGCCCAGGATGATGTTTGTGTAATTAGAGCTGGAGCAAATCTGGATGGTTGACTGCTCCTGATTTTAGAAGTAGGCTACCTCAGAATGCCAGATGCAGGGGAGTGGTAATGCGACGGAAATATCTTGTTGTGTCCTCCCCGAGGCATTTGGTGAGCCACTGTGAGATATTGGAAGCTGGACTAGATGGGCCTTTGGCCTGGTCCAATGGGGCTGTTCCTATGTTCCTATGAGTACATGTCTGAAGAGGAGCATCTGATTCTGGTAGCTGTCCAAGAGAAATGCTGTGGGGAATATTGACTGGCCACCAATGTGTTTACCTCAGAATTTACCTCAAAATGCCAAGTGCAAGGGGGTGGCAACAGAATGCAGGCAGCCTGTTGTCTTGTGTGCTCCCTGAGGTATCTGGTGGGCCATTGGAATACAAGAAGCTGGACTAGATGGGCCTTTGGCCTGATCCAGAACATACTTATGTTCTTATAAGCCACTTCCGGGTTGTGCCAGAGGCTTTAAAAAAAGCATTCCATTTAAGGACCAGCTGAAAGGCCCATTTCCTATTCTGTGATCCACATCCATGCTGCCTTCCCATATAAAATGCATGGACTTTAGCCAATTTGTAGGGCAATGATTGGCTACTTACAGGAATATCGTAGATTTCACAGGACTGCGCTTCAGCCACATCTCCCTCTTCTTTGCCGTAGACTATTCTTCCAGTGCAGAATCCCCTGCGCTGTGTAGGGAAAGAAAACAGCCACACATATTGGGTTTCTGACTTGGATGGTGATACAGTACTCAGCTGGGTCCTTTTTCCAATAGCAAAGAAATAAAGCCTATTTACAACCTTGACACAAGCAAAACAACCACACAGCCCTCCCCCTTTCCAGCATCCCATCTTCCCGGATTTTCAATATGGCTGCTCTAGGTGCTTTGTGACCCACCAGAAATTGGCTCGTGACCCTATCCCATAGTTTGGGAATGACTGTTATAGAGGTTTCTCCTTAATTCTACTTCCAGCCGACTCCTGATCTGCTAAAGTGCAGCTGATCAACTTTTTGGTAGTTTGGACTGGTCTCTGCAGTTATGTGTTTTGGCCCCCTTTAGTCCACATTTCCATTAAGCTACTTATCTCTCAACTTACCGCATTGTTGCTAGGCAGAAATTCACATTCTGATGCATTTGTGAGAAGACTGTTGTTGGGGCACTTGGTTTCTTTGATAATAAATTCTATTACATATCCTGTATAAGATGCCTCCTGCATAGAACAAACCATATATTAAAACTCTTATCTAGAAAAGGAAAAGGAAAAATAGAGAGGAAGTTAAAACATTAAGGACTCTCCCAAGAACAGAAACTGACATCGGGGCAATTCAGAGAGGCTATTCAAGGGGCAATTATTCACTAGTAATCCCCAGCGGATGGTGACTGCAGCCATGAAATTAAAAGACGTTTACTTCTTGGGAGGAAAGCTATGGCGAACCTAGACAACTTCATAAAAAGCCGAGACATCACCCTGCCAACAAAGTTCACATAGTCAAAGCTGTGGTTTTCCCAGTAGCAATGTATGGCTCTGAGAGCTGGACCATAAGAAAGGCAGAGCGCCGAAGAATAGATGCTTTCGAATTATGGTGTTGGAGAAGACTCGTGAGAGTCCCCTGGACTGCAAGGAGATCCAATCAGTCAATCCTCCAGGAAGTCAAGCCTGATTGCTCCCTGGAAGGACAAATCCTGAAGCTGAAGCTCAAATACTTTGGCCACCTCATGAGAAGAGAGGACTCTTTAGAACAGACCCTCATGCTGGGAAAGATTGAAGGCAAAAGGAGAAGGGGGTGGCAGAGGATGAGATGGTTAGATAGTGTCACCGAAGCGATGAACATGAAATTGGGCGAACTCAGGAAGCTAGTAGAGGACAGGGAGGCCTGGTGTGCTGTGGTCCATGGGGTCGTGAAGAGTCGGACATGACTTAGCGACTGAACAACAACAACAATCCCCAGCTGAGATCAACCAGAAGCAATTAAATATGTTAGGCCTGCAAACAACAGACATACCAGCAACTCTCACTGAATGGAACTGACTTGTGAGTAGGAGAATCTTGGCCATGTGGAAGGGGTCATCATTGCTGGATAATATAGATCACTAGTGATGGTATTAAGTAGTGTGTGGAACCTCACTTGGCATCCTGCTTGCAGCCAATTGCAGAAAAGCAATCCTTCAACTGTGCTGAAGAGCTCTAAAGTAGAAGCACCCCTAATGTGGACATGATGTAACGATGTCAGCATCTGCAATGGAGGTGCAGCAGCGGTGTGGGCAGTACTCACAATATCTGGGCAACTGGTGTGATTAGAGCTCCCAAATCATGTTAATGGTGGGACATGTAGCCCAACCACATATAACTGGGATGGTTTTCTTGTGGATTTTATACACCACTAGTAACAGGCAACGTGAGCCATGGAATGTGTGGCATCAAAAGTTGTTCTATCTGATTGAAAATTTCACAGGTTTTCCAAGAGTGCAAGGGTACCTACCGCCTTAAACACTTTTTGGACTTTCTCCACCTTGAAATTGCTTGTCTCTTTGCTGTTCTGCTGGTGCAACTCCAAGATCCTCTTGGCCTCTCCTACATGCTGATCGACATCTTCTACGACGGTGATTCTAACTGGACAGTCTACACACTTGTATAATTGTGGCGGGACTGTGGAAAAAGTGCATGGTTGTCAACACCACAGCACAGTTGCCCAGGATGATGTTTGTGTAATTAGAGCTGGAGCAAATCTAGGATTTGGCAACATTTCAAACATTTGAGACCCAAATTCCAAGCTCTAAAACAGTGGTCAGGGAACAGGGGTAAATTACCCCAAATGGGGTAAAAATGAAATTCCTGGGGGTAATGGACAGTCACGCTGTCGAGACACAGCCGGGCATGCATATGAATCTATATGCATGCCCGGCTGTGTCTTGGCAGCGCGACCATCCATTACCCCCATTCCGGTTCCGTCGCCGGATGGCTGGCTCCGTTTTTGTTTGTTTGTTTTGCTCCGCCCTTTACAACTTCATATTTACATAGCATTAATTAAGCTCATTAATTAATCAAATAAAAAGCAATGGGTTCCAATATGTAATTTTTTTTCTTTTGTTATGGCGCGCGGGGGGGGGGTGTAATGTTGGCGTATCTAAATATATTTTGGGGTAAAAGGTAAAAAAGTTCCCTGACCCCTGCTCTAAAAAGATCAGTTTATTCTTGTGATTTTTGCTTTTAAAAATATGTTTCTTGTTAATAGTGTTAGGTTTCCTAATTCTAGATGTGTACCCTAATCCTGTACATATTTATCTGGCAATAAGAGCTATTTAATTAAAGGGGCTTGCTCCCAAATATATGGAATTGCAACTGGGCAGCCCAATTCTAAACCAGCTTCTGCTGGTGGAAAGTGCATGCATGCTGTTGCAAACATGCCTTAAGGCATGTTTCGACTGCATGAAGGCCAGTGCCACTGGCAGAGAGGCATGTGCCAGCAGGCTTCCTCCAGTGTTAGAGCGGCGCCTACTGACCAGGGTAAATCAGCGGCATCATGCAGCCGGAATGCTGGGCGGGAGGAACGGATGAGCGGCAGCCCGCCCGTTGCGTACCGCTCCGGGCGGGCTGCCGCTCACCTGTTCCCCCCGCCTAGTGTTCCGGCTGCATGACACCGCTGGGGTAAATCCTACGCCAAGGTGCAGGGAGATGGGCAGAACAGGGTGGGTGTGGAGGGGGTGTTTCTGGGCAGGAGGAGGGTGTGGAGGGGGCAGATCAGGCTCAAGAGGGTGTGGGGGACAGCAGAAGAGGCATCCACGGCATCCTAGCCCCCATCCCAGGCCTGAAAACTTGACACAGGTACACTCAGTTCTGTGCAAGGGAATGTTCCCTCATCACAAGGAGATCTCCAGCTCAGTAGCGTTCCTAGAGGGGGGAGCAAAATGGGAAGTTTTGCAGGAGCCTGAGCTCCTGGGGTAAAGTGGCCCCTCTGCTTGGTGAAGGGAGTAGAAATATAATTTCAAACAAGCCCTTAATGATGGTAGAAGATACCAGCGATGCCTCACCCGGATTTAGTCAGAGAGAGGCAGGGAAAGAGAGCAAGAAACTACTCTAGATAAATGATAAAGGTAAAAATACTATCTGAGAAGAATGCAAGATGGTCCTGCGATGGAGGCTGGGATGAAACTGTTGCATGCATCCTGAGTCTTGACAGATCCAGTATTTCCACATAACATAAAAGTAGCCCAGTTCCCTGCATTTCTCTGTAGTGAACAGGTAAGTTGGCAACCACTTTATGTACCAGACGCAGATACCTGGGCTCACAGTGCAGTTGTATCCATACAGTTTTTCTTCCTCAAAACCTTGGGTTATATACACAATGGCTTTACATTGTCCAAAGTCCTAGAAAAAAAAAAGAAAAAAAAAAGCAGGTATCTCCAAGCGACTGCAAAAGTGGACACAATTCAGAAGAATTAAGGAAAGGCTTTTCCACTGGGTAATATTTGATGCCTGGTTTACTAACATAGCACATGAAAGGATTCATTTATTTGTGAAAAATAACACGTGCAGCTTGAATGAATGAACCCATTGATGTGCTGCAGATGCCAAGGATGACACCATCCAATCTTCCTGAGATGTTCCCACTTGACACCTGAACACCTTGTATACTCTGTCTCTACTACTGGGGTATTATTGCCTCCTGTCACAATGTGGAAGTTTTTTTTTCAATTTGCAATGTGACACTTTGTGATTGTGTCAACCACTGTCTGATGGATAATGCATGCATACGCTAGAGTGGAAATCACACACATTCAATTTTGGGCAAGACTACAAAACTGGATTCCAGAAGTCCAAATTCCCTTTGGATTTTTTTAAGGATGTGATCCTAACATGCGCTGGAACAGCAAGGCTGGCGGGTCTGAGCTGTATCCAGCTCAAGCTGGAGGCGGTAGAAGCCTCCATGGGGCACGTTCATGCTCTTACCCCGGGCAGGCGCCAGCTGATCCTATGGGTTCCTCAGCTCTGAGCTGAGGATGCAGCACAACCTGAATTGGCCGCACCCAGCGATGGGATCTGTAAATTGAGAAGGGGAACGCTGGGCGGGATTACGCGGGACTTCCACGTGATTGGCTGCCCGTCCGCAGCGTTCCACGGCTGCCCTGGCCTCGGGGGGGCTGCCCCAGGTTGGCGCGCCTCACCGCTGCTCGCCCAGGCACCCAGCGCCCCCCCCCACCCGTCCTCCGTGGCGAGCAGGAGCCCCCCTGAGGCCAGGCCAGCTGCGGAACGCTGCGGACGGGCTGCCAATCATGTGTAAGTCCCGCCTATGTCCCGCCCAGCGTTCCCCTTCTCAATTTGCAGATCCCATTGCTGGCCGCATCCCAACTCAACCTGCCTCCTGGCCCGCCTACCTCCCACCCGGAAACACTCTTGCACCAGCCAAACTCGGCTGGTGCAGTAGCGGCAGAATGCGGGCTTCAGCCGGTGCTGTTGGGCCGACATTGCTGCTAGCGTTGGCCCAACTGCAGCAGCGTGGATGCGAGGCAGCGGCGTCATGCTGCCGGAACGCTGGGCGGGAAGAACGGGTGAGCAGCAGCCCGCCTGTTGTGTACCGCTCCGTTTCGCCGTCTTCCCCGCCCCCGCGGGGGCAGGGAAGACGGCGAAACGGAGCAGTACGCAACAGGCGGGCTGCCGCTCACCCGTTCCTCCCGCCCAGCGTTCCGGCAGCATGACGCCGCTGATGCAAGGGTGCTGGTTGGCGCTCTTGTGCCATAGGCCGACACTAGAAGCCATTGGATTGCACCCGGAAAGTATCATTTCAAAAAGAGAATATAATTTAATTCAGCTAGGTCTGATTCAGTGAGAGGAGGACGATCCACATGCAGCAACATAATTCTATATATGATCTGGCCAAGCTGCATTGGCAAGGAATTGCTCTGTGTCACTCGCATGGCTGAGGTGAGGTGTCACATGAACTCAGGCAGCACTCTTCTGAGGGGTGGCAATGCCCCCCCCACAGCAGCCACCAGGGGCCTGCCCCCCTCACCCCCTCTAAACACGACTGGCGCTCAGCACCCAGAGGGTGTTCTGAGATCTTCAGGAGGCCATAGAAAGTCACTTCTGGTTTTTCGGGAAAACTGGAAGGGAAGTAAAATATCACTTTTAGGGCCTTAGAAGGCCTTCTGGGGCCCAGGAATGATCACCCTCTGGGTGCACAACTCCTGTTTGGGGCTGGGGGGGGTGCTGGAAGGTGTGCCCTGGGGTAGCTTGCTTCCTGCTATCCCGCTGCTCTGTGTTTATTTATGTCTGGTGGCCCAGACAGTGCCCAATCCAGAGAGCTCTGATAGTGCAGCAAACTCTGTGCCTGCTTTTATGTTCCTTGGCCCTTGTCCAGCTTGGCTCTCGACTAGCAGCAGATAACAACTAGGGGTCCCAGATGGGGATGCATCTCTCCTCTGAATCAACAGGCATGTCCAGCCAATTCAGTATAGTAGGAACAGGAAGGGACAGTGGCCCAGTGATGAAGCTCATGTGTTGCATGCAGAATGCCCCAGATCCAGCCCCTGACATCTCTAGGTAGCACTGCACAAACTATGTTTATTCATTTACAGTGTATAACTTCAAACACTGGCAGCTGGGCAGTTGGCCTTGCCCTTTGCTTTTGTGGGGTTTGAAACAAACAAAATCCCTGCCAGTCTTTTCCTGGTTGGATAGCAATGCTATTCCGCATCCACATTGATTGCACACGTGGAATTCTATTTCTGCATATGGATATGCAGAAATATTTGCATATTTCTGGAGAAGGGGGTGGAAAGCAGTTCGGCTCCCTTGGTCAGCATCTATTGAGCATCTGGGTTCGGCAAAGGTGAGTAGGCAAAAGCGCATTCCTGGGCTCTGGAGTTTCTGGATACCTGGAGCACTGATTGCCAGAAGAGGAGAGGATCTATGGCAACTATGATGGAAAGATGCTGTCACACTTACAGTGATGGCGATGAACCTCCTAGCATCACAAGATGTCCAGTGTTTCCTGCTTAGCACAGGGCATTCCGTTTCCATCACATCTAGAGTTAAGTACAGGATAGATGCATTTGTCTGCAAAGGGTGAAGGGTAGAAGAAATGCAATAAATTCAATGAGTGTTTAATAAAAGGAACGGGCAGTTTTATTTCTGCAAATTAAAGGTCTGCAAATAGACGCGTCCTCAACACCCATGACATGGCCGCTCTCATGGCTATGAAAAATGCAATCCCAGTGCTCTCAATCCCAAGAGAGTTGTAGACAGATTTCCTGGTTCTTGCCATAACAAGCATGTCCAGCAGAAGGAAAACTGAGTAGTAACAACAACTTTCCCTAAAACAACAGAGAAGTTGGTAATGCCTTAAAGACTAAGGGCCCAATCCTATCAAGCTTTCCAGTGCGGATGGAGCCTTGCCTACGATATGCGAGCTGCATCCTGCAGTGAGGAGGCAATCACAGAGGTCTTCTCAATGTAAGGAAACAATTGTCCCCTTACCTTGGGGCTGCAATGCAGCCAGAGGCGTAACTAGGGTATGGCAGCAGGGGGCATGAGCCCTGGGGCTCCATAAGGTGGGGGGTGCCGTTGGTATGGCGCCCTGCCCCGCCTGCAAATTTGCGACCCCCTGTGCCCTGAGCCAGGAGGCGCGCCGGCGTCTCCCCTCCCAGCCTGCCGTTCGAGTACTTAAAGTGCCCGAGTGGCACCCCCGGGGAAGGAAGCCGCCACCATGCCCCCCCGGCTCTACAAACCGCAGGGGCACCTTAAAGTGGCCTTAAAGTTGCCGGCTTTTCCTGGCTGCCACGGCGCTGGCACTTTAAGGCCACTTTAAGGCGCCCTGTTGCCCTCAATTATATGGTTGGCGCCGCCTCCTCTCCCCACCCCTTGCGGCCTCCTGTCTCCCCCCTCCTCTGAGGCAGGAGTGGACCACTCGGAGTGGTGGAGGCCGTCGCCGCTCGGGGAGCCGCTGCTGCCTCCTCCTCAGCGCCTCACTTGCCACCCAGCTGCCGCTTTTGCCCTAAAGCCTCGCCTGCCTCCCCTTCCCCTGGGCTGCCCAGTATATGAGTTATTTATTTATAACTGCGAGCCCGCCATGTCCACGATGGCCTGGAGGCACCTCATGGAGGATTTCAAGAGGTATGGCGGGATAGGACGGCTGGCAGAGCTGGCTGCATTTCCCTGGCTGGATCTGGTTTTTTTTTTTTTTGGTGTGTGTGTGTGTTTATGTCTGTTTGTGTGTGTGTGTTGGCTCTGCAGACACATGGCAGCAGAAGCCACACCCCGCAACGTCATGACGTCACGACATCGTGATGTCATGATGTTGCATGTGGGGGGGGGGCGCAATTTCATTGCGTGCCACAGGTGCAGTTTTGTCTAGATACGCCCCTGAATGCAGCTGCAGTCACGCTGGAAAATTTGATAGGATGGGGCCCTTGGCAATTTATTTCAGCATACGCTTTCGTGGACTATAGTCCACTTCACTGGAGACACCAAGTAAGGTCTTCAGTGGGCCAGCAAATACGTAGGGATACAGAAACCAAAAAAACAAGCTACACAAAGCCTAAGGCTACAACTGCAATTCTACCCACACTTATCTGGGAGTGAGCCCCATTGGCTATAACGGGACTTCTTGGGCCGACGCTGGCCGCTAGCTGAGTTTGGCTTGCTCAAAAGTGCTTATGGGCAGGGGGAGGGCAGGAAGAACAGGGTGGGGGTCGGCGGGCCATTAGGCCACATTCAAACCTCTGTCCCCAGGCTGCATGACTTGCTCGGAGCTGCACCTACTAAACAGCAGGCGCAGATCTGGGCAAGCCCATCAGGGCGACTGGCCCCTACCCCAGAGCAAGGGCATGAATGTGCCCTTGCTCCAGGGAAGCTACCGTGGTCTCTTAACTTGTGCTGGATACAGCGCAGGTCCGCTGGCCTTGCCGTTCTGGTGCAAGTTGGGATTGCGCCCTTACTTTCCGGAAGAGCCATAACACACTGCTGCGCTGCCGGGGGGGGCAGTGACATTATGACATCACTTCCTGGTTCTCCTGGGAGGAGGGAGCGATTGCTGCAGTGGCTTCACATGCCTCCTCCTCCTTCCTGTGGAGGCTGGCGGCCTCCAGAGAAGGAACAGGGTGCACAAAGGCACCAGCCCCTCCTCATCCGAAGGGAACGCAGAAGTGACTGCCTTGTGTTGCTTGCAGAGCAAATCAGTCACTTCAGTGTTTTCTCCAGAGGAGGGGGGGGGCTCACTGTGGTGGCTTCACGCCCCCATTCCTTCTCCTGTGGAGATTACCAGCCTCCACAGGAGAAGGAACGGGGCACACAAAACTGCCAGTGCCCCTCCGTAACTAGGGCAGAGCCTGGGAGCAGTCAGCCGCTCCTGCTTGGCGTAACCCTCGGCATAATTGCTCCTTTGGCTCCTCCCTAATTACAGCTCTGATCAGCGGCGCCATGCAGCCGGAACGCTGGGCGGGAGGAACGGGTGAGCAGCAGCCCGCCCGTTGCGTACCGTTCCGTTTTGCCATCTTCCCCACCCCGCGGGGGCGACGGCGAAACGGACCGGAACGCAACGGGCGGGCTGCCGCTCACCCGTTCCTCCTGCCCAGCGTTCCGGCTGCATGGCGCCGCTGGCTCTAATCCCAGAAGCATGTGCAAAGGATTGGAGCCTTAATAAACTATAGTGTAGCTGCTAGCCTAAGCACAGTTAAATGGGAGCAAGACTTACTGGACTCAGAGGGCTTATGTCTGAGTAAACGTACATCGACGTGGCCTGTCGGATACTGAAATAATAACTGAAAAATGGAGATGGCACCATAGAAAATTGAAATCATTCAACAGGCAAGAGAGACTAAAAAGGTTGCAACCTGTGATGTCTGGACTGAACTCCCCTTGTGCCCCCCCCCCCCCCCAGGAGTCCTGCAGGAAGGCCTGAGCAGCATAAACACCAGGCAAAGGTGTTCTGTGTATTCTCTGAATTTGTGCACCTGGTTCCCCTAAGAACACCCCACCTGGCATCCAAGGCTTCCTGACCAGGTCAGAGAACAGGTTGTGATGCCCTGATGGCCAGACAACATCCAACAGAATAAGTAAATAGTTTTGTGTGTGTGTGTGTGTGTGTGTGTGTGTGTGTGTGTGTGTGTGTGTGTGTGTGTGTGTGTGTGTGTTTGAAAAAGATGGTGAGGTCTTTCGGAACAGGGATCCATTTAGTTATTAGATTTCCTTTGTAAGCCAGTTGGTGAACTTTTTTTGGTTGAAAAGTGGAAACGAATTAACCTATCTATATAAAAGAGAACGTCTGTTTGTACGTGTGTTTGTACGTTTGTACATACATATGTTCCGCATAGGTTCCGCAACGCCTGGACTGATTGACACCAAACTTGGCATGCAGACACCTTGTGGTCTGGCGACAAACACTGCGGGGGTCAGACCCCCCCCCCGGACCCCCGGGGGTGGGGGTGCGGGAGGGTGAAACGTAAACATGATTGCAAACGGCCGACATCAATGTCGAATCCATCGTTTCCGGGGTCGCCGAGACGAGCGACGACGCCCCTGATGCCATTTGACTCAGGGTTCGGCCCCCCCTTGGCGTGGGGGGCAAGAAGGGGCACAAAACAAACTGTCCACCATGCCCTCCTGGAACGCCTGGAATGATTGACGACAAACTTGGCATGCGTGTGCCTTGTAGTCTGGCGACAAACACTGGGGGGGGTCATACCCCCCTAGGACCCCCGGGGGTGGGGGTCCGGGGGGGCCTATGTGAAAATGCTCAAAAACAGCAGAAATAGGCGTCGAATCTGTGGTTTCTGGGGCCACCGAAATGAGCGGTGACGCTCCCGATGCCGTTGGAGTCCGGGTTTGGCCCCCCCCTTGGTGTGGGGGGCGAAAAGGGGTGTGAAACAAAATGTCTGCCATGCCCCCGCTGGAACGCCTGGACCGATTGCCACCAAACCCGGCATGCGGATGCCTGCCGGCCTGGGGACAAACACTGCGGGGGTCAGGGACCCCTACTGCCCCCAGGGGGGCTATGCACGGGGCCCCACATGAAAATGGTCAAAAACGGCCAAAATTGGTGTCGGATCCATACTTTCTGAGAAGAGCGGTGACGCTCCCAATGCCGTTCGAGACCACGTTTGGGCCCCCCTTGATGTGGGGGCATGAAGGAGTGTGAAACAAAACATCCACCGTGCTCCACTGGAATGCCTGGAGCGATTGACACCAGTATGCTTTACGGTCTGGGGACACACACTGTGGGGATCAACCCCCCCTAGCGCCCTCAGGGGTCTGGGTGCACAGGGGGCCCCATGTGAAAATGGTCAAAAACGGCTGAAATCGGTGTCAAATCCGTAGTGTCCGGGGTCGCCGAGATGAATGACGACACTCCTGATCCCGTTTTGAGTCCACGTTTGGACTTGGAATAATTTGTTGCCCGAGCAACGCCAGGTAAAAAAAGCTAGTAATAAATATATGTTGTTGTTGTTGTTGTTGTTGTTGTTGTTGTTCAGTCGCTAAGTCGTGTCCGACTCTTCGCGACCCCATGGACCACAGCACGCCAGGCCTCCCTGTCCTCCACCAGCCTCCGGAGTTCACCCAACTTCATGTCTGTTGCTTCGGTGACACTATCTAACCATCTCATCCTCTGCCGCCCCCTTCTCCTTTTGCCTTCAATCTTTCCCAACATGAGGGTCTTTTCTAAAGAGTCCTCTCTTCTCATGAGGTGGCCAAAGTATTGGAGCTTCAGCTTCAGTATTGGAGCTTCAGCTTCAAATAAATATATAATATGCACTTAAATATATAATAAACTAGCTTTTTGTTACCCGGCGTTGCCCGGGTGTTTATATCTCCCATCCCTGACCCATCCCTGACCCATCTCCCAATTTTGGTCGTTTTCGACCACTTTCACCTGGGGCCCCCGCGCACCCCCACCCCCGGGGAGGCCTGACCCCCAGAGTGTCTGTTGCCAGGCTGGAACCTGAAGTCGCACAGCATTGGGACCGTCGCCACTCGTCCCGGCGACCCCGGAAACTATGGATTCGACACCGATTTTGGCCATTTTCGACCATTTTTGCGCGGGGACCCCCCTGAACCCCCCTGGGGGTGCTAGGGGCCCCCGACCCCCGCAGTGTTTGTGGCCAGGCCACAAGGTGTATGCGTGCCAAGTTTCGTGTCGCTCGGTCCAGGCGTTCCAGCAGGGCATGGCAGCTGTTGTGTGTTGCACCCCTTCCTGCCCCCCATGCTGAGGGGGGGTGAACTGGAACTCGCACAGCGTCAGGAGCGTCGCCACTCGTCCCGGCGACCCCGGAAACTATGGATTTGACACCGATATTGGCCATGTTCGACCGTTTTCAAGTGGGGCCCCCCATGTACCCCCACCCCCAGGGGCGCTAGGGGGGCCCGAACCCCGCAGTGTTTGTGGCCAGGGTGCTAGGCTTCCGCATGCCGGGTTTGGTGCCAATCGGTCCAGGCGTTCCAGCAGGGCATGGCGGACACTGTGTTTCGCACCCCTTCTTGCCCCCCACGTAGGGGGGGCAAACCGAGATGTCAACTGCGTTGGGAGCGTCACCACTCATCTCGGCGACCCCGAAAACTGTGGGTTTGACTCCCAGCTTGGCCATTTTTGACCATTTTCATGTGGGGACCCCCTCGGTCCCCCACCCCCGGGGGCGCTAGGGGGCCCCGACCCCCGCAGTATTTGCGGCCAGGCCGCTAGGCTTCCGCATGCTGAGTTTCGTGCCAATCGGTCCAGGCGTTCCAGCAGGGCATGGCGGACGCTGTGTTTCGCACCCCTTTTTGCCCCCCACGTCGGGGGGGGGGGGGCTGAACCTGGACTCCAACGGCATCGGGAGGGTCGCCACTCATCCCGGCGACCCCGAAAACTACAGATTCGACGCTGATTTCGGACATTTCCGACGATGTTCACGCGAAGGTTCCTTGGATCTGCACCGGCTGTTTAAAAGGCACAGAGCCAAGGCTGCCACGCAGCCCAAATTGGGACCGCGCGGCCTGGGGATGGGAGCGTGGATGCAGCCTAATGGCCGCATCCCTCCTCCAGCCCTCTCCCCAGGCCAGCACACCTCCCAGCCTGCCCAGGGACACCCTTCCTCCCGCCCTTCCCCCTCCCAGAACTGCCCTTGCACCAGCCGAACGTGACTGCATCCATCACGCAATGACTGCATGACGTCACGCAGAAGCAGCGCAGCGCGGTCTTCAGCCAGCCCAACAGCACCAGCGCTGATGCGAGGGTGCCACTCAATGCTTCTGGTTCTTCAGAAGGCAGCATGGTGGTGTGGCGGCGGTGGCGGTGGCAACACCACCTTTGAAGGGTTCAGGGGCATCTGCATCTGGGGCAGCGGCGTCATGCAGCCGGAACGCTGGGCGGGAGGAACGGGTGAGCGGCAGCCCGCCCGTTGCATACCGCTCTGTTTCGCCGTTTCGCGGGGGCGGGGAAGATGGCGAAACGGAGCGGTACGCAACGGGCGGGCTGCCGCTCACCTCTTCCTCCCGCCCAGCGTTCCAGCTGCATGATGCCACTGATCTGGGGGCATTTGCCACTCCCCAGCCAACAGGACCGCCAAACGGTCCTGTTTGGCCCTTGTGCTGGCCAAACTTTGCTGGCCTAAATCCAGGTTAGGATTGAGCTCTGAGTCACATTTCCATTGAGCTATCCACCATGACCCCAAGATCTCTTTCTGGGATAGTCAGTGACACCGCAGACCACATATACCCAGGTGGGTCTGTTGGGTTTCTTTGCCCCAGTGTGCATCACTCCCAGAGCGCAATCCTCACCTGGAGTTAGGCCGGCACAGTTAGGCCAGCAAAGTTTGGTAGGCACCAGCGCCACCATGAAGCATGTTTGGACCACTCTCGGTGTCAGGGAGGATGGTGCATGTCTGTGTGCCAGCCCCTCTGACTCTGAGGGTGGTCCAAACAGACTTTATGGTATCCCTTGTGTCAGGCAAACTTTGCTGGCCTAACTGTGCCAGCCTAACTCCAGGTTAGGATTGTGCTCTCAAAGAGTAGCAGGTTAACGAGGCAGGAAATTTGCAGATTCTCCTTCATGCAGGCTTGTTCCACCAGTTTACCCAAACCAATGGCGTTTCTACAGAGGGGGCAAAATGCTAAGTCTTGCAGGATCCTAAGCTCCAGTTAGAATGTCCCCTTCCTCTTGCCTTCAGAGTCATTTGCAGCTCAGAGAGCAAAACTTTCAAGCCAGCTGTATGAGCCACACATGGCTCTGGTAGCAAGGGGAAGGGGCAGCAATACACAGGAGCTCAGGCTCCTGCAGGACTCCCCCCCCGTGGAAACGCCACTGACCCAAACAAAGATTAAGCTAACTTTCCTGTAATTTGCCCCCCTCCCATGTCCCTTTTAAAATGTTGTTACATTGGCTACCTTCTGGCATGGAGGCTGATGTAATGGGCAAATTGCATATTTTTGTTAGAAGCTCAGACATTTCACATTTGAAGAGCTCTTGGTTGGATGTCATCTAGACCTAGTGATCTGTTAATTTTTAATTTGTCAATATGCTTTAAAACGGGGCAGCCAGCCTTTCAACTTTAGGGCTCCTGGACCTCAAACAATTGTGTAGAAGAGGGGATTTCAGTAGGTTCAGCAGCTTGGCATCTCACAGATGACACGCTGCACCTACTGAAATCCCGTCCTATGGAAAGTGACATGGACCTGCACATGTGCAATTCCTCATGAGTAGGCAACTGTGCCCCAGACCACTGTGAAGGGCAGATCAAGAGGAACGCAAGGTCCCAATCTGATGAATGCAAGTCCCAAAAAGCTCTCAAGGATGAAGTTCTGCTCCAAGCTGACAAGGAAAATGTATTGAACCCTATGGAAAGCGAAACTGAGCTATGTGTTTGCCTCAGCTCCTTTTGCAGGCCAAGCAAAGAGAAATGGATGGTCCCGATCCAGCAAACGTGGAGCTCAACAAACACTCCAGAAGGCAGCCGCCCAGCCATTGTAAAAAGGATAAAAAACAGAGGCTTGAGCAGCTGGTAAGGTGAAACTGGGTTTTCTTGTTTTGTCTCGGAAAACCAGGTGGGTCCCGATATAGTGCAATTTTTAAAAAATTGGTCCAGGGGCTAAAGTTTTTAGGAAGCACTGTGCTATTGGCTAAGTTCTGAATTACTGGCATTCCTACAAGGGAGGAGAAACACTAAGTTTTGCAGGAGCCTGAGCTCCTATGTAACACAGACCCTCCCCTTTGCCTTCAGAGCCATTCATGTCTCAGTGAGCTGCAAATGACTCTGAAGGCGAGGGGGAGGGATTGTGTTACACAGGAGCTCAAATTCCTGAAAAATGTAGTGTTTTGCCCCCCTGTAGGACCACCATTGCTCCACAAAAGCTTCTGAGGATTCTCTCTCTCTCTCTCTCTCTCTCTCTCTTTCTCTCTCTCTCAGCCTAGCTTTCTCCTCACAATGGCAGTGGAGTCTTATCAATTTTATTTATTGCATTTCTATTATTTATTACAATATCTTTTCTTGAAGACTAATAGACTTGAGTCACATAGACACAAGGTGGTTTACATAGGCAGGCTGATCATAAACCCCCTTTTTTCATATGGGGTTTTTTTTTTACAAGTTTTATTCTATGAGAGAATAAGGATCCTCCATTTCTCCAGAAGTTTCCCTTCATGGTGCCATCATTGTCCTGGCTGCACAGTGGTTGTGCTTTTCAAGCTTCTACAGACACATTTTGGCCCTAGCATGGGAGTTCAGGAGGGAGGCTCTGGCACCAGAATGCCCCTCTTATCCTGGCATTCCTAAACCCTGGAACTGAGAGATTTCTAACACCTCCCTTAGACTTGCGAGTCCAGAACAGCAGCCCCCCCCTCACTGAGAACGGCTTGCCTGCAATTGTAATTTTTTTTTGCACAGTTCTCAGTTACAGATCCCGTTGGACTCAGAGGAAGAGGGAGCACCTTATGCATCTACTAAGAAGCTTTCTACCACCCCAGGAAATGAACCAGTTGCAGCAGAGATACTTACAGCAGTTTGCACATGAGCATTGGCAACACGCAACAGGGAGAACACGTAGCCGTCCCTACGATGCTTATTGATCAAGTCAAGGGCCACCCCAGCCTCCTTTTCCACATCACTGCAGTTTGCAGGCACCAGGGAGGGTTGCCTTTGGGCATCAGAGCAGAGCAATGCCGTAAGAAGGACAGAGGCTGCTAGCAGCAACATTTGGGCTGCAATAGAATCAGGCTGCTTCCCTTTCTGTGCTCTGCTGAGCTTATATCAGGGGGGAAAAAATACTCTCCAGAGATGTTCAGGCTGATGCCCAAGAGGACACCGTTTTTTTAAAAAAAATAGAGACCCTATTTGTGTAACAAAAGCAGTTGCCTTGATCCCTGATTAAGAAATACAAACAGAAAATGAATGATTTATGGAGCAAAAAGGGGCCAAAAACTCAGTAGGACACAAAGTAGCTGAAACAACAGGTCTTGCTAAAGTGTTGCAAAGGGCAGAGAGGCTGGTGCACACACTCCGTGGGCGAACAAAGCGTGGTCTTTGGCGTGGCTGGCTGAAGCAGGTCCTATAGAGGGCCTGAATGTGTGGGCATGATTGCATGGACATGGGGTTTCATGTTTCCGTTAGAATTCAGGGAATTGTTGTCCCCTTAGGGCAGTGATGTCATGCAGGGGGTACGCGGGGGTACGTGAGTACCGGTTCCTAGGGTTAGGGCTGGCCCCGCCCATTCGCCCGCCCACTCGTCGACTCCGCCCCCTGCAACGTTTGAATTTCCTGCATGTTTGAGTTGTCTGCACATTCTCAGAGCCAGGCAGGCAGGCAGGCAGCGAGCAGAGCCTTGCCTTGCCTTGCCACTGAAAAATGAGCTGCTCTGAGGTTTTGGAACTGTTGGGTCACTTTAACATGATGCCAGGCCTCCTTAACATGTTCTGGGGGTGCTGTGGAATACTGTTGCAACTGTTGGGTCAGTTTAAAATAGTCTGAGGCCTCAAAAAGGGCTTTTTCCATGTCACTTCCTGCCACGACATCACTTCTGGCTTCTGATGTCACTTCCGGTGGGCGGGTCCCGACACGTGCCAATCAAAAGTGAGTACCTGTTCTTAAATCATTTAGATGACACCACTGCCTTAGGGGCAGCCCAGGGGCAGTCCCAGGAGTAGCAGGGCCCAATATGGTGTCTTCCCATGGGGTCTCTACCCTCCCCACAAGCCCCCCAGTCACCACACAGCCAAGGCAAGAAGAGCTCTTGCAATGCCCCATGGAAAGTGCGACACCCAGGAATACTTGGTGATGTGATGACATCACCGCCAAGTGCTGGGGGGGCATTTTGGGCCGCTTGGAGGCACCGAGATCAGTGGTGTCGCCCTACCGGTTCGCTGGGCGGAGTTATCTCGGCTGCAGGGAGGGTTTCCACGGTGATCGGCAGCGTCCTCGCTGCCTCCCGTTGCGTAATGGCGAAAGCCCGCC
>JAJKFI010000044.1:0-13252 GCA_029204185.1 Lerista edwardsae | reverse complement strand
ACTACTACTACTACTACTACTACTACTACTACTACTACTACTACTACAGTAGTAGTATTCATATTATAGTAGTAGTAGTAGTAGTAGTAGTAGTAGTAGTAGTAGTAGTATTCATATTCCACCTTGTCATTAGATTTCTCCTCTGACTGTATTCAAAGGTAGTTTACATAGGCAGACTTTGTCAACCTCCCTATAGGGACTGTTACAATCACAGCTTCTAATATTGCATTGGACGTCTTCCTTCCAGGTGGTCTCCTTCACAATCTGGCATCTCTCTGGTTGCCCTCACCTCCCATGCTTGACTGACGGGAACTTGTTCACTCTTACCGAAGCATTGTCATTTCTGCTCCTCACACCCTCTCCTCTTCAAACTGGGTCTCTGTTTGGAACAACCAAGCTGGGAGAGGGCACATCCCCGCTGACTTCAAGGGTAATCAGACAAAGGGTGTAAAACTTGTTTATCAGCCATCCTATCGAACTCAGATTCCTGGAAATTGATCTCTAACAGGGATTCTGCAGCTCCCTTGCCAAACTACTGTGCCCTGGGTTACTAGGAAGAGCCACAACAGTGACAGTGGGATAAAACCAATGGCACTCTGACATAAGAACATAAGAACATAAGAAGAGCCCTGCTGGATCAGGCCAAAGGCCCATCTAGTCCAGCTTCCTGTATCTCACAGCGGCCCACCAGGCGCCCCAGGGAGGCATAAACCACAAGATGCTTGCATCCTGTTGCCACTCCCTTGCACCCAGTACCAGTAGCCCACCACCTTTGTAAGGAGGTTGCACAATCCATCATTGCCTATAGCCCACGATGGACCTTTCCTCCAGAAATCTGTCCAATCCCCTCTTAAAGGCATCAAGACCAGATGCCATCACCACCTCCTGTGGCAAGGAGTTCCACAGATTAACTACCGGTGGGACATGTAGATGGGGCACTGTGATCCAGCATTCTGCTTGATGCTGTCTGCTGCCTCTCTCCTACTGAAAAACCTAAAATCCTTACCAGTGGCATCCCTACAGGCGGGCGGAGCTCTAAGTTTTGCAAGGAGCCTTATCCTCCTGTGTAAATCGCTCCTCTCCCTTGTTGCTGTAGCCAGTAAGCAACGCCAAGACATTGCTTTCGCCCCTGAGGATTGGCTAAAGAGGCACGGGAAAGGAGCCATTTCCACAGCAAGGTAAGGCTCCTTGCAAAACTTAGAGCTTCATGCCCCCCCCCATGGGGACGCTACTACTGACCCTTACCATGTTCCTCATGCGCTAGTGTCAAACTTGGAAGTGCAGGTCATCTGGGTTTGACAACAGCATGCAAGAAACAAGGTTAGAAGGAAAATTATCTGCTTCTTGCCTGAGTAAGTGGGAAGCAGATCATCATGATTTCCATTGATGGTGGGTTGGATGAAGGCGTTGGTGCTGGTGGCAATTAAAGGCATCCCAAATCTGCTATAACCCCAGGATTCCTCACAAACTGCTGTTGGGCAGGACCCAGAATCCTTTTTTTTAAAGGCATCTCCTTCTAGCTCCTCTCTTTGCAGAATTGTTAACTGCTTTCTCATGTATTTTCAAATAGATTGCTTATGCCCGCATTGGTGTCCATTTCTCAGATGTTCTCCCTTCATGCACATATTGAGATGACATCAGGGTATCAGCAAAGGGGAAATTCAATCAGTGAGGACTAAAATCCCACTTTACCCCAGCCCTTCTTTGCTTTTTAGCAAAAGAGATGTCTGGGCTGGCACTTTAAACGTACCTGCTTTGAATGAAGAGGGTCGGTCCCCTCGAAAATATTGCCCCCTTGCATATGACCACCTGCCTTGCCTGAGCAAGACTGCACAAAACCACTTGGGCCTTGGTGTCCTGGTGCAAGGCCTGGTGTGTGCGCATAGGCGCATGTAAGGCTATGACAAGGAACGGTGGCCACCTGAGGGCAGCTCTGTGAGATCCAACCAGCTCTGGGCAACCAGGCATGTCCTTGCAGAATAAATGTATGACGATGACCCAGAGGACACAGAGGACATTCAAAACCCACAGGCTTCTACCTAAGTGAAGTTCTGGGCAAGCCAAATTAATAATACTCACTGCAGTCTCAGGCGGGAGGAGCGGACACTTGGAGACATCAGGCACAGGGGTGCTTTTGGAGCAGGATGTCTCTTGGATGGTATATTCCACAAAGTTTGAAGGACCAACGACCCACTGTGAAGGGGGCACGAGCACTGGATTAATAGTCCATTCCTATGCATGTCCACCAAGGGACATGGTGGCGCTGCAGGTTAAGCCGCTGTTGCTGAACTTGCTGACCGGAAGGTTGGCAGTTCGAGACCACATGACGGAGTGAGCTCCCGTCGTTTTCCCTGCTCCTGCCAACCTAGCAGTTCAAAAGCACATAAAAATGCAAGTAGATAAATAGGGACCACTTCAGTGGGAAGGTAACGGTGTTCCGTGCGCTACGGTGTATAGTCACATCAGCCGCATGACCACGGAATCTTGTCCTTGGATAAGCGCCGGCTCTACAGGCTTAGAAATGGAGATGAGCACCGCCCCCTACAGTCGGTCACGACTAGACCATTCAGTCGTGGGGAAACCTTTACTTTCTACCTATGCATGTCTACTCAGAACTCAGTCCCATTGTAATCAATGGGGCTTACTCCCAGGTAAGTGTGGATCGGATTGCAGCCTAAAGCCATTTGCCTCCTCTGCAAGTCATGTGTCTCAGAATCCTAGGTGCACCCCCATACCTGCAGATTCACTAATCCACTGTCCTCCATACATATCCTGCACCCATTACTTATCTGAAAAAGGAGAACTTATAATGACTGTGTTGCCAAGCCCTCTCTCTCTCTTCTGCTGCAGCCTGTTATAGAAGGCTAGTGCAAGAACTAGTCAACCTGAAGGAGGAGGGAGTCTAAGAGCAGTGGCATCTGTAAAAGGGATTTGGACACTGGGTTTTGCAGGGCGCCTCAATGCTCTGTATAAGCGGCTCCTCCCTCTTGCCATCAAAGTCATTCTGGGTGGGAGGGCAATGTGGAAGCATCTCCTCCGCATTGCTCTCACCACCTGGAATGGCTCTGAAGGGGCAGAGCCAGTCATGTCATGTAGCGGGTACACGGGGGTACGCAAGTACCCGTTCCTAGGATTAGGGCTGGCCCTGCTCATTTGCCCGCCCACTCGTCGACACTGTCGGCGCTCCACTCCTCCCCCTGCAACGTTTGAATTGCCTGCACGTTTGAGTTGCCTGCATGTTCTCAGAGCCAGGCAGGCAGGCAGGCAGGCAGGCAGACAGGCAGCAGCGGAGCGAGGGAGACCGATGGCAGCAGCAGTGTGAGCAGGTAGGCTGCCTGGGGCTCCCTCCCGAGGAGGTGCGGCGATTCCTGGGGGCGGTTCCTGGGTTCCGGCTATGACCTCACTTCCGGTGGGCGGGCCCCGACACAAGTGCCAATCAAAAGTGAGTACCTGTTGCTAAATCATTTAGATGCCATTACTGGGCAGAGCCTGTGGTAACCACTTCCTTCTCCGAATAATCTCATTGTGACCGACTCCAGGAGGTGGGGCTCATTTCTGTTTCTAAGCTGAAGAGCCGGCGTTTGTCCAAGGACAGCATCATGTGGTCATGTGGCAGGCATGACTATACGCCAAGGCACAAGAAACGCCAATTACCTTCCCACTGAAGTGGTACCTATTTATTTACTCGCATTTTTTTCGTGCTTTCGAACTGCTAGGTTGGCAGGAGCTGGGGCAATCGACAGGAGCTCACGCCGCCATGTGGTCTCGAATTGCCAACCTTCTGGTCAGCAAGCTCAACCGCTCAGCGGTTTAACCCACAGTGCCACCACGTCCTTATCATCGATAAATAATCCTTTATTATTTTCTCTGTTCTGTATAGGTGCTGAACTGAACATTACCATAAAATATAGTACTCATATGCAATCTCAGGGTTACCTGTGATCTTGCTTTTGTAACATTGAGGACCGCAAAGTAATGAATATGGTTGTTTTCTGCATTGAACTTGGCAAGGCTCACAGCAGCAGCCTCCAGAAATCTGGGAGCAGATGGGTCTCCAGGAACTGGGCAGTCAGGACACACACGTGCAATATCAGCTGATGCAACTATTTGGAAAAAACAAGCAAACCAGTGTCAGTGGGACTGGGAGGTTTCAGGCCAGTGCAGTTGAACTGCTGAACAGACCTCTGTTCCGCTGTAAGCAGCCCCTCCCACTCACCGCTGGAGCCATTCTGGGCAGTGACGGTAGCACATGGGAGGGGTTTGACGAGCACCTGAACATTGCCATCACTCCCTGGAGTGGCTCTGATGGTGAGTGGGAGGGGCTTAAACAGTGCGTTACAGCGACTACAGTACTTATTGTTTTGCCCCCCCTCTAGCTGCACTATTAAACAAGAGCGTTCTGTATGTGAAAACAACTGCCCATGGTTCAACAGCCCCTAGTACTATTTCAGTTTTTACAAAAGGATCTGTAAAACTGTCCTGAGAATGGAGGTCACACACACACACACACACACACACACACACACGCACGCACGCACGCACGCACGCACGCACGCACGCACGCACACACACACACACACACACACACACACGCACGCATTTTCTTGTCATCTTTGCTTGAGCCAAATATATAAAAATAGTACGTACTTGGCCGTATCACGCAGTCATAGTCATGCAGGTGAGAAGCTTTTGGATCCTCTTTGATGTGCACTGTTGCTTTACACTGTCCATAAACCTAGAGCAATAGAGAACTCATTTGCATGTTATAGAAATGAGGAGCCTGCTATTTGACATGTCCGAGGACTTCCCTTTAGTCCAAACTTGCATCACAGCATCACATGCTAGTCACTTGGAGCACCTCCTTTTCAGGAAGGGACAGGAAGGACATAAAGGTATTTTAAACAAACAAATTATTGGACTTCACAGTGGATTGTGCATGCATGTCCATGCCTTAAAAAAAAGCATGTGAGCAACCATAGGATAAGTACATACCAAAAGGTATGCAATGGGAAAAACTAGTGACAAGCAGGAAGGGGTGCCGACTCTCAGATCTGGTGAACTGGAGAGACAGGGGGCTGTGCGTGCCGACGCAATCCTGGCTGCCCTGTAGTGTCAAAGCAACGTCGTTAGCGTCGATGAGAGGGTGCTGAGTGGCACCCCCGCATCATCGCTACAGCTCTCAAGCCGACGCTCCTCGTTGATGGGGAGCCTCCCTTGCACTCAGAGGCGGATCTACAGGGAGGGCAAAGCTCTAAGTGTTGCAAGGAGCCTTACCCTGCCATGTAAATCCCTCCTCTCCCTTGCTGCTATAGCCAGTAAGCAAAGCCAAGCTGTTGCTTTTCACTGTGAGGATTGGCTAAAACGGTGCAGGAGAGATTTCCACTGCAAGGTACGGCTTCTTGGATCTGCCTCTGCTTGCACTGACCAAAGCCAGTCAGCACGAGGGAGGCTCCATCCCGTTCTAGGCCGGGGATTGGTGGGGGGAGGGAGATTGTGGGCGAGGAGAGGGCGGGCCCTGGATTTGGCCATAAGGCTGAATCTGAAGCCCGTCTGGGAGGCTGCGCAGCCCCGATTTGGGCCGCGTGGTCTCCTCGGATCTGCGCCTGCTGTTTAGCAGGTGCAGATCTGAGGAGCACATTGGGGTGGCTGGAGCCTCCCCAGCAGTAAGGGCACGAATGTGCCCTTGCCATTGGGAGGCTCCAGCCCCACCAAAGCAGCGTTGGATTTGGTGCTGGCCGGCCTGCCTTGCCAATCCAATGCTGTTTAGGATTGCGCCTTAGATCAGGATCCCCCAACCTCTTTAATAGTGCAATCCCAACCTGGTTAGGCCGGCACAGTTAGGCCAGCAAAGTTTGCCCGGCCCAAGGGACACCGTAAAGGGCGTTTGGACCACTCTCGGAGTCAGGGAGGATGGCACAAACCTCTGTGGTGGCCTCTCTGACTCCAGGCGTGGGCCAAACATACTGTACGGTGTTCCTTGTGCCGGCCAAACTTTGCTGGCCTAACTGTGCCGGCCTAACTCCAGGTTACAATTGCACTCCAAAACACACATTTAGGAATTCAGATGTGGACTGTGGGTGCCTCCAGGTCTCATCTGAAGACACATGCAGAGTTGTGCGTCTCTGCAACATGCATCCTTTTCTGAATAAGGCAGATCAAATACTTACTGTTTCATGGTGACGTCGAACGCTGCAATTCTTGTATGATTTCCTGCTCAGGACGTGGCACTCAGTTTCCAGGACATCCAAGGTGAGATAGAAGATGGAAGTATTGCGTTTCTACAGATGAGGAAGAGAGAACTCCTTACAGTTCAATGCAAGACACACTTTTACCTGCAACAAATCATGTGGGGGACAAAGGAGCACTGAATTCCACAAAAGGTCTCCTCTGTGTGAGCATGACTGCAACTGAGTGAGCCTGGAATTGCAGGCTCCAAGAAATGTCAGGAGCACCCAAATGGATGCAGTACCAAAAAAGGCACTGCAGATGCTCCAATAACCGTTTGGTCAAGACTGGTGAGACTTCATGACTAGTGTAGAACATTTATTCAGAATTGCTCTTTGAATTATTAAGGTGTTTACATCCAGCGGCGCCATGCAGCTGGAATGCTGGGCGGGAGGAATGGGTGAGCGGCAGCCCGCCCATTGTGTACTGCTCCATTTTGCCGTCTTCCCTGCCCCGGGGAAGACGGCAAAACGGAGCGGTACACAACGGGCGGGCTGCCGCTTAGCGGTTCCTCCCGCCCAGCATTCCGGCTGCATGGCGCCGCTGCTTACATCCATGCTCAGCTAACTCCTGGAAGAACTTCCTACCTGTTCTGCTGTGACATCACTCAGGGTCATGTCACCACACAGGGTCATTTCTTCTCTTTCCCCCTACCTCAGTTTCTTCTCTTGTGAAAATGGAATCATGGTCAGCTGTATCCTTGAAGGGCTGTAAATGCTGCCCAGCCTTCCATTTTCTCTCTAACCTTGTAGATGACACATCGCTAGGTGCTGGGACATGTGGAAGAAGGCTTAAGGCCTTTGGTGGTGCCATTGTTCAGTGGATAGGACAAGCTATGGACATTCTACATACCAAACTGCTTCAGAACTAGATGGCTTCTGGTCCATCTGTTGTTGTTGTTGTTGTTGTTGTTGTTGTTCAGCCGCTAAGTCATGTCCGACTCTTCGTGACCCCATGGACCACAGCACGCCAGGCCTCCCTGTCCTCCACTAGCTTCCGGAGTTCGCCCAATTTCATGTTCGTCGCTTCGGTGACACTATCTAACCATCTCATCCTCTGCTGCCCCCTTCTCCTTTTGCCTTCGATCTTTCCCAGCATGAGGGTCTTTTCTAAAGAGTCCTCTCTTCTCATGAGGTGGCCAAAGTATTTGAGCTTCAGCTTCAGGATTTGTCCTTCCAGGGAGCAATCAGGCTTGACTTCCTGGAGGATTGACCAATTGGATCTCCTTGCAGTCCATGGGACTCTCAAGAGTCTTCTCCAACACCATAATTCAAAATCTGGTCCATCTAGTTTAGTGTTATCTTCCCTGAATTAAGACTATAAGAACAGCCCTGCTGGATCAGGCCAAAGGCCCATCTACTCCAGCTTCTTGCAACCCACAGTGCCCCACCAGATGCCTAAGGGAGCACAAAGATAACAATATGCCTGCATCCCGTTCCCACTCCCTTGCACCTGGTGTTTTGAAGTTGCCTGCTTCTAAAATAAAAAGTTTGCACCACCCATCATGGCCTGTAGCCCGCGACAGACTTTTCCTCCAGAAATCTGTCTAATCCCATTTTAAAGGCACCTAGGCCAGATGTCATCACTACCTCCTGTGGCAAGGAGTTCCACAGATTAATTACTCACTGGGAAAAAAAAGTATTTTCTTTTAGCCATTCTAACTCTCTTAACACTCAATTTTAGTGGATGTTCCCTGGTTCTGGTGTTTTGAGAGAGGGGAAACAACATCCCTCTATCCATTCTATCCACCCCCTGCATAATTTTGTACGTCTCAACCATGTCCCCACTCAGGTGCCTTTATTCTACACTGATGGCTCTCCAGGATTTCAAGCAAAAGTTCCAGTCCTATCTGGAGAAATCAGAGCTTGAACCTAGAACTGCCTATATGCGGAGCGAGCGTTCTAACCCATTTCCCCTGCAATGTTAAAAGATAGGTGAATTCAAGTGCGATGCAGAGAACAAAGTCGGTACAAGAGTGCCTGCTCACCAATGGAAGTTCATGGGCATCAAAGATTCGCTGGAGACTAAGCACGTAGCCCTCTCTTCGGTCAGCATTGATCTCTTGTAGGGCCAGATCTGCTGCTGCCTCTACTGCAGAAGAATTGCATGCCGGGGAAAGTAGCTCTTGAGGTGGCGGCGGCGGATGTTCTGGTGGGGAAACACCCCAAGACGAGAGCACCTGTATCCCAACCAGGAGGGAAATGAGAAGGAGCATTCTGGTAATGCCCTGGGGACAATCTGGAGCCAGTCTGGGAGGGCAGGCTTTGCAAGGGACTTGCAATGCTTTATATACTTGGTGGTCAGTTACTAATATTTGTCCTTCTGCAGCACAACGGCCGTCACCTTTAAAACTGGACACACAAACCTCCGGTCAATGATTAGACAACGGTATCTCCTTTTGTAACAGGTTAAGAGTGCGATCCACAAGCTTGCTCTGAACCCCTGTCCTTGGATTTAAACCACCGTAATGCCACGGAAACCCGTGGAGGGTTGGACACAAAATCCCAGGGATCAATGGCTCACCTGTTAATGCTGGCTAGCAATCAGATTGATTTAGGGTGGACATCTTCCCTTCCCGATGTAGACCTTGTCTTGGAATTGTGGGTAGGCCCCTGAATGGCACCACTCTCCCCCACAAACACGAAATGTGCACCTTGACGGAGAGCGCAGTCTTAACGTGTGCTGGAACAGCAAGGCTGGCAGGCCTGTGCTGTATCCAGCACAAGGAGGGAGTGCTCAGGAGCCTCCCCTATATGCTCCTCAGCTCTGCGCCTGTTGTATAGAAGCAGTACAGCAGGCACAGAGCCGAGGACACTGCACGGCCTGAATCGGGGCCTGGGGACCAGCAAGACCCCTGGCCCACCCCCGGCCAGTTCCTCTCTCTACCCTCCCTCCGCCCAGAACCGCTCTTGCACCAGCTGAGTTTGACTGGCGCATGAGCGCATGAGCGTGCATGAATGGCCACAGCGTGGCCGTTAGCTGGCGCCACTGGGTTGACACTGCTGCTAGTATCGGCCCAATAGCGCCTCTAGGATTGCACCCTGAGGCTGCAATTCACACTTAGTAGGGAGTAAGCACCATTGACTTCCATGGGAATTCTGAGAAAACCTGCATAGAGACCGTACGTTACTCATGCAGTTGTCAAGTCCTGGTTACTCAGTCTCTCTGTGTTCCTCACCGGCAGCTGTCCCACCAGTGGGACTATTGTGCAGACCCCAAGGGATGCCTATAGCCTGCCAACCTGCACCGACATGTATGACCCCAGCTGCAGTCCAATGAGGCTGCTCACTCGCTCGCTCACTCTGGCCAGGCCCCTGCGGCTTTCCAAATTCCATGGCAGGCAGTGGACCAGGCAGTGCAGCCTGACCTCACTGGAGCCTGCTATTTGGCTGTCTTTTGAATAATTTGCAATGGCACAACTGCTCTGCCGGGTAGAGATCTTTGGCAACCGGAAGTGTGTGTCCCGTTCAGATGCGGCCCCATCGCTGAGTTTGCAAAAATAAAAACTTCCACCGGCTGGCATTTGTCATCTCTCCGTCCGTTGATGGGGGTCATTTTGTTTTTGTTTTACCCATTCTTGTTCCTAGGACAAAAGGGGAGAACAGCACAGGTGCATCATCCTGAGTTTCCTTGGCCCTGGGTAGTTTGTGGAATATTGTGTCCAGTTCTGGTTGCCGCATCTCAAAAAGGACATAGTGGAGCTGGAAAAGGTGCAGAAGAGAGCAACAAAAATGATTACGGGGCTGGGGCACCTCCCTTATGAAGAAAGACTGCAGCGTTTGGGGCTCTTCAGTCTGGAAAAAAGGCGCCTGAGGGGGGACATGATTGAGACATACAAAATTATGCATGGAAGGGATAAAGTCGATAGAGGGATGTTCTTTTCCCTCTCTCAAAACACCAGAACCAGGGGACATCCACTAAAACTGAGGGTTGGGAGAGTTAAAACAGATAAAAGGAAGTACTTTTTCACCCTGCGGGTAGTTAATCTGTGGAACTCTTTGCCACAGGAGGTGGTGATGGCATCTGGTCTGGATGCCTTTAAGAGGGGATTGGACAGATTTCTGGAAGAAAAGTCCATCGTGGGCTATAGGCAATGATGGATTGTGCAACCTCCTTACAAAGGTGGTGGGCTACTTCAGAGTACCGGGTGCAAGGGAGTGGCCACAGGATCCAAGTGTCTCGTGTCTCGTGCCTCCCTGGGGCACCTGGTGGGCCGCTGTGAGATGCAGGAAGCTGGACTAGATGGGCCTTTGGCCTGATCCAGCAGGGCTCTTCTTATGTTCTTATGTTCTTATGTAGTGTGCACGGCTCCTTCCCTCCTCTTGTCCTCCCAACAGCCCTGTGAGGTAGGCTAGGCTGCAAGAGAGTGACTGCCCCAGATCACCCAGGCTGCTTGCTGGAAGAGAGGATGGAAGCAGACAGAGCAGGGCGCCCATCTGCAGACCCAGCAGTATCTGCATGCACAAAAGCTGGCCGTATTTGTTCTGGACCCAGGAGACAACGGCAAACATGTGAACGCAGAGCAAATACGTTGGGACATCCGGTCAAAGTGCATGCATCAGATAAAGGAAAAATTGCAAGGTTTGCTAAAGGAGATGCTCTGAGGTGTGCCGGCCCCGGGAAGGGGTTGGGGTTGGGGTGCGGCTTTTAGGCATGCAGTCCCCACGCCGTGCTGCCCCAGTTTGGGTTGTGCAGTGCCCTTGGCTCTGCTATACAGCAGGCGCAGAAGCCTCCCCTGGGACAAGGGCACGAACATGCCCTTGCCCCGGGGAGGCTGCTGAGAGCTCCAAAGCTGCGCTGCATACGGTGCAGGCCCACTGGCCTCACTGTCCCAGTGCTGCTTAGGATTGTGCTCGGAATCATTGTGAACCCTTGAAACGCCTGTGTTAATTATGACGCTTCAATGGAAAATACTAAGGCCGACGTGGGAACAGTCGTTAACGCAGATCTGAAGAAGCCCACTGTGGGGTGGGAGGCTTATGGAAGGGGAAGGGGATTTAAATTCCAAAGCTGCCCACTCCCCCACCTCTTTGGATACAGCGCATGCCTTTTCAGTGTGGCCATAATGGCGGGTGGGGAAGGGTAACATCAAGGCCATTTGTGAACTGCTCTTTGTTGATAATTTGTATAGGTAAAAGGTAAAGGTTTCCCCACGACCGAATGGTCTAGTCGTGACCGACTGTAGGGGGCGGTGCTCATCTCTGTTCCTAAGCCTCTGTTTCAGAGCCGGTGTTTGTCCAAGGACAAGCTTCTGTGGTCATGTGGCCAGCATGACTATATGCCGTAGCCCACAGAACACCGTTACGAAGTGGTACCTACTTGTTGTTGTTCTGTCGCTAAGTCGTGTCCGACCCTTTGCAACCCCATGGACCACAGCACGCCAGGCCTCCCTGTCCTCCACTAGCTTCCGGAGTTCGCCCAATTTCATGCTTGTTGCTTCAGTGACACTGTCTAACCATCTCATCCTCTGCCGCCCCCTTCTCCTTTGGCCTTCAATCTTTCCCAGCATGAGGGTCTTTTCTAAGGAGTCCTCTCTTCTCATGAGGTGGCCAAAGTACTTGAGCTTCAGCTTCAGGATTTGTCCTTCCAGAGAGCAATCAGGCTTGACTTCCTGGAGGATTGACCGATTGGATCTCCTTGCAATCCAGGGGACTCTCAAGAGTCTTCTCCAACACCATAATTCAAAAGCATCTATTCTTCGGCGCTCTGCCTTTCTTATGGTTGTACCTACTTATCTACTTGCATTTTTAGATGCTTTCGAACTGCTAGGTTGACAGGAGCTGGGACAAGCAACGGGAGCTCTCTCCGTCGTGTGGTCTCGAACTCCCAACCTTCTGGTCAGAAAGCCCAACAGCAGCAGTTTAACTCGCAGCGCCACCACAGTATAAAGTATATATGTATACTGTATAAATATTCATCATCATCATCATCATTGTTGTCATAACTGAAAAACATGCTTCCCTGTGACAAAGCATTTTTATTGTAATTATAAATCATAAACATTGTGCTGTTTGAGTGAATGAATGTGTGGTTTTTGCTTACAATTGTACAGGCATGCCCCAGTATCCACTGATTCAGTATCCACAGTTTCAGTTATCCACACATACCATGGATACTGGGTCACCTATTAAAAAGACAGGGGAACATTAAACAAATCTCTTTTTATTACCTTGTTGCAGCAAAATCACTGATGTCCCCCGATCTTTAAAAAGGCGTCCCCAGTATCCACGGTTTCAGGTATCCACAGTGGGGTCCGGTATTCAGGTATCCCAGTGGATACTGGAGCATGCCTGTACTTAGCTTTGCAAGATATGGCCAAAAAGAGAGAGACATTGGGATACTGCACCCACAGTGAATAATGGTTATAGAACTCAGAATCAAACTTTTTGCAGAAGAATTTGTCCTGGACTTGCATTGTAGTGGATTTGACCTGAAGCGCAATGTTTGAGCTGCGTTGTTTGAACAGATCCAGTTGGGGTCCTTGACTGAGCGAACCCTGCCCAAGCAGGCAGGATGATGGACAGTCACACAACATTGTGTGGGGACGACGACAGATAAGGCGTCATTGTCAGTTTGACCCAGATGGGACTTCCCAGTATTGTAATCATCTATACCATCACCCCATCACCCCCTCCCTTTGCTCGAAGTAGAAAGAACTGACTCTAGAGGTAGGATGTTAAAAAGCCCACGGTCACAATCCTAACCTACTTTCCAGCACTGACATAAGGCATGTGCTGCGTCCTGCAGTTGGGGGCAGACGCGGAGGCCTCCTCAAGGTAAGGGAAGTTCCCTTAGCTCTAAGCTGCATTGCCCTTACCCTGGTGCTGGAAAGTTGATTAGGGCTGTGCCCACAATCAGTTAGAGGCAAACTTCATTGCAGAGAAGAAGGTCAACGGGACAGACAAGGATGCTGCAGACCTCAGGGGCCTTCTTCCTACTTTCTACAAGTGCTTAGCTGTAAGGAGGGCTGGCCTAATCAAGAGGCCACCTGAAAGTGTACAGTGGCACCTTCGGAGGGTGGGAAATA
>JAJKFI010000043.1:11896906-11929412 GCA_029204185.1 Lerista edwardsae | reverse complement strand
ATTTTGTTTACAGGAACATGCTGTCTTAGCCTGCCCAATGCTCAAACAATGCTCAATGCATTATCTGTAAATAATGCAAATATACATATGCCGAGGTGTAATTTCCCATTGCTAATTACTAACTGGAGTATATCACATAAAACATTGGTGGCACATGGGCCTGTGCCCCTGACTCCCCCTAAACGCTGCTTGGCTGACCGGGGATGATGGGCAAAGAGAAGGTGAGTTATGTACTGTCATGGATAGACAGTGGACTATGCAGCAACATTTGCCCTAGGGAAAATTTATCAGTTTGATTCCTGCTGAGCCTAATGCTTATGTTTTATCCTTTTGGGGGGGGGGAGTTTCAAAAGCAGAACTCCATGTGTATCACGGAGACCTGGCTGGATGAGCTGCGAGGGGTCAACCTTTCCCTGATTTGTCCGCCGGGTTTCTGGGTACTGCAGCAGCCATGACTACAGGGGCGGGGAGGCAGGGTTGCAATGGTCTACCGGGATTCCATCCGTCTCACCGGATACCCTGTTCAGCAGTCCACCGGGTTTGAGTGCCTTCGTGTTATGTTGGAGGGGCGAGACAGAACAGGGATTCTGTTGGTGTACCGCCCGCCTTGCTGCCCAGCAGTCTCCCTGCCTGAGCTGACGGAGCTGGTCTCGAGTGTGGTGTTGGAGTCCCCCCCGCCTATTGGTGTTGGGGGACTTTAATGTCCATGCCGAGGCCCCGGGAACAGCTGCGGCTCAGGATTTCATGGCCTCCATGGCAACCATGGGTCTGTCTCAAAGAATATCTGCCCCGACGCATGATGCGGGACACACGCTGGACCTGGTGTTTACTGCGGGGCAGGCTGATGGTGATCTGGAGGTGGAGGAGATTAAGATCACTCCTTTGTCATGGACAGATCACTTTCTGGTGGGATTTAGGCTTGTTGCAGCTTCTTACCTCTGCAATGGCGAGGGATCACATTTTATGATCCGCCCTCGGAGGCTGATGGATCCAAACAGATTCCTGAGGGCTCTGGGGGATTTTCCTGTTGCCAGAGTTGGAGATCCACCCGGTGCCCTGGTCGACCTCTGGAATACAGAGATGACCAGGGCCCTGGATGAGATCGCTCCTGAGCGTCCCCTGCCCAGTCGCAGAGTCAGAGCGGCTCCTTGGTTCTCTGAGGAGCTGCGAATGATGAAGTGGCAGGGCAGACGACTAGAGCGTCGGTGGCGAAAGACTCGTGCCGAATCTGACCGGACACGGGCTAGAGCCCAGTTAAAAGCTTATTCTAGGGCAGTGGTGGCGGCTAAGAGGGCTTACTTCTCTGCCACCATTGCATCTGCAGAGAACCGTCCGGCTGAGCCCTTCCGTGTGGTCCGTAGTCTTTTACATCGTGCCCCCCCTACGGGTGGGGAGGAGCACACGGAGGCTCGCTGTGACGAATTCGCAAAACATTTTGCAGAAAAGGTCGATCAGATTCGGCATGACTTGGACGCTGCTGTGGGCATGTCTAGTGATGTCCCCGGGGAACCTGTCTATCCTATCATTTGGGATTCTTTTCAGCTTGTAGAGCCTGAGGATGTGGACAGGATTCTCTGGAGTGTGAGGCCTGCTGCTTGCCCACTCGACCCTTGCCCAGCATGGCTAATTAGAGCTGCCCGGGGAGGGCTGGCCGAATGGACGGGGAGGGTGGTTAATTCATCTCTGAGGGAGGGGGTGCTCCCGCCTGCTTTGAAGCGGGCGGTGGTCCGCCCCCTCCTGAAGAAGCCCTCCCTGGATCCCACAAATTTAAACAACTTTCGGGCAGTCTCCAATATCCCATTTCTGGGCAAGGTGATTGAGCGGGTGGTGGCGTCCCAGCTTCAGAGGGTACTGGAGGAAACGCATTATCTGGACCCATTCCAATCTGTCTTCAGGCCGGCATTCGGGACGGAGACTGCCTTGGTCGCCTTGGTGGATGACCTGCGCCGGGGGATGGACGGGGGAAGTGCGACCCTGTTAGTCCTGCTGGACCTCTCGGCGGCTTTCGACACCATCGACCATGGTGTCCTTCTGGGTCGGCTGGCCGGGTTGGGGCTTGGAGGCACTGTCTTGAAGTGGTTCTGCTCCTTCCTGACTGACAGATCCCAGAAGGTGGTGCTGGGGGATGCTTGTTCGGTACCCCGGCCTCTCAGGTTTGGGTGCCGCAAGGTTCCATCTTATCCCCCATGCTGTTTAACATCTACATGAAACCGCTGGGAGAGGTCATCCGGGGGTTTGGAGTGGGGTGCCATCAATATGCTGATGACACCCAACTTTATCTCTCCTTTCCCCCTGATTCTGAGGAGGCGGTTGAGGTCCTGGATCGCTGTCTGGAGGCGGTTGGGGGCTGGATGTGGGCGAACAAGCTGAAATTAAATCCGGATAAGACAGAGGTGCTTTTGGTTCGGAAATCCACAGCTCGGGTATTGGACTATCGTCCTGCTCTGAATGGGGTCACACTTCCTCTGAAGGAGCAGGTTCGCAGCTTGGGGGTTCTCCTGGATCCACAGCTACACCTGGAGTCCCAGGTGGCGGCAGTGGCCAGGGCAGCCTTTGCTCAGCTTCGGCTGATTCGCCAGCTGCGGCCGTACCTGAGCTGCGCGGACCTGGCCACAGTGACCCATGCCCTAGTGACATCTAGATTAGATTATTGCAATGCGCTCTACGTGGGGCTGCCTTTGAAGACGGTCCGGAAATCACAACTAGTACAGAATGCGGCGGCTCGGGTGGTTGCTGGGGCACGTCGGTTTGACTCTGTCGAGCCGTTGCTTTGGCGACTACACTGGCTGCCGGTTCTGTTCCGGGCCCAATTCAAGGTGCTAGTTTTGACTTTTAAAGCCCTTTACGGCTCAGGTCCGGGGTATTTGAGGGACCGCCTTCTTCTATATACTCCTCCCGTGCTCTCAGATCATCTGGGAGGGCCCTTTTGACTGTGCCGCCACCAGGAGAGGTGAGAGGGGCAGCGGCCAGGAATAGGGCCTTCTCGGTGGTGGCCCCCCAACTTTGGAACACCCTCCCCTTCGAATTGAGACCTGCCCCCTCTTTGTTGACATTTCGGCAGGGGCTGACCACCTTTTTATTTCAAAAAGCTTTTTGTTGACAGGCTACATCTTTTTACTCTTATTAATTTTATGATCCACGGGGTTTGTTGTTCGTTGTTGTTGTTTTTTATATTATTATTATTATTATTATTATTATTATTATTATTATTATTAATTGTATTTTAATATTGTTTTTAACTGTTTTTAATGTTAAATTTTGCTTTTATTGTTTTTATTGTAAAGCCGCCTTGAGTGCCTTCGGGCATAAAGGCGGGGTATAAATTCAATAAATAATAAAATAATAATAATAATAATAACTTGAGCACTTCTGCCAATGACATCCCCTCTCCTGGAGCACTACTTCTGCCCACCCCTCAGTTCTTCTCAACTACATCCCTGCTGTTTGGTTAAGAGCAGTGATGTCATCTGGTAATGAAGAACGGGAATGCTGGGCTGGACTTACGTGTGATTGGCTGCCCGTCCGTTCCGTTCCGCGGCTGCCCTGGCCTCGGTGGGGCACCTGCTTGCCGGGGACGGGACGGGTGGGGGTGCACCGGGTGCCTGGGCGAGCCGCGATGGGGCGCGCCAACTGGGGGCAGCCCCCCCGAGGCCAGGGCAGCCGCGGAACGGAACGGACGGGCTGCCAATCACGCGTAAGTCCCGCCCAGCGTTCCCGTTCTTCATTACCAGATGACATCACTGGTTAAGAGGGAAACAATAATTTTCAAGGTACTGAAGAACTTCAGACTGCAGGTGAGTGGATTCTAGAGGTGAATGTTTCCCACAGCCCAATCCTAAGTAAGGCTGACATAGTAAGGCTGACATAACAAGGCTGTATCTTAAAGCCCATTAGGAGGCAATAGCAGCAAAGTGCAGGCCAAGTGGAGGTTTTCCCTTTACACCCGTGTAAGCCCCAGTCCTCCCAATGGGGCTGCTCGGATCTGCGCCTGTTGTTTTGCAGGTACAGGTGCATGTGCGCAGGAGCAGCCCAAATTGGGGCCGCCGAGACTGGGGATGTGGTTTAGGATTTGGCACTACGGTCGTCCTGCGTCACAACCCCCATCTCCGCCTACTGCGCCGCCCAGTTATGCCCCTGGCACACCTCTGGAACGCCCTTGACGAGGCCCAATGCCGACTGTGTGCCACCGCCACTTGACCGGCACAAAGCTGGCGCTGCTGGTGGTTGCGTTGGTGCCCCAGCATTGGTGCTACTGCTTGCACCGATCCAGCGCCATACTGCCAACACTGATGCGCTTGACGGCATGTTTGCGACAGCATTCGGCCGGTGCAAGTGCGTAGCGGGGGGTATAGGATTGCGCTCTCAGTGTAAAAAGAGCACTTTGTATTTGGGAGGACGAACCTTTCAGCATAGGCGACTGTACCAAACGTGTCCCTGACACGTTAGTTCACTGCATCATGGTCCCCAAGTACATGTATATGACGGGCCAAGGAATATGGTGAGTCTTCCCCCCACCCCCAGAAGTTGAAGGCTGTGTGTGTGCTGACAAATGCTGGATGAAGGTAAATTGGGATGTGAGCTGGGAGAGAGTGCAGAGAAAGCCAAGAAGAGAAGCTGGCAGATGCAGACATGCTTCGAAAAGCCCACGTTGCTGATGTTGCTTGCAGGAACATGCTCTCTAATTCTGCAAGGTGCTCAAACCTGTATATCTCTTAGTAAAGTAAATATTATAAAGACACCAGAGGGTTCCAGTCACTGGCAGTGTGTGCCTCTGTGCTGCCTTTCTTGCCTCAAGTGCTTCCTGGATGAGGGGGTGGCAGTGGTGTAGCTAATGAAAGTGTAGCCCGGTGCAGAGGGCAAAATGATGCCCCAGAAGTGATGTCACAACAAGAAGTGATATGGCAGTTGTAATTTCATTTTCTTGGGTTTTTTGGTCATAACGTTTGATAGAATGAAGATATTTCACTCTGATTTGTTTCACTGCATTCTGCATTATTTCAGCATCCAATGGTATATAACATGATGGTATTATTCATACATACCAAGGTTTTCACAATTTTGGCCACTAGTGTCTAGCTCAGCTTGTTGCCCCCCTACAACTTGTTGCCTGGTGCAATTGCACCCTCTGCACTTCTTCATCTACGTCCTTGGGGGCCGGCCACATTCACAAGTGGGTGAACAGTCTCTCAGGGATCCATTTTTGGTAATAACGTTGGCCTCCTTAACATTTATCCCAAGGCAAATGTCTCAGTTTGCCTTCTGCTGAGCCTAATGCTTTTTTGGTTCCGGACCTTTAAAAAAATGTCCATCTTTTGCTCACATGTGTCTTGGCTCACTTAAGCAGTCCAAATCAAGCATTTCCTCTGTTCTGCTTGTGGCAGATCGTGGTCATCGTGCTTACGAAATCTAATTTCTGGACATATTGCTCTATCTCACAGCAAGAGGTCCGGCTAGATGGCATGGACGTTCCTACACAGCCAGCATTTTTAAAAAAAACTAATTATTACTCCGATTCGTATTTGAAGCAATAACATGATGGCTTTTAATATTAAAGACCGGGAGAGTTGTCATTTACTGTCTCACTTGTTGTGGTTTTTACAAACCATCCCAAAGTCATTTAAAGGTTACAGTGAGCATCCCGCATAGGCTGAGGATTTGATTTTGAAGTACATACAGCAAATAGAATAATATATTCTTCATTCTGATCCTGTCCAAAAGAGAGTTCCTAGGCTTGACTGTTTGCCATAGAAAATGGCATATTATGAAAAATGAAGCTCCCCACACTCCAGGTAGCATGTGGTTCAAGCTGGAACCTGGTTGAGTAAATACACAGACTGTGTTGGCTCCAGCAACAGCTCCAGCTATAGGTCTCAGATTTCAGGCTCCACATTGCTGTGAATTACATGTTCTGTGCTTGAAGAAAGAGGCAATTCTCTCTTTTTGTGTTCATTTTCACAAATCAAGCACAGTAATGTCCTTGTTAGCCCCGTAGAGTGTTACTTGAGGAGGAGGTCAAGCAACAAGGATGAGAGGAACCCTGTAGGTTTCTTCTGAATGGGCCATGGAAAGCAAGAACTGTGGTGTGGTTGGATGCTTAGGATTTGCAGTAAGCTGGCTTCAGGCATGATTTGCTGACCTACAGTCTTGGGGGAGCACAACCACATTCACATGGCGCCCCAGCAATGCAAAAAGGCCTCCCTCACATCGAGGGTCAGGTACTGTAAGGTTATCAGGTTCTTCCTTTTTCTTTATTTGTATCAGTAGCACCTACAATTAGATGCCATCATTCGCCCAATACTTCAACAGCATTCTCCCTTGCCAGCATAAGATCTTCCATTGTACTTGTAGAGGGGCGCCATGTGCACTGTAGCATATGTGAGATGGTTTGTTCTTCTCCACATTCACACAGTATGTCTTTTATGGGGAAACCCCATTTCCTCCGATTATCCTTGGATCTTCCTACCCCAGCATGCAGTTGATTTAATGACTTCCATACAGGCCACGGTTGTTCTTGGCCTAGTGGCGGGCATACATATGTTTGTGCCCATTCACTCGGCAGCTCCTCGCTCGCTTTCCATAATTCCATAGCAGTCTGGGGTGACTGGTTATTGAAGGGGGCGCAGTCCTAAGGAAGCTATTCCTCTATCTCAGTCTCAACCATGGAAGTTGATAACCGTATAGTGGGTGTGTTTCTAAGCTGTCAGGTGATTTCCTTACTTATGGCAAACATTCTATATACTCAATCCAGCCCTGGAAATGCTAATGGGCAGATAAAGCCCAGTCACTGACTGGTGGTTTTTATAGCACCTTTCGTATTTGAGAAATCAGCAGATTCTATTCATGTGTTATAATTGGCAAGAGTTCCTAAGGTAGTCCAATGTAAAATGGCACAAACCCTAAGTTGCAGAGAAGGCAAGCTATGGGGCTCCATGGCATGGGTTGCTAAGCCTTCTGATTGTGGGGATCTGTCTGAAAACCCCTGCACAGAGTCTCCAATAGGCTTCAGTGTCTGGTCCACTTATGATGCTGACTGAAAGGCTTGTGCAGAGCAGTGAGTTTGGGGGGATGGTACCAGTGATGTCGTTCAGGGGGAATGGACCAGAATGGGCGTTCCGGATCCTAACGGGCTCCGTGGCTGGTTCCGGGTTCCCAACAAGTCCCAATCAAAAGTGAGTTCCTGTTCCTAAATCATTTGAATGACACCACTGGACGGGACAGTGGATGGTTGAGGGATTCCCCACATCCCATTTCTGCATCACTACCCACCAAGCTGTTTCAGTCTGCTCTCCGATCTTCAGCAAGCAGGAAGGATCAGGGCAGGAGGAGCTACTGCCCCAGCCACCTCCTCATACAACTAGCTGCACTCGAAAGCAGCCAGGTGAGCAAAGAGGATCTGGAGCCCATACCAACCCACCACCCCCTACCTTGAGCTTCAGCGCCACCTCCTTCCTCTGTGCTGCCTGCTGGAAATAAACAGGACGACCTGAGCATGCTGGGAGCTCAAAGTCATGTAGCTTGCCTTGCCCTCCTAGCTGCCAGTGGATAAAGAGGTGGCAGCAGCTGTGGTGGCTGTGGCAAGCCTTCCTCCCCTCCCTCCAGCAGCACTGGAGGAAGCGGGGAGCTACTGCTGCCCAGTGGGCAAGGCTGCAGTAGTGGTGTACATGCAGAAGGAGCATCGGATGACAGTGACCACTTTATGACAGTGACCAATTATGGTTGACAGTGACGGTGGCCACTTAGACAGTGGCCAAGCTTCAGTCAGGCTTGCCAGCAGTGCAGAGGGTGTTACTTCTGTGCCTGGCGTGTCCGATCTTGAAGCACAGCTTTCACATGGTTTATTTGGAGGGTGTGTTTTTGGAGGCCACCCCTTGTTTTTCCTTGCATACGACATGAATTTCTTGATTCAGAGCTATCCAGGAGATTCACTGAATATAAATCTCTTGCCCCTGGGTAGGGCTGACGGCAGTGTGTGTGTTATGATCGACTGGCAATAGCCACCCTATCGGGAAGCCATGGGATTTAATGCTCCATTCAGTATTTCACCTGTGAAAACAAGGATTGTTTGGGGTGTGGGTGAAAAGTCCAGGCCTCAAAACTCCTACTGGGGGTGTCTGCCTCCTTTCACAGGCTCTTATTCATCAGCACAGTCAAACAGTCCAATTGTTCAGTCCCTCCATGCACAGGAATCGTGATGGGGGGAGAAAGGATTTATTTCTAAACATTTCCGGAGAGAGGAAATTTCAGGGTTAAATATATGAAGCTGGCCTCTAACTGCTATCTAATGTGCTTTCCTGAGGAATAAGAGTGTGTGTGTGTGTGTGTGTGTGTGTGTGTGTGTGTGTGTGTGTTGGATATATTCGTAAGAAGGATGTATGCATATAGTTGAGGTGATTTTAATTGTGCAATATTTAACACTTGCACATTTTACATGTTAATTAATTTTAACACTGATTTTACCATACATCGCTGCAATCCTAGGATACGCTGAGAGTGCAATCCTAACCTGGAGTTAGGCCAGCACAGTTAGGCCAGCAAAGTTTGGCTGGCACAAGGGACACCGTAAAGTACGTTTGGACTACTCTTGGAATCAGAGAGGCCAGCACACAGATGAGCACCATCCTCCCTTACTCAGAGAGTGGTCCAAACCTGCTTTACAGTGGCCCTTGTGCCGGCCAAACTTTGCTGGCCTAACTGTGCTGGCCTACCTCCAGCTGGACTCCTACCATTGGTGGCAGTTGATGAACTGCTTATTTTCTTGCATGATACCAGATGCACAGCAATATCATTGTATTTTAATTTACAAATGCTGATTTCTTCTCCCCCCCCCCGCCCCAGGACACCATTGCATTCATGTCTTTCAATCTTCTTTGATTATGGTATCTTTGATAATGGTGGTTGATCCTATCAACACTGTTTAGTATGGTCTCACGGTTCTCTTCCTCACAGATGTTCTTTGTTCTGGGCTGATTAACAGCTACTGCAACCAATGAGATCAGCATATTCTGGCCATTCAGTGCCAATTTCCTGCCTTATCTCCTATAATACTGTTTCACAAAGTGCTCGACTTCCCAACAGTGTATCTCCTACGTTACTGCCAACCTTACTGTACTTTATTACTGTGTTTACTGTACTCTTCAATTTGCATGCTTTGTTGTTTATTCAGTATTTAAGGAATCATAATGTTGCCGAGCAAGGGTGAGGCAACAGCCGTCTCCAGATGGCCTGAGGCAGAACCAAACTGTGCTTCTGTAATAACAGAATAATAAAACAAGAAGCAATTTGCTGCCCTTTAATTGTTACCCCAAAACAACCTGAAATGGGCTTCTTTGCCTAGTGGTAGAGCCAGCTCTGAGAGACGTTCTCTAGGCTGCACCATGACAACAGCAGCTCTGGCTTACCCAAGCAGAAGAACAGAGTCATAGGGCTTCTCTCTTGTTTAATGTGGGGAGCATTCAAAAATTGTGTTTCCAACTGACAATCTGAAGTGGTGCAGTCTACCTTATGATAGCAAAGTTTTATTTTGTTTTTCAAATAACCCACTTTGTGTGCCAGTATAATTTTAAAACCACCCCTCCTGCATCATTGTAGCAAAGTGTTTCCTTCTAGAAAACCGTATAAACAGGAGTGGTTTTCTGCAGTTTACTGTGGATGGGAGAAACCCTCTTCTGAGGGGAACAATGTTTTCCCACCAAATTACAATGTGACTTTTGGGCCTAGCCGAACACCTGACAAAACGGTTACTGTTTCCTTATATGGGCATACTGTTAGAAGGTATTACAGTATAGAGCAGTGGTCACCAAACAGACCATAAGAAAGGCAGAGCGCCAAAGAATAGATGCTTTCGAATTATGGTGTTGGAGAAGACTCTTGAGAGTCCCCTGGATTGCAAGGAGATCCAATCGGTCAATCCTCCAGGAAGTCAAACCTGATTGCTCCCTGGAAGGACAAATTCTGAAGGTGAAGCTCAAGTACTTTGGCCACCTGATGAGAAGAGAGGACTCTTTAGAAAAGACCCTCATACTGGGAAAGATCGAAGGCAAAAGGAGAAGGGGGCGGCAGAGGATGAGATGGTTAGATAGTGTCACCGAAGCAATGAACATGAAATTGGGTGAACTCCGGAAGCTAGTGGAGGACAGGGAGGCCTGGCGTGCTGTGGTCCATGGGGTCGCAAAGAGTTGGACATGACTTAGCGACTGAACAACACCAAACTGGTGAGCGCTGCACCCCGAAAATCCCTTCCCTGTTCTAAGCGGTGCTTACAGTTCTGGGGAAGCAGTGCTCCATTCTTAAGCAGATTGGCTAGTGGGGGCACTTGGCGCAGTCATGTCTATGCCCGGAATCCTGCTGCACAGCCTTCTGGGATGCTGGGCATAGATGAGTCTGCCTAGTGCAGTGATGGCGAACCTATGACACGCGTGTCAAAGCTGACACACCACAACTTTTGGGGTGACACACCAGCATTCACCAACACCTGACAAAAAATGAGTTTGTTTTACTCATTTTTCATTTTTGTAATTATTTGATGTTTCTTTATATAATGCATAGCACCACACATGTTTAGACTGTATATTTTTTGTTTAAATAAATGACTATAAAGAATAGTTTCTCTTTGGTTTGGGTGGGGGGTTGACACACCAGCAGAGTCAAGTTAAGCATTTTCCTAAATGTTGACACACTGAGCCCGAAAGGTTCACCATCACTGGCCTAGTGTGTTCCTGCCAGCCAATGTGCTTAGGAGTGGAGCAGTGCTTCCCCAGAACTGTAAGTGCCACTTGCACTGGGGAAGAGTTACTCCAAACCCTGGATCAGGCCTGCTGGCCAGGGTTTGTAGACCTCTAGTATAGAGGATGCCAGCTCTGCATTATCAGTGCAGTTGTACTGTTCATGGCATTTGTCACATACTCTACTCTCAAGTTTTTCATTGTGTTAATACTTCTCTTGTGTGTTTATTGGACCAGGCCAAACCTGCATTCTAGGGCAAAACCCCAAATTTGGCTAACACTACCACCTCAGAATTCTGCTGCTTCATTCACAACATGCTTGGGTTAGGCCCTAGATACCTGCTTAAAACAGGTTTCTTCACATGGTGGCCTCTTTAGAGTGATTAACAAAGATTAATCACTCTGGCTGTCCCAGCATGTGGGCATAGAAAGTAGGCCCAACTGTTAGCATCAGAGAACAAAATGTGCCCTTGTGCTCTCCCCCACAGCCTCATGCTGGAGCCTATGTACAGAGTAGGGGAAAAAAGATAATCTGCAATTCATCTTTCAGTGCCAATTCTGATATTATATTCCTAGCAGATATTATTCCCCCTCCTTCAAAATAAGCCATAAATATATTAGAAATCTTCAGCAAGTTTTATTAGTTTGGAATAAAAATTTACATATAATAAAAAAGACACTGGCTTAAAAATATGACTACCCTGCTTTCAGAAAGAAAAATACTGTATATACACACATATATAGAACTTCTTTTTTTAAAAAAAAAAACTTTTTGATAAACAAAGGATAATGACAAATTCTCCATCAATACTGTCAAAGTCAGGGTGGAGGAAGGAAAGATTTGAATCAGGGCGCACTCCTAACCTGGCATTACATTAGGAGTGTTACAAACGCACCGTAAAGCATGTTTGGACCACTGTCGGAGTCAGGGATGATGCTGTGAGTGGTCCAAATGTGCTTTATGATGTGTTTGCAACTGACTCCAGTGTAGGATTTGCACCCGCAGAAATATCCCAGTTCAATTTTTGAAATATCTTAGTGTGTATTTTTTTATTACTGTATGTCCATTTTTAAAACCAGACGTTACATTTCTGTGCAACTGAAGCAGAAAGCTTGAGAGAATGTTGCTGCAGGTGCTGCCATTCACAGTGAAAGGTAACAGGGGACACAGAATAGGTCATCTGTTTGAGAGCATTAGAAGCTGCCCCTGTCCACTGGACCTGAAAGGAAACCTAATAGGAAGAGACTCCTTTGTCCACAAGTTATTTGCTGCCTGGTGCTCTTGGGTTTTTTTTTCATGAATGCCAATCCCAGGCACTCTTGAAGATGCTGAATGTCCCACTTCCTGTTCCTTCTCTGAGGTCTCTGCTTGCTGGGGCTGATCCAGTTTGTCGCAACTCAGCCCAACGAGCAATTTCACGCAAACTGTTACTCCAACAAGTGTGCGGGGTTCGGTTTTTTTCCTTTAACCTAGGGAAGAAGGGAGCAATTTCACTTCCATTCAGGATGATATAAGAACAACCAACCATTTATAACAGGTCTAGGAATGCCAAGGACGAGGTACAGAATGTGTCTGCATCCAGAATGTTGGGCAGCTCTCTCTGGTGATCATTTTTTCCCACCAATCTGGTTTTCCAACTTTTCAAGTTTAGCAGTCATCTGAGCGAGTGGTTATGTTAAGGAAGAGAATATATAAGATGGTATGAATGGTCATTTACTGCCACAACAAAGGCTCCTTCCCCATTGTTTTAATTCAGGCTTCAATTAGCAGCTCAGAAAATTAAACATTTAGGGGCCAATCCGGAAGACCTTATTGCACACCGCTGGCTAAAATTTTTGCACATTCACACCACCACAGCACAGCACCACAGCGCCAATGCCAGTCAGTGCTGGTCCTCAGCACCGAGCAGGAGGCCAGTGTTCCATCAGACTCCCTTGCCAAAATCATATGCCCACAGTAGTTTAATTAGCTTCCCTTCTATCATCAAAAACTGCCATAGTCTTGCACAAAGCATCACTAAACACCACTACCCGTGTGAATGCAACTAGCAGTTAGCTTGCCTGCCCAAGCTGCAGAAGTCCTCCTTCCTCTGCTCCGTGGTTTTCAGCAGCTCCTGTGTGGGGCAGCCACACACTTGTCTCTAGTAATCTCAGTTTCAACAATCCTCAGTGTCCTCCATCCAATCGATTTAGTCAGTCAAACAATCCAGACATCAACCGGTCTCCATTAGTCAGCTACACTCTCAGTCACACTTTCCAAATTCCCTCCTCTCCAAGTTCTCCAAATACCTCTTCCTGGCAATCAAGGTTCCACCTTTATTCCCCAGATCCTCCTCATCCTACTTGGCTGTAGCTGGTTTACAGCTTTGCCATGGCAGGCAAAGAGGCTGGGGTTAACCCCTGCCATGGCAAAGCTGTGAACCAGCTACACCCAAGTAGATGTAATTCCCAGGCTTGCACAGACCAGGGATCACTGCTGATACCATTCCTTATCTCTTCGGGGTAATTGTCCACATTTTCCACTACAGTGGGCTAAGCATTCCAGCAGCATTGGCCAGCAGTAAGTGCTTTTCGGTGTGGGGGCATATGGGGAAGAGGCAGAACTGAGTAGTGGGAGGAGAGAATCGAGCCAGGGCAGGGGTCGGACTGGTGGAGGCCTTCACCACCAGATCCTATGACTGATCTGACACGGGAAGCCTGACATGGGGCTTCTCAAGTATGTACCAGCGCAGACTGAAGTAGACCCATTGCGGGGGGCAGGGCTTTATTTGGGTAAGGGGACAAAGGTCCCCTTCCCCAAGAAGTCTCCACCAGCTGCCTCAGCATCCATAGTGGTAGCCATTTTAGCGCCCCTTTGTCTGGGTGCTAAAGTTTAACTTTGGGCTGTTAACTTTATTGTAGATTCTCAGCTACAGAGACCTTGTATCTAGGCCTCCATCTTAACAGCAAAATGCCTAGCAGAATCAGAATGCTCATTCCAGTGGCACTAGGCGCCGTTAGGATTGTACCCTAATTCAGCCAGTCTAGAACGGAGACTTATCCAAGTGTCTGGCTTTTACACACCAAATCCTTTGTAACAAGCAATATGGCTTGTATCACCTTTTGTGCTCAAAATGAGAATCCTGCCAAACACAAATTGTACATTTTAATCAGACTCCTGTATAGTATGTCTTGTGCAGTTATATGGTGCCAAAAGGATATGTCTTTCAGTGAGGTCTTCCAGGATTGCAAGAGTGTTTGACTGGAACTGTACAAGGGCTTCGCATTCACATGGGTTACGGAATTCAGTTTCCCCTTTGCCTTCCTCTGAAATAAAAAAAATCCATTAGAAACATTATAAGTAGTTGTTTCTTTTATCAGAGATGCTGGCTCCATCACAAACCTGATCAATGCAAAGAAGGAATATGTGCTAGGTAGGAGGCAGATATTGCAAAATATTTGTCCATGTGATTGTTCATGAAATGATAAGGGATACTCTGGTCAAAATAGTATTAAGAGAACAATACATTTGTGAACTGATAGTTGAGCTGCCAGTACAGCCTGAAGCTCTGCAAGAGAGTCTGGGGTCTATTTTTGGATGGGAGATAGAATGCCAGACTGTGACAAGCTGCAGTACCTGTTGTGGCAGAACGGAGTCACTGTGGAGCTGATTAGCCAGTGTGGGAATTTGCGAGACGGCCAGTGGGCAAAAGAACAGAGCATGACCTTGAGGACCTGTCCAGGCTTGACTTACGATTGCCTGCTGAAGCTCGATGGCATGCAGCTAGAGGAGACAACCACACTGTGAAGGCTACATCTGGGACTGAGGATTCGGTGAATCACAGAAAACTTTATATTTGTAAAAACCCATTGGAAAATGGTGGTTTAGACTAGCCTGCCCATGTAAGCTGCCTTGGGCATTTGCTTTGGCAAGGGAAAGGCAGAGTATAAATTCTTCAAATAAATACATACATAAAATTGAGCTAAATAATCTTGATGCAGAGTGTGAGCTGAGGATTAGGCGCAGAATGAACAACTGAATCATGTGGGTTACTGGAATATGTCATTTAAATATTGGCTAGTACCGGCACAGTCTGCAGATTTCTCCCTACATCCTACCAGTACTTACCAGGGCAAATGTTGAGTCTGAGATTGTCAACAATGTGAGTCATGGTGTTGAAATCTGCTGAATATGAAAAGTGCTGGTCCACGGGCTCAGAAGCAATTTCTCTCAATTCTTGTTCAACAGCTTTACCGACACCAACTGCAAACATGATAATTCCTGCAGAGCCAGCCATACACAGGAAGGTTTAGGTCTCTAGAGGTTCACATAACACCATGAAACATTGAATAAATGTACACATAACACAAAAAACAAAAAGAAGGCAGTCAGTTTTCCTGAAGCATAGTTAAGACGCAAGACAAACTACTGAATCAGCATTTGATTTGCTGACCACTATTTTATGAGAGTGGAGAAAAATTTGGTTCAGTCCGTGAGAAACAAAACTACAGTAGGGGCATGCAGGCAAGAGAAGCTGTGTCTCTCCTCAGCTCCCAGACCTCAGTCCCAGAGGCGACCGGAGATGTTCTCTGGTCATGTCCAAAGCATTTCTGAGGCCTGCAGAGGCCACACACAGAAATGGCATGGATAAAACCAAAACAAGGTTCTGGTTGCATTCAGAATCCCTATGTGACCCAGAAGTGATGTGGGTCACTTGGATCCACGGCGCTATGTGCCTCACCAGCACACAGCATCATGGCATGTCAGTTGCAGCCCTACCATTTTGAGGGAGGGGGATAGCGCCACGGGTGCAGCACTGCTGGAGCGGGAGGAGGGTGGTGATGAGGCGGCTCGCCTCCATCCCTCCCTTGCTCTGAAATGGAGCCTGGCAAGGAGTGGGAGCAGGGTGGAGTGGCGCACGGGAACCAGTGGAGGGGGTGGTTCTCCTCCTCTGTCCCTGGGCGGCCCATTGGCTGGAGTGCAGTGCTCCAACTGTAGCACTGCAGTGAATCCCGATGGGTACGTATGTTTGTGAGCACACAGAGCTTTTGCTGCTGTTCACATGAACAGGGAAGAGGTTCTGTTCTTTGGGGGGGGGTAGGATTGAGTTCCCAGGATGACAATAACCTATCCATAATCTGGGTATTAATTGGAAGGTCATACAGTTGGAGAGAGAGCTGCAGAATGGAGAGTGCAGGATTAAACACAATGTGGCAAAATGTGCCATTTTGATCAGGCTCTTCCTTTCCATCTTGCCTCTAGGGGTGGGAGGCGGCAAGATTCAGGTGACTGAACAACAGAAAAATACACAACTTGGATGAGCAGTAAGAAGCAATTCCAGACACTGGCAAAAGTTGAAGTGGTGTGTTTTTTCTCTCTCTTCCAAACCCAAGCTGCCTGGATTCTTCTGGGTAGAGATCAGAAAAGGCTGCCTTCATTTCTCCTAATCTCTTGGAATTAAGTGGCTGGCTAGAACTCTAGAGCAGAGTGACTTTGGGTTTTAAGGCACTTAACTGTATACTGTGAGACTTTTATGCATTTTTCCTTCGGCAATAACAGGAGGAAACCAGAGAATTGGCCAATTAGGTACAAATTCTTCACACCGTCCAGAAATAGAATCACTTCAACTGGCTGAAATGCTCTCACAAAATGTTGGCTTGCCTATCAACTGTGGAGGAGTTTGAAGCTATGTCCACATTATTAAAAACAGGCACTGCCATTCCGTACCGGTCCGCCTACAGAGTGCTTTAGGGTCTATCTAAACCCACAAATTTTAAATAGGTTAGCAGACGTTCCAACACCCTCACCAAACGACAACCCCTGGCATTCATGATGGGAACCATATCAGTGAAATGGATGAAAAACTCATATGAGTGTGTAACATAGATATGTCCAAACCAGATGGCCAAAGGATAACCTGACTAGCCAGTGGCGTTTCTACAGGGAGGGCAAAGCTCCCTGTTTCTACAGGGAGGGCAAAGTCTTGCAAGAAGCCTTACCTTGCAGTGGAAATCTCCCCTGCACCATTTTAGCCAATCCTCACAGGGAACAGCAACATCTTGGTGTTGCTTACTGGCTACAGCAGCAAGGGAGAGGAGGGATTTACATGACAGGGTAAGGCTTCGTGCAACACTTAGAGCTTTGCCCTCCCTGTAGAAATGCCTCTGCTATTAGCACTGATTATGCTAAGCAGATGTGCATCAGATCTGAGCATTCTAAAAAGAAGGGATAGAAATAGAGCAAATAAATAATACTGTTCTGAAACAACACCATCCACAATAGCAGTAACTGACTAACGTAGTGAGGCTAGCAAGGACCATAGCACTGAGTGCTGGGAAAAAAGATACCTGTAAGGATAAATAGTTTCACCACAGTGACCAGGATCTCATAAACATGAATTAACTGGAAAGTAATACAGGTAGATGATCCCTTATCCAGCCATCCAAAATCCAGACTTTTTGAAATCCAGACATCTTTGTCCAAGACTTCTTTTTTGACAAACTTTCTATAGAAAGGTCTTGTGCTCATTCCCACATACAAACTGTAAGTTCTATTCTCTGCTTTGTGGTGTGTGTACATATACAGATATTGTTGAGGCCAGCAGACACATGAGTAACAGTGAAAAGAGCAAGAGGAAGCATTTCTCATTATATTTATGCAATTATTCCAAAACCTGGAAAAATCCAAAAACTGGACACCTTCCTGTCTCAAACAGTCCATAGGTGTGGAGTGTTTTTGTTTTGTTTTGTTTTGTTTTGTTTTTTTGCTGAAAACCACTTTGTGGCCATTAAACACGGACTTTTGGCAGTTAAAATATCTGAATAAAAACACAAAACACCACATTTTTGTGTTTAAGTTATTTCCAGAAATTGAAATAGACTTCTTTTCCAATTAGAAACAATACTGTGACGGCATCTGCTGATACTACATCACCTATATTATCTACCTAGTACACTTTTGAAACATTTAAAATGAATAAAAATGAGAACTTGGAATTAGAATGTAGAATAAAAATACATAACAATGCAATTTCCCATTTTAACCAAGAAATTTGGGGGGGGGGAAATCACCAAAGAAACACACTCCTGCGGATAAGGAATAATCAACCTCTATCTAGACAAACTGGGATATACAACAAGATGTATATCTATAGACTTGGGGAATTGAGTGCTTCAAGTGAGCGAAGAAAACAAATAGTCAAAAACTTATTTTTAATAATTCACTTGTAGAGCTGTTAGTAAGAGCTCTGAAACGCATATGCTCACACACCTCATACACAGTGGTGGGATTCAGGGGGTTCGCCCAGATTCTATAGAGCCGGTTGTTAAATGGCCAGGCCCCGCCCACTTGCTTACCTCGGCTGGCTTTTTTGGCTCCGGCTATGACATCATAGAACCGGTTGTTAATTCATTTGAATTGCATCACTGCTCATACACCCACCACACTGTCCAACTGCACCCTCACCTGACTCCTTTGCTCTTCGGGCCCACTCCGAGATATCATCCTGAGAGCGCCCATCGGTGAAAACCAAGCCAATCCTGGGTACATGGTGGGAAAGAGGCCTGGCTCCTTCCGCCTCAGAAAAGCTGTGCTCCAACATGTGCTTGAGGGCCAGGCCAGTCATGGTGCCCTTCTCCATGTACTGAACCCTCTGAACTGCCTTCTTGACCTCAGCTGCTGTGGTGTATTTGTTGAGAGGGAACTCTGTGCGCACACGGCTGGAGTACTGGACCAACCCCACTCGGGTGCCATGAGGAGACACATCCATGAAGTCCACGATCTGGTTCACAAACTGCTTCACCAGCTCGAAGTTCTGAGGCCGAACACTTTTGGAACCATCTATGATCAGCACCAAATCGATGTGCCCAGCTTTGCACTCTGTAATCCAAGGAGAAAAGAGAGTCAGCACTGAGAGATAGCTCTGGTCTTCCCTCTCACAAAAGGAGGAAAGCAAGAAATTCTGGAAGTTAGGGACCATCAAATTCTCAAGTGGTTAAGCCTAGCCATACACAAGTTGGAAGATCCCAGCTTCAAATATCTGAGAATTGCCTTCCCGTCTTATAGTTCTTGGCCCATGTTCGTTAGATCTTTGGTGTTTCCAGTCAATCCTTAATTACAGAGAATGCTGGATTTCCATGCATCAATCCATATTGGGCACAATCTCTGATACTCACTATTACATGTCTTTTTATCCGCCTGGAGCTGCTGACCTTCTGGGCAAATACAATGGTAAGAACCTGCAGTGCTGACACATCTATATTCACATCCATGCTCCACACTATTGCAGAGATCACTGGCTGAAACACAAATCAGAGGAATAATTTCAGTCAAAGCTATGGTTGTCCCAGTAGTCATGTATGGCTGTGAGAGCTGGACCATAAGGAAGGCGGAGCACCGAAGACTAGATGCTTTCGAATTATGGTGTTGGAGAAGACTCTTGAGAGTCCCCTGGATTGCAAGGAGATCCAATCGGTCAATCCTACAGGAAGTCAAGCCTGATTGCTCCCTGGAAGGACAAATCCTGAAGCTGAAGCTCAAATACTTTGGCTACCTCATGAGAAGAGAGGACTCTTTAGAAAAGACCCTCACGCTGGGAAAGATGGAAGGCAAAAGAAGAAGGGGGCAGCAGAGGATGAGATGGTTAGATAGTGTCACCAAAGCGATGAACATGAAATTGGGCGAACTCCGGAAGCTAGTGGAGGACAGGGAGGCCTGGTGTGCTGTGGTCCATGGGGTCATGAAGAGTCGGACACGACTTAGCGACTGAACAACAACAACAAGAGCACATCATGTTGCATCAGACAGAGACCCATCAGGCCAAATGGTGAAAATCTAGTCAGCTGTAGACCCAGCCAACGGGCCACCCAGGGACAGAGGAAGAGGCAGTTCACCCCCTTCCGCTGTTTCCCCTCCCTGGTGCACAGCCCCGCTCCACCCCCATATCTTGCTAGGCTCCATTTCTGAGCCATACGATGGGAGGGGTGGGCAGCTCACCTCTCAGCAAGGCGTCTCATTGCCACACCCGGGGCTTCTCCCTCCCCCGACACAATGGTAGGTCCCTGACTGGATCTGGTTTTCTCAAAGACTCGCTGATGAAAAGGAATCCTAAACCCGTTTCCCAGGCCTTGCGGCCCCAATTCAGGCCACTCAGTCTCCTCAGATCTGCGCCTGTTGTACCTTTGCATCGGGGAAAGCTCCAGCCTCCATATACTGCACAGTATAGGACTGTGCTCTGAAGAGCTATTTTCATTTGACTAAAGATCATTGCTCCCAGATCTTAATAAGCCATTCAACCTCGATCTTGTTCTCCAGTGTTTTAACAAAAAGCATGCTAGCTATTGTTAGTATCAATTTTAAAAATTATTGTTATTTTAAAAATAGTGACAGCATCAGCTTGTAATCCAGAAAGCTGAGTTTTTACCAGAAGCCAGAGGCATCATTCTATGCTTAAGTAGATGGTGCCCAATCTTGTCAAAGCCATCTCATAGATGGTGCCCAATCTCGTCAAAGCCAATCTCGTCAAAGCCAAAACGTACCTTGACATGTCTTCCCATCGCTCTTCAAGGTGTAGCCATCGCGACAGCGGCAATAGTGTCCATTCGGGATGCTAACACACTCGTGCTGACAACTGTGATTTCCAAAGTTGCAGAAATTGATCACTGAGAGAAAGAGATATCAAGAAATGCTCTGTAAGGTCACCTTGGAGGGCAATTACCCCATGTGATGGGGAGAATTAGCAATGACTACCTTGTTCCCAGTGCCATTTTTCTCCTCTCACTTCCCCCATTCAAATCATGAGTTTTTATAATCCTGCTGGGGGAAAATACAGGTGCCAGAATTATATTTTATGTCTATTTTTTACACAGAAGGACTAATAGTAGCTAAGGAAGAATTTAGATTGGAGGAAATGGCATGGGGGAAATGGTTAAACCCAGCCTACGTTTAATCACTGCACAGATCAAACTGGCAATGGCCTTCAAGTTGACAGCATCATACCCATTTTGGCCCTATCTGCTATCCTGTCTGTTAAAACTACCTTGTTTCACGGAGATGACTCTTAGGGTGCAATCCTAACCTGAAGTTAGGCCGGCATAGTTAAGCCAGCAAAGTTTGGCCAGCACAAAGGTCACCATAAAGCACACTTGGACCACTCTTGGAGTCAGGAAGGGTGGCGCACATCTGTGTGCTGGGCTCTCTGACCCCAAGAGTGGTCCAAACACTTGTGCTCTTTGTTTGCTCTTTGTTTGGACAAACTCTTTGCTGGCCAAACTTTGCTGGCTCAACTGTGCCGGCCTAACTCCAGGTTAGGATTGCACCCTTAAGCCAATTTGCACATTTTCACATCACTGAGCTTTTCCAAGTCTGTGGCACACAGCAGTGCTGTGTGGCATTTGAATATCTATCCCTACTTTCTAGATTCTGTATTCAGATCAATGACAAATGGTCCAGCAGGCACATGAAATGTCATCCCTCTCCACCAGTTCCTGAGATGAAGGGAAGGCTCTATGGCGCGCACGGGAGAAGGAGGATGGAACAAGTGGAGCTCACTTACTGGTGCATGTCTTCTTGTCCTGGTTGAGGTAATAGCCTGTCCGGCAGCGGCAAGTGAAAGAGCCAAGAGAACTGACACACTGGTGCTCGCAGCCATGTCTCCCATCAGCACAGGCATCAATGACTGCAGATGGTAAACGGAGGCACAATGAACACGGAGGCTGAGCATCAAACCAAGGCTAGAAGCAATGTCCTTTCATATGCCAGCCTTAGCATTGCTAAACAGTGACATGGAGGGAGGGTGGCTATTCACACATTGCAGGGTTGTGCATCTGCAGTCACAACCTAGGCCTGATTTTGTGTTTTGTTCTCTTGGAGAGACACTGATTTCTGGGTCTTTTTCTTCCCTGGCACTGATTTATCTGCCTAGGGCTCCTTCCAGACTAATATGGTACTAACTAGGAAGTAACATGTTGTTTTCCATATCGGCGCATCTGCATGAGCCAAGACTATATAGAAGCTTCATTGTTGATTCTTATGACTCACAACTCGGCAACATAAATATAGTAAAATCAAATCCACATGTACACTTTGCATTGTAAGCTGTTTTAGGAGCACACATATACAATACAGTCTGCCCCGGTCGCTGCCTGACTGGCGCCATCAGTTAACCCAGTACCGTGTTATACCTACTAGAGCATGTCTTTCCATCACTGTTCAGCTTGTAGCCTGGGTTACACTGACAGTAGAAAGAGCCTGGGACACTGACACAAGTGTGTTGGCAGCCATGGTCCAGTTCTGTGCACATATCAACACCTGGGGGGATGAAAGTTGGCACACTGTAACCTGGTATTCACCACTTCCACTGCACATGAGAAAAATAGATGAATCTGAGAAATGTCATGTTTTTAAAGACAGGGACCCATTCTGGTAGCACTATCACTATCAATTCGAACATATTGTTCCCCCTCCAAAGCTATGCTCTGAAAGTGGGCAACACAAGCCAGCTGTACAAGGTGTTTCTGGTGTTGTTGCTTTTTCAAAAGAAAATAATAAATCAACAAAAGAATGGATAAATGCAGAAAATTTAAAAATTTTAAAAGGTGGATGGTTGGATAATGAGAGAGAGTGTAAGACTGATGGCTTAACCAGTGTTTGATTTATTGGTAAGTATCAACAATCAAAATGCAAAGCAAGGAGGAAGCTGGGTTAGCAACATAGCAGAGGGCACATTAGAAGTTCTTTTTAAAATATTATGCCTGTCTTTACCCTGAGTTTCATCACAACAGTCATTCTAAAAAGTGGGTCCCAATGCTAAAATTTTTAACATTTTAAAACAATAGCGTCCGTAGAGGTGGGCAGTACAATATATAATATTGTATATTAAAACAATAGCGTCCCTAGAGGTGGGCAGTGCGCTAAGTTTTGCAAGGCACCTTACCATGGAAATTGTTCCTCTCCCTCACCTTAGTAGCCAGTCCTCATGGAGAAAGCAACACCTCCGCACTGCTTTCTGGCTAGAACTGTGAGGGAGAGGGGCAGTTTACACAGCAAGGTAAGGTGCATTGCCAAACATAATGCACAGGCCCCCCTCTAGGGATGCTACTGGTTTAGAGCAATATCCTCGGGCAGGACTAACAACCTCTTGGACTTGTCATGCCATATAGAATATATATGTTCCACTGCCAGTCCTGCTCACCAAGAGAAACAAGAGTGTATCAACAATACAACATTTGAGCATGTGCACAGGACGTCTTAGTTATTGTTCCATCATAACTCAAGACACTCGAGCAAGTTTACCCTGCTACAACATTGGCTTCCCCCAGTGTTTCCTCTGAAGTTGCAGCCTGCCTTATCTTTGGGGGCAGGTTAGACATAAAACAGCACTAGCAGGTTGATACACAACAGCTCATGAGCAAAAATGTAAATGCGCAGGAACGACACAAACAATGCCTGCACAATTTGGGCTGATGCCTGCACAATTTGGGCTGCACCGTTCTGTGCTGCTGTTAAAATGGAGATTTCCACAGGGAAAAAAATGTAAATCAAAAGCCGTATTTCAATGATCCTCTACATGCTCAACAGAATGCACCGTTCTGTGCCAGAGGGACATACAAATGTCAGAACACGGCCAGCGAGCACAGCCTTACACTCTACTCCATGCATTCAGTGAACAGTGCATTCAATGTCCACCTACCTCTCTAGCCCATTCTCCACACTTACACCTTCAGATGAGCATGTGAAAGGGCAGTGGACACCTCACGTTGCACAGGTCTCCCGTTTCAAGCATTCAAGGGAGCATGCCGTCATCGGGAGGAGTGGGGATGACCAAAGACATGGAAGTCAGGATGTGCTCAGTGAGCACAGACCCCGAACACATGAAGGGATTCTCTGAATCAAACTTGTAAAGATTATGCAGGGGACTGAACTTGAGAGCTTTCAGAGGATGATCTTGTGGACAATTATTATGTGTTTTAGTGCTGCTCTCTACTGGCTGTTCCAAGGAACACACATGAATTGATTAAGGCTAACTGAAGCGCACTAATTTAAGTAATATGAGCAGTACCTACTATTGAGTGTTCTTTTGAATGTTCAGACACTAATAGGATTTTGAGTGTTCAGACACTAATAGGATCAAAGGGGAAGGTGCCAGGGCCAGCCTCAAGCCAAGGTGACCCATGTCATCATCACATTGGGCCCTGCACTTTGGGGGCCCCCACACCATCGCAATGAGCATATCCCCTGCTGCTGCAGCCGGGCTCTCTGTGGGCTGCAAGTCAGTGGGGCTAGCAGAGCAGCTTTAACATGGGCCCTCCCACCTGCCCCTGCCTCCAAATGGCCCAAAATGGGCCTCCTGGAAGCAGTTGGTGGTGACATCATCATGTCACCACCAACTACATCCAGGAGTCACACTTCCAGGAGCAGGCTCCCCCCCCCGCTGGGTGCCATTAATGTACTTTACCACACGTTTATGACATCTGGAGCCAGTTCTGAGCAGCAGTGCCAGTGCTACAAGCCCACATAATTGGGCTCCAAGCCACCTCAGTATAAACAGAGATGATCTCTTCCCATCATTTCCCTCACACCCTGAGTTGTTTTGGAAGATTTTTGGGGGCCACGTACAGGTCATGGGAAGTGGCTTTGCCTCATCACTCACCGCACAGCTTGTCCTGGAACTGCTTGCCAAACTGTTGGATGAGGTCAAAAGACTCCACCAAGAAGACGTGCTCTTCCAGCGGGGGCGAAGCCATGGCCCGCAAGGAGTTCATGTCTGCGCGCTGCACACCCACAGCATAGATTTCAATGCCCGCTGCTCGCGCTTGGGCAGCCACATCTGTCACGCGGTCTTGGGGCCGCCCGTCTGTTACGATTACAGCCACTCGCGGGACCTTCTTGTGCAACGGCCGTGCTCCCTCCTGTGTGGTGAAGGCCACATTCATGGCATACTGGATGGCCAGTCCCGTCATTGTGCCTTGGGCCAACGGGACAATGCTGTTGATGGCCTTCTCCATTTCAGCTCTGCTGAAGTAGGACTTGAGGGAGAAGACATTCTGGACCTGGCTGGAATACTGGATCACCCCGACCCTGGTGGCATTGGGCCCTACATCCAAGTTGTGAATGATGTCGATCATGAAGCGCCGCATGGTCTCAAATTCGAAGGGACGAACGCTGCGTGAGCTGTCAATCACAAAGACAATGTCCAAGGGACCTGTCTTGCATTTGGTCCCTACAAGAGGAAAAAGCAAAGATCTGGTTTACTGTGGGAAAGCCTAATGCGACTACAGAACAGTACTCACAGGGAGGAGGTGGGGCAGAATGGGATGCAGACATTCTAGACCATACTGGATACCATCTGCAGACACATTAGATTTGTTTAGGTATACTGTAAACCAGAGGCAGATCTAAGGGAGGGCAAAGCTCTAAGTTCTGCAAGAAGCCTTCCCTTGCAGTGGAAATCACTCCTCTCCTGCACCGTTTTAGCCAATCCTCACAGGGAAAAGCAACATCTTGGCATTGCTTACTGGCTACAGCAGCAAGGGAGAGGAGGGATTTACATGTAATGACAGGGTAAGGCTTCTTGCAACACTTAGAGCTTTGCCCTCCCTGTAGATCTGCCTCTGCTGTAAACCCAAGTTATTTTTAAGTGCACACTTAAAATGTAAAGGGCCGAGGTCAGGGAATTAGGGTTAGGATTAAGTCAGAGATTCTTGCAACTAGGGGTTTAGAAATACACATGTATCATTCAGGTAGACTCAGGGTCCAATCCTGAAGCCCTTAATGCTGGTGGTACATGCGTACTGCCAGCTGAAACGGTCGCGGACATGCCAGAAAGCACGTTTGTGATGCCACACAAGAAAATACCATCCTCACTGGGCCGGCACTAGTTAGTGCCCAGCTTCAGTGCCAAACAGGTCTCCGGCTAGCACTCTAGCAGTGCCCGTGAAAGGTAAGCCTCTTTGGGACAGGTGCAGAGGCAGGGAGCGGGCAAGCTGGACAGAGGGGAGGATCAGGCCCGTGAGGGGGCAGGGATGGCAGCAGTTTCTGCCACTGCATCCTAAACCCCTCCGGAGTTGAGCAACCTGACACGGGCCTCCTCAATTCTGCGCCTGTTCAAACAAGGGCACAGAGCCAAGGAGATGGACTGCTGTCTCCCCAGGGTAAGGAAACAGATGCTCCCTTCCTCTGAGGATAGCCAGCAAGAATTAAGGCAAAATATTTTTTTTTTACTTACTGTCTAGGAGGCAGCCTAATCACCAATGGGTCACCTTGAATGTTAGTTCATGCTAGTTCAGTGGGTCACTTCCAGAATGCTAGTTCCAGCAATGCAAGGTCCTAATAGGTTTGTGGCCTTAGTTTTATATGAACAGTAGGTGTGCCAGCCCAGGGAGGGGGCGGGGCCAGGATGCAACCAATAGGCTGCATCCAAGCCTCTGCCCCCAGGCTGTGCAGCCCCAATTCGGGCTGCACGGCTTCCTCAACTCTGTGCCTACTATACAGCAACCCACAAGCAGCAGGCGCAGATCTGAGGAATCCATAGAGGAGGCTGGATCCTCCCCTGGGGCAAGGGCGTGAACGTGCCCTTGTACCAGGAAGGCTCCTCAGTGCTCCAAAGTTGTGCTGGATTCAGTGTAGGCCCACTGGCCTTGCCGTTCCAGCGCAGTTTAGAATTGCACTCTTAATCCTAGGAAGGTGTGTCTAGGGTTGCAGCCTGAGTTTATGGATATTCCTTGCAAGGTTTAATGCACACCTGATTCATGCATTATCTACCATGTTGACCAGTAACTTACCTAAGACTTTTGGTCGGGCTTCTAATGCCGTAAATGCCAGCAAAAGAAAAGGAGCAACAAGTAGCAGCTTCATCATTCAGTTTCAAGATGACAGATTCCCAGGAGGACTTTCTGAATAAAGAGAGAATGTCCGATGAACTTCTACACATTTATCAGGCCAAGGTGAATGCAGAGTGATGAGTGTGAAACAAACATTCATTGTGTCAAGCATAGATTGCTACACCTTTGGGGCAGGGACCTCATTTTTTTTCTACAAAGCCAATACAATGTAAATAAACTAATAATAGCTGACCATCAAGCCTGTGATAAAAGTCCACAGTATAAATCTGCTGATGTTCAAGAAGAAGCACCAGTAACATTCTGGATACATCATCCCAAAGGTGTTTTCTGGGTGTCCTGTGATTAGCAGAAAAACTGCATCTTTCTCATTCAAAAGAACGATGTTTCTAGTTCTGTAACTTTGCAGATTCACATCATACAATTACCAATTTCCAAAGACCAGAAAAGCCAATAAAGAGAATCCCCAAAATATTATGTTTTAATAGACTGCAAGGTATCGCTTAGGCCATATTGTTACTGCTTCAGATCTGTAGAAATGCAGGGCTCTTATGCTCCATGTGTCAGTGTCCTATATGCATTATAATTAGATTTATATTTACAATGTTGTCCTTTATTTATATACACTTAAAAAAAATTAAGTTAGATATATCTAGGCATCAGTACAGATAATGTGCAGATATAAAATTATTATCTATTTCTTCTTAATAGTAGTGAGCTTTAGTAATATGAAAAAAATCAAGAAAGGTCATTGCTTATGCAGAAGAAAATATACAGACAGACAAGTGTGTCAGCTTCCTGCATGAAATAGCATTAGTATACCTATTTAAATTAAAATGTCCTAGCTGCTGTCTGAAACTGCAAGCTGGTGTACCTGCTCACATGGAGACATACTTGTGCCTATGCACTCAAGCTTGCCATTTTTAGCAGTAGGCAGGCACATCTACATACAAGCACATTTATGAAACTGGGTACTCTTGACTTACCGCTTGAAATGGCAACGTAGATTTCTTACTAGTGCCTCTTTAGGCGCTACTGACTTTGATGGCACAACAGTCAGATAGCAAACCGAATCAGAGACACCCCCAGAAATGAGATGCAGGTTACACCAGCTGTTTCCAACAGCAGAATAGGTCCCAGGGGAAGACCAAATGCAGCTTCAGTGTTTGGGTCTCTCCAAGAGCACTCTTGCAAGTCTCTGCATCCTTTCAGCAGCCTTGCAAATGTCAGTACCTAGATGTTCCAAATTATTGTACAAACGACTCTTAATTTGAGGGCATTTCCTCCCTTCCCCATTTTGTGGTTTAGCTGTATTACTGCAGCAGAACTGTAATACAGTGGCCCATAATACAGCACAGTAAGACTGTGGTCTGGCCTCTCCAGCTTCCGGCTGCCTGAGAGCTCCACCCCCCAGCCACAGCCTGCGGCAGTCCCTGCGCCTCACCTGTAGAGGCTGCAGGTGCCGGGGGAAGCTCCATGCTTCCCCTTGCCGTGGACGGGGCAAGCTGCCTTCTGCTGCCCCATGCTGCGGCGGGCGCCCCCCCCCCCAGGCTGGCACAACCGTGCTGGAGCCCCCAAGAGGCCTGGCTTCAGCTGTCCGGACCCCCTCCGCTTCCTCCCGGTAAGTGCCTCGATCAGGGGGTGACAAGCCTTCACAGTGTGGTTCTCTCCTTTGGCTGCCTGCCATCAAGCCTCAGCAGGCAATCGCAAGTCAAGCCTGGACAGGTCCACAAGGTCGTATTCTGTTCTTGGCCGGCTGGCTTTTTAACACATTGCACCGCAGCAATCCCTTGTGATGAGTAATCAGCTCCACAGCGACTCTGTTCTGCCACCAGAGGTACTGCAGCTTGTCACAGCCTGGCATCCGTCTCCCATCCAAAAACAAACATAACAGCAGATTCTCCTGCTTAGCTTCAAGCAGTACCAGCAGCTCAACCATCAGTCCACACCTCCTGCTGTATTAAACTAACTGAGAATCCAATCACTTCTCAGGCCTTTCACCTATAGTCCTCCTTGTTTTATCTTTTGATTTTTGTCCCATTTGAGCATAGCAGTGTTGTGAGGAGACAAGGCCCAATCCTAACCAACTTTCCAGAGCTGATGCATCCCTGAGGTAAGGACAATACTGCCCTGAGGTAAGGGGAGTAACATTCCCTAGTCTTGAGAAGGCCTCTGTGACTGTCCCCTCACCACAGGATGCAGCACGTAAATCAGGAAATCCTTGATTCAATTCTCACTTCAGCTATCAACCTCCTAGGTGGACTTAAGCAAATAATTGTTGTCCTAGGCATCAGCTCCTGCTCCTTCTCCTGTCTACATTATCTAGATGCTGATCTACACTGTACATTATTGTAAGGATTATTGAGATGATATTTTAAGTACAGTACTGCTGAGTTGCGAGCTTGCTGATCGGAAGGTTGGCAGTTTGAGACCGCACGACGGAGTGAGCTCCCATTGCTTGTCCCAGCTCCTGCCAACCTAACAGTCATGCCAGCCACATGACCATGGAAGCTTGTCCTGGGACAAACGCCAGCTCTTCGACTTAGAAATGGAGATGGGAACCGCCCAGTGATGTCATGCAGGGGGAACGCGGGGGAACTCAGTTCCACTAGTTAAAATTAGGGCTGACTCCGCCCACTTTACTCTCCCTCCTCCCCCCTCCCAATTCCTCTGCAAAGAGCTTTTCTTCTTGGTTGGCCGGCACTCAGAGGGTTAAAGGGAGCGACTCCGGATTCCTAGGGGGGTGAAGGCAGTGATGTCATCCAGGGGGAATGGACCGGAACGGGCGTTCCGAATTTCCCGACAAGTGCCAATCAAAAGTGAGTTCCTGTTCCTAAATCATTTGAATGACACCACTGGAACCGCCCCCTACAGTTGGCCATGACTAGACCATTTGGTCACGGGAAAACCTTTACCTTTTAAAGCAAGCTACAGCTTAGTGCCTCACAATCCACAGGGACCTAAAAAGTTTTTTCAGAATAATGTATAGCTCTCTTAAATGGCTTGTACAACAACGTGATGGGGCCGTGTCCAATTAAGGCAGTGAATGGTAGTGTTGGAGAAAAAATGTGACAAGTTTTGATGTTTTGGTCTGACTATCCTCTGAATTGAGTGACGCGTGTCATTAACTCTCACTCTGACTTGCTAATTTGGCCACTGACTCACAATGACAACGCAATCCTAAGCAGTGCTGGAATGGCGAGGCCAACTGGCCAGCGCTATATCCAGCGCTGCTTTGGGGAGGCTGGAGCCTCCCAGGCGTAAAAGCATGTTCGTGCCCTTGCCATAGAGGAGGCACCAGCCTCCCCTATGGGCTCCTCAGATCGGCGCCTGCTAATTCCGAGAAGACTTCCGAGAAGAATTCCCAATTGCATGGCCCAAATTGGGGCCACATTACCTCAGGATGAGCCTTGGATTGGGCCTTATGGCCCAATCCAAGGACCGACCCCCTCCCGGGCTGGCACACCTGCTGGCCCCCCCAGAGCCCACCCTCCCCCTGCCTAGAAACTCCCTCCCCCTGCCCACTCCCTCCCTTGGCCCAGCTAATCACACCTCTGTGCCAGCCGGGCTTGGCTGGCGCAGAGCGAACGGAGCATGGACGCTCTGAGGCCGGTGCTGCCTGCAGCGACAGTCTCAGAGTGAAAGCGCCAATGCAAGGGTGCCACTCAGTGCCCCCAAGTCAACACTCAGTGCATAGCACGTGGTAGCATTGACACTACAAGGCGCCTAGGATGGCACCCTGAGTCAGCAATTCCAGCAACTCAAATTTGTTTCTTGGCTCATTCCTTCCAGTCAGAAGAACAGGCGGGCTGGGGGTGGAGGGAAGAGTGTGTGCCCACGATAGTTCTTTGCCCGCCTGTGGGCTGGTTTTGTATGGAGCCAAAGGTTTCCTGTAGCCTCATGTGCTCATTTGCGCACTTGAGTAACAGCCACAGGTCAACCCAGCTTTGGTGTTTTACTTATACAAATGAAATGGTGGTTCAGTGGAAGGAGCTACTTTAAGCATGTGTCAGCAGCACATTGGAAGCCTGCTGGAAGATAAATGGTAAATGTGAAACAACAACTCCGACTGTCCCCCCTGCACCTCCCCTTTTCAACCATTTGTAGTCACACACGGACCCACGCTGACCCTGACCCACGCTGCAGCTTGTCACGAAAAGACTTGGAACTTGAGTGAAAATGACTCATGAAATTCCATGAGCAAAGAAACCACGGGTGTGCACTAGGACTTGGGCATGAGTCAATTCACAGATGGGCGGAAAGAATTGATTCGACTTGAATTTTGAGACTCGTTCCCAAGACTGGTGAATGGATAGGCACTATGCCCAGTTTGGAACCAAATATGAATGTTATCTGAAACAGAAATTAGGAGCAAAACTCTGAGGATGTAATGCAAAGGAGATAAAAGAGAAAATGCATTTTGAACACCGTAATTGTCCTGACTGTGAGGCATACTGGCCCTCACCACACCAACCCCACCCATCAAATTCAGGATATATTTATCCTATATCTTGGTAAATATCTTGTGGTTGGTTTGTCCAGAAAGAAATGTTCAGAGCACAATCCTAACCTGGAGTTAGGCCAGCACAGTTAGGCCAACAAAGTTTGGCTTGGCACCAGGGCCACCATAAAGCGCATCTGGGCCACTCTCAGATTTGGGGAGGATGGTGCATGTCTGTGTGCTGGCCTCTCTGACTCCGAGAGTGGTCCAAACATACTTTATGGTATTCCTTGTGCTGGCCGAACTTTGCTGGATCTGACTTGTGCTGGTCTAATTCCAGGTTAGGATTGCGTCCTCAGTGCAATTCCCTGGAGAAGTGTGCTCTTCAGGAAATTATCTGAGTCAATGCCCACAATATTGACAGTGGCAATATTTCGATGGAAACTGTTGTCCAGAAAAACTCGAAGATTCATGATGGAAACAACTTCATTGTCCTAACCCTAAGACTGAAATTACACACCAACCCAAGAACCCAGAACACCATATCTTGGCTTTCCACTACTGTACTTAGAATTAACACGGAACTGCAACTTTTTGATCTGTCCAGCAGGGGCCATTGTAATGCAAGCTAGTTTCGCCTGCTTGTCAGCTTGCTACTTCTGAAGAAGATTTGTGGATAGAGATACTGTCAAGCAGCAGAATCCTTTTGGAGAGGTGAAGTGGAGTAAGCTATTCCTGCGACCAGGTAAAAGAGGATGCCAGAGCTCATGATAAGGCAAGGAGAGACAGAAAACGTGTCAATTTCTCTTTTGGATGGGAAAGGACTGGAGAATTATGGAAACAAGCATTTTCAAAACAAAGACACAGGAAGCACCTTCTTCCCTAGGGGCACCAAGTGTCAACCCGAACTCTGGGTGGGGCATGGGCTGGGTGCATCACCAGCGATGGTATGTGGTAATGAAGATCCGGAATGCTGGGCGGGACTTATGTGTGATTGGCAGCCCGCCTGTTCCATTCCGCCGCCTGCCTGCCCGCCGCGCGGGCTCCCCTGGCCTCGGAGGGGGCGCCTACTCGCCAGGGGGGATGGGTGGTGGGGCATGCTGGGTGCCTGGGCGAGCAGCGGTGGGGCGAGCCAACTGGGGGCCGCCCGTGCGGCGGGCGGACAGGCGGCGGAAGGGAACAGGCGGGCTGCCAATCACACATAAGTCCCGCCCAGCGTTCTGGAGCTTCATTACCACATACCATCGCTGTGCACCACTATCTGGAATGGCTCCTACTTGGAGCCAAACCAGCACAATGGCAGATGGGAGGGCTTGTCTTTCAGTCCTTTTTCAAAAAATGTAATCTTGTGAATAAGACCGCTGGAGCCTGTCTAAAAAAATGCTATTTTGCATGCATTTGGTAGTCATTGGTGACGCATTAAGACTTGGCTGCACGGCCAAGGAAGAGTGTGTGGCAGCTGTTAGGAAGAAAGAAAGAAAGAAAGAAAGAAAGAAAGAAAGAAAGAAAGAAAGAAAGAAAGAAAGAA